>OX637532.1:68310181-68625136 GCA_951800035.1 Linnaemya tessellans
CAACCCAAAATCTTTCTGGTCTTTTGTGAAATCTAAGAGGCAGTCGTCTGACATTCCATCTACGATGCGTTTTGACGGCAACATCACTGGTTCATCTGACGACGTGGTTAATATGTTCGCATCCATTTTTAACTCGAACTTTGAGCCTGTCGGTGACAATTATATTTCCGCTGTGCTTTCTAAATTAAATATTGGGTCCTTAGGTGTGTCAGAGGATGATGTATTAGATGCAATTTCGCAAACCAAGTTAAGTTATAAATCTAATCTTGATGGCCTTTGTACTTATTTTCTGAAGAATACTTCTAAATCTGTAGTACCTATCCTTACTTTTATTTTCAATATATCGCTTCAAGAAGGCGAATTTATTAATAAATGGAAGTCTGCAGTAGTTACTCCTATTTTCAAAGATGGCAAGAGAGATGATATCTCATGCTATAGGCCTATTTCCAAACTATGTGTTTCGAGCACATTCACAAAAAAATGGTTTTTTTTTTCAAATTAAGTCGTGGGTATCCCCCTATCAACATGGTTTTTATTCTGGTAGGTCTACGGTAGCAGATCTAACTCATTTTACTGAATACTGTTTGGATGCTCTTGAACATGGGAATCAATTTGAAGTAATTTATTCTAATTTTTCTGGAGCGTTTGATAAGCTGTCTAAGTTGGATGTAATGGGCTTCCATTCGAACTTCCTGAAATGGATTAAATCAAATTTATCTAAATAAACCAGTGCTGCGCATGTTGAAGGTTATATCTCTAGAACTTACGTGCATTCGTCGGGGGTACGTCAGGGTAACATTCTTGGCCCATTATTGTTTAATTTGTATATTAATGTTATTGGCTGCTGTTTTCTAAAGTCGAAATATCTTTCGTATGCTGATGATCTGAAATTTTTTATGAAATTGGATTCAATTAATGATGCGCGTATAATGCAGAACGAGCTCCATAATTTAACAAAAAGGTGCACTCTTAATCGTTTACAATTGAATATTAGTAAATGTTTGCACGTTTCGTTTTTTAGGACACAAAGTCTAGTGGCAGCATATTTTAATATTAATGGTGTCTTATTAACCACGTCGGATTCTAAACTTGACTTAGGTGTTGTTTTTGATAGTTCTTTATCGTTTGTGGCTCTTGAAGAGAAGTTGTTCTGAATTTGCTAACACTTATACACTGAATTATATATTTACATCCTTTACAAGGTCTAAATTAGAATACGCGGCTGTAATTTGGAATCCTCACGTTTCTAATCTTATTTGCATTATTTTTTGTTTATCTCGGACCAGCACTCAGGGGATGTCCCCTACATATGCAGTGCATTGTGCCGGAACTAGAAAGGAGGGGGTAGTATTGTATTATGGGTACAGATGAAGAAAGACGAGAAGTTAGAGAATTTTTGTAGCTATTTCAAGCTTTTTACTTCGCCGGCTAATTTTTGCTACAGAACCGATGTTGTTACTCTGCTTTTTAGTACATGATCGCGTCAGTCGCTGCCAATTATGCTCAGTGACCAGTGCTATGCCTTCAGCATTGAAACAGACTGGCACAACCACTAATACAACTCAACTCATGACTCAGCGCGGGTTTGAACTCAGGACCCTCCGCTTCATAGTCTCGTGTTCTACTACTTCAGCCAACAGCACCCACAAGAGTTTTTAGGTTTGGTTTCTTATTATTTGCTTATTACTCTGTTTAATATTATTTTATATTCTATGTTTATAATTGTTTTTGAAATAAAGTAACTTATCACTTTACTATTTTTCCATTTGAAATAATTATATCTTTCACTAAGGCCCTAATTTTGTAAATCACTGTGCCTTAATAAAGTTCAAGGAAAACAAAAACAAATTTTTAAGAAAATTTAAATATTTGTTTTTGTTTCGTATACAATTTGTTCACAAACATATAGAAATTCATGCATTCAAAAATGTTGAAAAATTTGATGAAAAATAGATGCAAATAGTACAAAAAGAGTAAAAATATTTAAAACTTTGTTTTTGTGGACATATAAATTTTACTAACGCAAAATGATTTACAAAATGTTGGGTCTAAATGTTTCTTCTTACTGCCTGCTTTGTAAAAAGAATAAAAATTTTCGTTTGGGTATTTATATTGAAAAAAAATTTTCAAAAACAGGCAGTTAGTAGTATATTTTAATAAATTTAAATTAATTAATTTATATGTAGTAATAATTTTAACGAACATTTTATATTGCTATATTAAATTTGAATTAAGATTCTATAGGCTAATTGTTCGAAATTTTTAATTTAAATCTCAGAAAGACATGAAAAATATTCCAAGGCACAAAGGCAAGTCAACATCAGTTTTATTCAACTTACACAGCAGAGCAGAACAGCTGTTTTCGAAAGACGCAACCCTTTCATCATCAGTGCTCATGTGTATTGTGTTTGTCACCACTTATTAGGTGGCTTAGTTGAATGTGATAACAGTTCCTATTTACACAAATTTTATTGTGAAAAAGAATACGGGAACTGTATCAACCTGATGTTAACATGTTATTGTTATAATACCCGTGTTACCGTTTGATTATTTTTCTTCATGTCCCATTTTTCTGAATTTTTTGTTCCATCATACCTAAGTCAAACTTTTTTGGTTTGAATTTTATACTTAAGTACATGTGAACGTCTTTCCAATTTTTATTATTGGGTAGCTCAAGCCATAGCTTAAATTTGTATGTAGTAATAATTTTAACGAACATTTTATATTGCTATATTAAATTTGAATTAAGATTCTATAGGCTAATTGTTCGAAATTTTTAATTTAAATCTCAGAAAGACATGAAAAATATTCCAAGGCACAAAGGCAAGTCAACATCAGTTTTATTCAACTTACACAGCAGAGCAGAACAGCTGTTTTCGAAAGACGCAACCCTTTCATCATCAGTGCTCATGTGTATTGTGTTTGTCACCACTTATTAGGTGGCTTAGTTGAATGTGATAACAGTTCCTATTTACACAAATTTTATTGTGAAAAAGAATACGGGAACTGTATCAACCTGATGTTAACATGTTATTGTTATAATACCCGTGTTACCGTTTGATTATTTTTCTTCATGTCCCATTTTTCTGAATTTTTTGTTCCATCATACCTAAGTCAAACTTTTTTGGTTTGAATTTTATACTTAAGTACATGTGAACGTCTTTCCAATTTTTATTATTGGGTAGCTCAAGCCATAGCTTAAATTTGTATGTAGTAATAATTTTAACGAACATTTTATATTGCTATATTAAATTTGAATTAAGATTCTATAGGCTAATTGTTCGAAATTTTTAATTTAAATCTCAGAAAGACATGAAAAATATTCCAAGGCACAAAGGCAAGTCAACATCAGTTTTATTCAACTTACACAGCAGAGCAGAACAGCTGTTTTCGAAAGACGCAACCCTTTCATCATCAGTGCTCATGTGTATTGTGTTTGTCACCACTTATTAGGTGGCTTAGTTGAATGTGATAACAGTTCCTATTTACACAAATTTTATTGTGAAAAAGAATACGGGAACTGTATCAACCTGATGTTAACATGTTATTGTTATAATACCCGTGTTACCGTTTGATTATTTTTCTTCATGTCCCATTTTTCTGAATTTTTTGTTCCATCATACCTAAGTCAAACTTTTTTGGTTTGAATTTTATACTTAAGTACATGTGAACGTCTTTCCAATTTTTATTATTGGGTAGCTCAAGCCATAGCTTAAATTTGTATGTAGTAATAATTTTAACGAACATTTTATATTGCTATATTAAATTTGAATTAAGATTCTATAGGCTAATTGTTCGAAATTTTTAATTTAAATCTCAGAAAGACATGAAAAATATTCCAAGGCACAAAGGCAAGTCAACATCAGTTTTATTCAACTTACACAGCAGAGCAGAACAGCTGTTTTCGAAAGACGCAACCCTTTCATCATCAGTGCTCATGTGTATTGTGTTTGTCACCACTTATTAGGTGGCTTAGTTGAATGTGATAACAGTTCCTATTTACACAAATTTTATTGTGAAAAAGAATACGGGAACTGTATCAACCTGATGTTAACATGTTATTGTTATAATACCCGTGTTACCGTTTGATTATTTTTCTTCATGTCCCATTTTTCTGAATTTTTTGTTCCATCATACCTAAGTCAAACTTTTTTGGTTTGAATTTTATACTTAAGTACATGTGAACGTCTTTCCAATTTTTATTATTGGGTAGCTCAAGCCATAGCTTAAATTTGTATGTAGTAATAATAAACAGTTCCCGTATTCTTTTTCACAATAAAATTTGTGTAAATAGGAACTGTTATCACATTCAACTAAGCCACCTAATAAGTGGTGACAAACACAATACACATGAGCACTGATGATGAAAGGGTTGCGTCT
The DNA here is from genome assembly GCA_951800035.1 of Linnaemya tessellans. NCBI lineage: Eukaryota > Metazoa > Arthropoda > Insecta > Diptera > Tachinidae > Linnaemya > Linnaemya tessellans. Next base: position 68,314,562 of record OX637532.1, read on the forward strand.
TTCGAAAACAGCTGTTCTGCTCTGCTGTGTAAGTTGAATAAAACTGATGTTGACTTGCCTTTGTGCCTTGGAATATTTTTCATGTCTTTCTGAGATTTAAATTAAAAATTTCGAACAATTAGCCTATAGAATCTTAATTCAAATTTAATATAGCAATATAAAATGTTCGTTAAAATTATTACTACATACAAATTTAAGCTATGGCTTGAGCTACCCAATAATAAAAATTGGAAAGACGTTCACATGTACTTAAGTATAAAATTCAAACCAAAAAAGTTTGACTTAGGTATGATGGAACAAAAAATTCAGAAAAATGGGACATGAAGAAAAATAATCAAACGGTAACACGGGTATTATAACAATAACATGTTAACATCAGGTTGATACAGTTCCCGTATTCTTTTTCACAATAAAATTTGTGTAAATAGGAACTGTTATCACATTCAACTAAGCCACCTAATAAGTGGTGACAAACACAATACACATGAGCACTGATGATGAAAGGGTTGCGTCTTTCGAAAACAGCTGTTCTGCTCTGCTGTGTAAGTTGAATAAAACTGATGTTGACTTGCCTTTGTGCCTTGGAATATTTTTCATGTCTTTCTGAGATTTAAATTAAAAATTTCGAACAATTAGCCTATAGAATCTTAATTCAAATTTAATATAATTAATTTATAATTTAAATAAAGACAAAAATTGAGATACTTTAGATGTACTACTTTAGTGTACTTCAGTACATACTTACGATTTGAACAAGCAAACAGAAGTATAATTTGACGCAAAATGATTAAAAGGATTCCTTTGGCATTCATCTACTTCCCCATTTATATACATGTGTGTGAATTGTAATGCTAGTTTTAGCTACAAAAATTTCGTCTGATGTTTATTAAAAACTAATTATTTTTATTAACTTTAAAATAATTTAGATATATGCGTGCAAACGATATATATGTGCATGCTGAGATTCAAGGTGCTTCGAGTGTTGTAGTAAGAAATCCATCCGGCGATGATGTTCCTCCAAAAACTTTATTGGAAGCAGGTACTATGGCTATTTCATACAGTATTGCTTGGGATGCAAAAGTCATAACGAATGCGTATTGGGTACGAAGTGATCAAGTAAGCAAGACTGCGCCTACAGGTGAATATTTGGGTACGGGTAGCTTCATGATTCGAGGAAAGAAGAACTTTTTACCATCGTGTCATTTAATAATGGGTCTTAGTTTGTTATTTAAGTTGGAAGATAGTTTCATTGACAATCATCGTGGAGAGCGAAAAGTTCGAAGCTTTGAAGAAGAACAGGAAGACAACGCCGAAAATCAACTCAAAATAATGTCATTGAAAAGAGAAAATTTGTATGATATGAAAGAAGTAGAACTAGCGGTAGCAGAGGAAAAGGATGACAACGTAGTTGAAAATAAGTGCGAGGAAGTAAAGAAAGAAATCGCATCTCAGTTTCCAGATACGCAGGTTAAAGTTCAACATGATACTGGGCGGATAGCTGTTAAAACCAAACTTTCAACGTTAAGTGATGACATAAAACATGAGAGTGAAGAACAGGAAGAAGTAACTATTATTCCAGCAGCCGCCCCTAAAAAAAAACAGCAACAAAGTGCAAAAAAACGAAAGGTAAATAAAGGTCATACGTTGCAAAAACTTTCGAATCATGAACTTCATAAGCACCAATCAATGGGTGATACCCAAAGTAAGAGCGATTCTCAATCTGTAAAACGTGGCCAAAAAGGCAAACTTAAAAAAATAAAGTCAAAATATAAGAACCAAGACGAGGAAGAGCGTCAAATGCGAATGCAAATTTTGAAATCTGCTGGCAAATGCATTGAAATAACGACTGATCCAAAAGGAGGCGAGGAATGTTCATTAATTAAGAGTATCACACAAAATCATGAATATGAAAAAAAACAAATACATCATTTAGATGTAGATGATGCAGATGAACTTCTCACCGGCGCTGACGTTGAAGTGATTGATTCACTTACTGGTCAACCATTCGATCAAGATGAATTGCTATTTGTTATACCTGTAGTTGCCCCATATCAAGCTCTTCAAAATTACAAGTAAGTATCAGTTTATGCAATAAATAACTGATTTTTAATTAAATAATAAGTTTAATGTTAGCTCCACTGCATCTCAAAACACACAGTTTACATTAAATAAAAAACAAGTAAAACTGCTATGTTCGACTGTGGCGAATCTTATATACGCTTCACCGACCTACGGCTATTTTTGATATTTTTTGTCTTCAATACTGGGGCCTAACTCTGGCACTCGTGAACGGAATTGAAGTATAATATCGATTGCTCTTAATTTTCTAATTCTGTCATTCGATACTAAACGAATCGAAATGTTTCTTAAGTGTTGCACAATAATTGTATATACATAAATACGTTTTATAACACTAATAAATGCTCAAAAAGGTAAACAAACAAAATTATTTGAGCACACATATAAAGTTAAAGTTTTAAAATAAATGTTTAAGAAAGATTAGTGTTACAATGAATCCCGAATTATTTTTTTTATTCATCATCCTCCGAATCCGGCGATAATGAAAATGTCAATATGATTCGGAAAAGGATACGAGAAACTACCAATCCCGTAAATTTAGCAAATAATGAGTAAGTTTAAACCTACAGACACATAAGTATGTACATATATTGGATATAAATACGTATGTACGTACATACTTACATTCATATGTTTATCTTCCCAAAAGGTTTAAAAAGCGTTAATTTAACTTGTTTGTGTTTGCGCTGCAGTACTGAACATAATTTTTTGTTTGTTTTAATTTACTAAACTTTTCTTTTTTGTTAAATTTTTGGTAAGAAATTTCAAATCGAATGACTTTACTAACGAGTAAAAACTCGAATGGTTGTATTCGAATGACAGAAACAATTGTCCAACCCTGGAATGGTCTTTTTGTTTTTTTATTTTATAAAATTTTTTTTATTTTAATGCCAGATCTATTTTTTCTGATTTGTAAATTAGGTTTAATTCATAAAAAACCAAAATTAGTAACCTATTTGGTTACTTTTTTGTACCAAAATATATTTCAATAGTCCAAAACTGAAATCAATTTTTTTATTTATAGTAACAATCTAATTCTTCCTAAAAACCTAAAAATTATATATGTATTTACTTTTATGCACCAAAATTATTTCGACTATCCAACCCTGGAATAGAAGTTTAGTTTTTAATGCCAATTAAATTCTTCTTGAAGTATAAAATAGATTTAATTCACTAAAAGAACCAAAATTGGGAACTTATATGGTTATTTTATGTAAAAAAATCCGAATTTTTGTTTTTATTTAGGGTTTTAATACTAATTTAAATATTCCAAACCAAAAAACCAAAACTATTAACTTATATGGTTCTATTTTTCCTGATTTGTAAAATAGGTTTAATTCATAAGAAACCTAAATTTGTAATCTATTTGGTTGTTAAAAAAAATAAAAATATTCAATGGTCCAAACATAAAATCGAATATTTGTTTTTTTTATTTTTAGTACCAATCTAATTCTTCATAAAAACCCAAAATTAGGAACTTATATGGTTACTTTTATGTACCAAAAAAATGTCGACTGTCCAACCCGTGAATAGAATTTTAGTTTTTAATACCAATTAAATTCTTCTTGAAGTATAAAGTAGATTTGATTCACTAAATGAAACAAAACTGGGAACGGTTATTTTATTTATAAAAAACATTTCGAGTCGAATTTTAGATTTGCAATACCAATTTAAATTTTCAGAAAGTATAAATAAAGTAGGTATATAATTCACCAAAAAAAAAAAACTAAAATTAGGAACTTATATGATGGTTACTTTTATGTACCTACATATAAAATTTCGATTTTGTAACCCTGGGATAGAATTTTAAATTTCTTTGATTTTCAATATCAATTCAATTCTTAATGAGTTATAAAACAGTTTTACTTAACAAACAATTTTGTAAACTGTTATGAAATTTCTATTTGACATATCGTTATCACAATACTATTTTAAATGAAATTTATTTGTTGGTGGTCAAGCAATGTCTATATGCATTTCATTGGTGCTTTACCAAATCATCAGTAGACTTTTTAACCACAGTTTTGAAAATTTAAAAACCTATTACCTTATGCACATACTTCTGAAAACCATCTGAGAATTCATAATTTTTAAATTACAAACTATTTTCAAAAATCAGAACAGAATAAGCATAGTAGGCCTTGAAACTCATACAAAACCAACCCAACAAATAAATTATATTCGACATGAATCTATTTTGTTTTTCTACACCTTTATACAATCAGAAATCTATTGGATAACAAGAAAAGTATTTATAAGATAAAATGAAAAACAAAATCTAAATCAAACTGTTATGAAATTTTTATTTAATATTTTTTTTTGGTACATAAAAGTGACCAAAAAAAATTTTATAAGTTTTTTTTATTTTTATCTGAAAAAAAATATTGATCACTTATGTACCAAAACATTTTTGAACTGCCCAACTCTGGAATCAAAATTTTTATTTCTCTAAATTTTTAATATCAATTTTGTACTTCCTGAATTATAAAGTAAAAAAAAAACGTCAGTTGTCGTTTTGGTCACTTTTATGTACCAAAAAAAAGAAAATAAATTTCAATTTACCAACCATGGAAGTGAAATTTTTGGCTTTTAATATTAATGCAGCCCTTAATGAGGTATAAAATAGTTTTACTTAAGAAAAAATGAAAACTTGAAACCTTTTTGATCACAAAACATTTCAGTTGTCCAACCCTGGAATTGAAATTTTGATTTTTTTTAATATGAATACCAATTTTATTATTTAGTTCTTTCTCAAGTGCAAAATAGCTTTAGTTAACAAATATACAAAAAATAATTCGATTTGGTTAGTTAATTTTGTGTCCGTAAATAGGTATGTTTCCCAACTCTGGAACCTTATTTTGGATTTTTTTTTTTTTTTTTTTTTTTTTAGCAGTAGGACCAGCACTCAGGGGATGACCCCTATATATGCAATGCATTGCGCCGGAACTGAAAACGAGGGGATAGTATTGAGAGGACAGATTAGGAAAGATGAGAAGATAGTTTTTTTGTAGCTATTTCAACCTTTTTTTTTTTACTTCGCCGGCTAATTTTTGCTACAGGGCCGACGAAGGTGTGTGCTGTTACTCTACTTTTAGTACATGATAGTGTCAGTCGTTGCCAATTATGTTCAGTGACCAGTGACTATGCCTTCATCATTGAAACAGGCTGGCAACAACTAACACAACCACGAACTAATGCTGATCAGAAGAATTCAACACAATATTTCATGACTCAGTGCGGGCTCGAACTCAGGACCCTACGCTTCATAGTCTCGTGTTCTAATACTTCAGCCAACAGCACCCACATTTTTCTGAGTTTCAATCTATTTAGGTTCTAATCCATCAGTCCAAGACTGAAGTTCTAGCTCTTCTGGGGGTTTGGGAAACCGATTTCACGTACAGACAGATGTCCGCTTATTCGTCTCCCCTATTCACAGGGATCCATAACATGTATACTTTATGGGGTCCCATATTAATATTAAGGAAATTATACACGGAATGAGAAACCTATATATACCCCTTTTACCCGTGAACGGCATAAAAAGATCCATTAGTTTTTTGTTTATATGTATGTATGTTGATATGTTGAATCAGTGAAAAATTGTTTACCAGTGCCAACATATCGCACCTGTTCATCAAAAGTTAAACAACTCAAAAAATTATATTTTACACTTTTTTTGAAGGAAACAGTGTATAATTACCATATCTAACCACTGTAAAATTTTTGGTATTCTATTTGTAATATATCATGAGAGAAATGCCATTATGTCTTTCTTTGCGTACTCATATTGTTTGTTTTGATTCAATTAAAGAGTTGTAATTTTAGTTGCGTTGAAGTGTAAATCAAAAATCCGTAATAATTTCGGAAAAAGGAAGAAGAGAAATAAATTTTGTGATTTTATTGAAATATTATTGAGTTTCCTTTACAACGGTATATTTGTTTATAACAATAATTCCATTATATTGGCGGAATTAGTTTTTTGCTTCTACTGAAAACTTGTAAATTTTGAGTTGTGTTACTTTTGATGAACAGGCGCGATATCATGTAAAGACCCAGTTTTTGCAGCTTACATGTGGGTAACCACATTTTGTTTAACGCCTATAATATTAGAGCTGAATACTCGCACATAATAACTTTCAACAAAATAAATAAGAACAGGATTTAATATTTGTGGATGAGATCCATTGAAGGCCGCATAAACAGAACAATAAGGGGTTTTTTTGGCACCGACTCAAAACTAAATGTTGTAGTATGGATCCCACATGATTGACCGTATGACAACTGACACGTAAAACTACTTCGTAATGTAAGGATAAGAAAACCTCTAGCTTTATATAAAGTCAGGGTAGTATAAGAAGCAAATCAAGAAATCAATCCACCAACTCTAACTGATGACCTCCATAAGAATAGTTAACAGCAATAACATTATTTCTTGAAAAGTGCATGCATGCAGGGGTAGGGCAAGGGAAGATTCAACATTTTAATATCTTACATTAACGCCCACTAAAGGGCGAGACGTCCAAACATTTATTTTTTATTTTCTAGATGCAAGTCCAATGCTTTGAACCTTCTTTGACGTAAAAATATATCATTTGCCTAATAAAATTACAAAAAAGGTATTAAAATTATGTATATTTTAAAAGGTTGGTTTAGTTCTTCTTAGGAGAACTTTTTTCGCTCTTGCCCGATTCTTTACCTGTGCCATCCTTCAAAATTTGTCTGTACCAAACTTCAAGGGTCTGGCTCCTTTGAACTGAATCGTGATTGCCACAGGCGGATGGACATGGCTAGATCGTCGTAGATTTCATCACTGATCAAAAATATATGTACTTTTTGGGTTCTTAAAGGGATATTTCGCTGCGTTATACACGGAATCACAAAGTGAATATACTCTCCAATTCTTTTTTGGAGGGTATAATAAAATGTCAGAAAGAAATTTCAATTAAGATAGGTTTTGATTTATTTTTATTAATCAAGCTTCTGGTCGTTTTTTATAAACTTTTATTTCGTCTAATTTTTAATAACTTCTTAACATCTTAACAGCTTGTTAACATCTAATAATTTTTTTATTTCGGTTAGGTTGAAGAGAGGGGCATAAGCTATCCCAATCCGTTCAGGATTACACCTATCCCTCATGGGCCTGTCATAATTTTTATTTACTGAAGATGTTAAAAAGCTGTTAACGAATAATTGATTAATATTACAATTAAGGTAGATTAAAATATACATTTAAAACATAATACATCAGTAATATAGTGCATATACTTACTTATCAACAGAAGAAAATATTGTCAAATTAAAAAAAAAATTGTCAAATTAAAAGAAAAAACACGTATTTTACAAGTTTATTAAAAACTTTTTTGGGTTAAGCAACATCTACTAGCGACAGTGAAACGAGTTAATTAAAAACGGTTTACGTTATCGACTTAGCTAATTAGGTAAGAATCTAATATCATTACTTTTTTAAGGATCAGAAATAATGTTTTCCTTTACTTTTGTCTATGCACTGCTTTCTGCTCGTTTGGCGATTAAAAAAATATTCTAAATTTTTTACTTTTATTAAAAAATTTCAATTAAAAATAATTCTTAAAATAAAAAGTAATTTGTAAATTCGCAAGTTAATAACATTATGCGCAGTGTTTTCAGTTTAGTTCAGTAAAATTTTTTTTATTGTTAATGCCTGTTCTCAACAACCAAAACGCATAGAGCTACACATATCAGACTTTAACAAAAGTTTCAACTACAACCCTTCACAAAAAGTGAAAGGGTATATACATATACATAGGTATGCCTTTCTGTTTGTAATTTCTTCGATATTAATATGGGACTCCATAAAGTATCTATATATGTATTGTGGATCCTTATGAATAGCGATGACGATTGAGCGATGTCCGTCTGTCTGTACGTTAAATCGGGTTTTCGAAGCTACCGGAACAGCTAGAGACTTCGTTCTTGGACTGATGGATTGGAAATTAGCGGTATTGAAATTCAGAAAAATCAGGTATTGAATTTCTGGAACCGAGCTGCGAAGCTTTCACCTATTTCTCGACGCAAAATTAACTACGAAAAACCAATTTTTTTGTTTGTTTGTAAATTAAACCTATTTCATAATTTGGGAAGCCTCAAATGTGTATTAAAAACTAAAACAATTAAAATTTGTTAATTTTATCAACGGGCTTAAGTTCGAATCTGCAAGACTGTAAAATGGTTTGCAGTCTTGCAGATTCGAACTTAAGCCCGTTGATAAAATTAACAATTTACATAAGAAAGTTCGACTAATAAAAATTAAAAACAATTAAAATTTTTAATTTTGAAAGTTTTTTTCTGAAATTGAAAGTTTTTTTTCTGGTACATGCAATATTTTGTAGTACTTGAAAGTGACCAAAACGTTTACAAATTTTAAGTTTTTTTAAATAAAATCACTTTATACCTCATGAAGACTAGCATTGGTAGAAAAAGAAAAACAATTAAAATTTCGCTTCCAGGAATGGGAAATTTAAATTTTTTTATACATAAAAGTGACCACAAAGGCAACTTTTGTCGGTTTTTTTTGCTAATTAAAACTAGTTCTTAATTCAGGAAAAACAAAATTGGTATTAAAATCAAAATTTCGACTCCAGGGTTTGACAGATTAAATCTTGTATGGTACGTGAAAGTGACCAAAAAGGTTAATTTTTTTTGTCAAGTAAAACTATGTTATACCTTACTAAGAGTTATCCAGAGTTTGAAAATCGAAATATTTTTGGTACATAAATTTAAAATTTTGTGTTTTTAGTGAATTAATCCTATTTATACTTCAGGAAAAATTTAATTGGTGTTAAAAAATTAAACATTCGCTTTCAGGGTTGGAAAATCGAATTTTTTCGGTACACAAAAGTACTTACATAAATTCCATTTAATTTATTTAATTCTTAGTGAATTAAACATATTTTATACTTCAGGAAGAATTAAATTGGTTTTAAAAATTTTAAAATTAAAAATTCGGTTCCAGGGTTGGAAAATCGAAATTTTTTTGTACATAAAAGTAACCATATATGTTCCCCATTTTGTTTTTTTTAGTGAATTAAACCTATTTTATACTTCGCTAAGAATTAAATTGGTATTAAACATTTAAAAAGTAAAAATTCGGTTCCAAGGTTGGAAAATCGAAATTTTTTTAGTACATATGTAAGATTATCCATATAAGTTCCTAATCTTAATTTTTGGTGAATGAAATCTTTTTATACTTCGGGAAGAGTTAAATTGCCGTTAAAAATAAAAATATATCGGCATTTTTTGATACATAAAAGTAACCATATAATTTGCTATTTTTGATTTTTATGATTAAATATACCTACTTTATATATCAGGAAGAAATACATTGGTATTAAAAACCAAAATAATCGAAAAGACGATTCTACGGTTGGACAATTAGAGCTTTTCGTGGTACATGAAACGGATTTTTTCTTTTTGTTTGTAAATTAGGTATTAGAAATAAGAAGAGCCAAACATTTAGCTTCCTATCCGAAAAATTTAAACGTTTTCTTAAATATAAAAGTAACTGATAACAACATTTTTTTTTAAATTAAACCTACTTTCTGTTTTAGAAAGAAAGAAAGAAGAACTACATCTGTGAAGGGTATTTAAGATTCGGCACAGTCGAATATTGCACTTTTACTTGTTTAAATATGTACCCAGAAATTCGGGGACATTTTTTAATTCCTACTTTTTTTTCCTTATAGATATAAAATAAAGCTTACTCCAGGTACTGGTAAACGCGGACGAGCAGCTAAAACAGCTTTGGCAATGTTTTCTAAAGACAAATCATGTACTGCGAGAGAAAGAGATCTTTTAAAAAGTGTAAAAGATGAGGCCTTAGCCCGGAATATGCCTGGAAAAGTGAAGCTGTCCGCTCCACAGTTGCAAAAATTTAAAAATTAGGCTGTTATGAATTGAGGTGTTTTTAAATTGCTATTACTTTAAAATTTTGAATTTTGTTATTTCAATTGTAAAATTAAATAAAGCAAAACTTCAATGAAGTAAGCATTATTCTTTGTTTTTTTATTGTGGTCAAGTATGTTAATATGGTTGCATTTCATTCTTCAAATCATCAGTAGACTTAACCTAATTCCAAAATAATAAATTAACTGACACAATTGGGGGATTCTCACTATAGTCATAAGTCATAAAATAATAGCACTAAAAGTATGACTAGTGTGAACAACCCGTCATAACTTAGTATGCTATTTCAAACATCCATCACCTGATAAGAAAACAACACATTTGTAATTAGATGGTATCAAAGCAAAAGATAATTAAGATAATTGTAATAAAGTTGTTTGAAAATGCCAAAAAGTCTACAAACTCCATTTCTATTTAATATTATTAAATTTGTGTTCTGGTGCACAAGAATATCTAAATGAATTTGTATAAACTAAAACAGCTGCTGCCTTTATATGAGCTGAATAAATTTTTTTTGCGGCGGCATACGGAAAAACGTTCAGTGGCTGTCAGCTACCTAAGTTAAAAGAGAATAAATTTTCACATGTATATATTTTGGTTTTGCGATTTAGTTCTCTTTTAATAGTTTTTATGTTATAAAAATGTAATTTAATGTACAGACATATAGGCACAGAATACCCAAAAGTGACAGTTCAATTTGGCCAAAATCAGCTTTTTTATTACGATTGTGTAAACGAGTACAAAAGATATAACTGCGGGATGTTTTATGTATGTTAGAAGGAATGGATATACATAGCCATCTGTGAACACATGGTCTACAATTTCAAACAGACAATGGTGGTTGAAAATAAAACAAAAATTTTCTTTTAGAGAAAAAAATGTGAAATAATTAATACAAAAATGTGTTAAGTGCTTTAAAAATAATATTAAACAGTTTCTTAACAGTAAACAAAGATAGTAAAACATCTAAATAGTGGCTGGCGGTTAATGCTGTTAAGAAATCAACATAAAAATGTGCCCCGATTCCCAAAGACTTGGAATTTGACCATATTAGTATTGTTTCCAATTTGTAACAATTTTAGTGCTCGAAAAAATAATTAGAAACCTTAAATGAAACACCAAAGACAAAGATAATCGTTGAAATGACCACCACTTACTCAGGTTGAATATATGCAATGGTGCTGTTTGCGTGAAAAATAGAAATAATAAAACAGTTGGTTTAAATCAGTGTTACGCAAGCATTTGTTTGCCTATCGCGCGATTCACATAACCGAGTTCGAATATTTTATAAAAAAAACAATTCTTTATTATTCTTTTTATTATTTCAAAAAAAAAGTTTATTTTATTATGACAAGACAATCGAGCTTAATGGAGAAACTAAGACTAAACTTTATAATTATTAATTGCTTTTACCATACTTCTTATTTCCTATCTATTGCATTAGCATAATTCTGATTGGTTCAATAAATTGCCAACTTGCAATTTATTAATAAAAATTCTTTTTAAATTTTATGGTGTGATTTTTACCTGTAAACAATTCTTTGGACATTTTAAGTGCGTTTGAGTACGCAAAAGTTTTTACAAATTATTACTGAACTTTACTGCATTGTACTAAATTGCGTTCGTTTACCCAAAATACAGTAAATGAGAACACAAAATGAGAGAGTAAAGTGACAATTCATGACTGAGTATTTACAAATTTTTACTGCAGAAATTTTTGCCAGTAAAATTTAGCAAAACAAAAAAACATATGATTCAAAAAGGTAAACAAAAAAAATTAAGCAAACAAAAAGTATAAAACTTGTGAAAAAAGTACTTAAAAAAAGATATCTACATTTAAAGAATACTGAAACAAAATAAAAAAGTGGATAATTATTACTAAATTATTATTGTTGAACTAAATTATTTGCTTGTTGAAACAAGTGTTATAGAAATCATTTAGGGCCCTATGCATAACGAAAACTGGGCATGAAGATAACATAACCGATGAAATTCAACCGTCTCTTAACGAATTCTACTGGACTATTTGACATTAAAAATCAGTGTACAATATACGATATGTTTGAGGTGAACATTTTACATCCAGTTTTCTTTTTTTGGCCTCCATAGCAACGTTTTAATTGTATTTTATTTTTAAACTCTATTTTATTTATGTTATTGTGCTGCTTTATTTTAATTCTTTGGAGTTTTAAGTATTTGTTTATTTCGCACTGCACTTGTTTTTAAAGTAATCAGTACGAAAATCAAATAATCATGTATTTCTTAATAAATTTAACCGGACACATATCACCAGAAGCAAATAAAATAAAAATAATTAATAGGGGAAATATTACATAAAACAATTCATTACATTTTCTTAAAATCTTCGTGTTATATAAAAGTATTGCATCGAGTACCAACAAGAAAAAGAGTTACGTAGTCAAAAGTGTAAATATTTTTCAACACTACATTTATAAGCAGTCAGCTGTTTCCGTAATCTTACGAATTTTTACAAATTTTCCGTTCGCGTACTTTTTTGAACAACAGCTTCTTTTGAGAGTAACTTTTTCAGTTTGCTCAGTAATTACTCATTTACTGCATTTTACTGTAAAAGTAAACAAACGCACCTTTTATTATTTTGTTAAAAATATTTCTCACGAAAAATGTCTGGAGTTAAATTGGAGCGGAAGTGCAGTATTTATGAAATTATTTTATTTGTCAATAATTCGTGGAATTGTTTAATATTTTTATGTTTTACTTTGGGAACGGAAATGCATTTATTGTTGATTTTGCTGATGCAATAGATTTACAGTTCATTTACCTATTGTTTTTAAGAATTCTTCAATTTTGTCTGGTTTTGAATATTTAGTAGGGTTCGCATATATAACTACCCCCTCCTTTATATTAGAATCCTCCTGAATTCTATTGGTTAATTTTATTTTTATGTTTTTTCATAATAATAAAGATTAAAATAAGTATTATAAGTATAATTATTATGTTACATCCATATGTTAATTTGGTGTGGTATTTCAATGTTTTTATATTTCTTATGTTATTTGTGTTCTCTGTTTCAATTTCTTGAAACTTCATTTTGTGTGAAAAATTTCTTACCGTGTCTATGTTTTCAATAATTTGTTTTTCCTTCATGTTTTGAATTATATTTGAAAAATAATAATCTTTTATCCTGACTGAACAGTTATTAAAATTTACTATATAGTTTCCGTCTAATACAATTTTTTCAAAATTACAAGTTTGATTTATCCTGACATTCATTGCGTTTTTAATTAATATTGTATCTAAATCTAATTGTATTATTTCTAAGTCTGTATTTCTTACTAGTTGACAATTATTCTTTATTATACAGTGATTACTTAGTTTTAAATTCTTTAAATGTTTATTTTCTTCAAACTTATATGTTTTATTTTCAAACTCAAACATTTTTTCACTTATTGAATTTATTTCTTCATTGTGATCATTTGGTAGTGGAACAATATATCTTAACTGTTATAAATGTTTTGGGTATTTTAACACCAAAAATTAGACATGATTTATTAAAGTATGCTGTTCCTATCTGAATATGTTTTAATTTGTTATAATCAATCTCATATTTTTTTATTTCATGGCTAGTTAGAATACTTGGGTATACCATCCCGTATTGTGCGGAAATAACGTTGTCTTGTAAATGTTCTATTTTATTTTTAATCAGTTGTATATTTGATAATTGTTCTAAGTATATATTTTTTTCAGTTTCGAGCAATTTATTTATGGAATTTAATTCTTTTTCTATTAAGTTTCTATCGTTTTTTACAATCAATTTTAAGTTATTTATAGTCTCATTAAAATAATTATTAATTAAAACTTGTTGGTCATTGTTATTTTCTAGTTCGTCAATATTAAAAAGATGTTTTTCAATATTCTGTCTGTCTTCGTCGTCCATAGTTCCAAACAACCATTTTGTCATGCTGCCTATGCCGTTAATAAGTCCGCGTCTTTGTCTGTTTTGTTTTGGTATCAAAGTACCTAATTTATTTCTAGCGTCTAATAATTCTAGTTGAAGTATGTCTTTATTTTTTGTTTTCATTAAAACTACGTTGTCTGTCATTTGGTCCAATATGCTTTCTATTTCATTTAGGTTTATTATATGTAGTACTATGTCCGATTCCTTAATTATCTCCTGATTTTTCATATAAATGTCTATGTATCCTGCTTTTTCTGTAAGTCGCTTTGTTATTATTAGTCCCTCAGTCGGTAGTTTCAACAGGAGTAGTATCACTGTTGTCAACATCTGAAAATTTTAGAGGTCTTTTAATATTACATGGATGTACTTTTTCTAGTTTTGCTTTCTTATATTTAGGTTGTTCTTTGTGCCTGATTGCCTTATAGTTTTTTATAAATCCTTCTGCTCTTTCTTCTCTAAACTTGTTTAGTTTATCTATTATTTTTCTTTTGTTATCTTCTAAAATTTGTCTGATTTTTTCTTCGTTAGCCTTACCTTGTTGCACTTCATTGGGTCTGCATTTAATAGTCGAATGATAACGTTCGTTGTAACTTCTAATTGTTTTCTGAATTAATTGCTATATGGGTAATTCCTTTTTCATTTTATACAATATTCTAAATTTCTCTGCTATTGTATTATGTAAGCGCTCTATATCAGCATTACCTGTATGGGAGTTAGGTTTAGTCAAATGTAATTCTATATTCTCACTATCTAAAAATTCCTTTATTCTTGTAGCCTTAAATTCATTATCTGCTACTATTTTCTTTGGCTTACCTATTTTAGTAAAATGGTCCTCTAGTTGTTCAATGATAGTTATATGATTCCTATCGTTCATTGGATAAGCTGCACCAAATTTAGAAAATTTATCTATTATTGTCAAAAAATGAAATCCTTTCATAACATAGGTATCATTATGCAGTATTTCATTTCTACTCGAGGGTGTTTCTGTTATCGCAAATTTTTGTTTAATTGGATTCCTCTTATATTTTACTTCCTGGCATAGGTCACATTGGTTAATTACTAACTGAATTAAATCTAATAGTTTTGGGTAATATATCTTGTATTTAATTTGATTGTAAGTCTCAAGAATTCCTGAATGTATACTTTCTCTAACATGACAAAAGGATATTTGTTTAACCGCTTCAGTTGTCATGTGCACCCTGTTGTGAGATAAGGCAGTTGTGATCAGCTGTTAGTTTGGAATTTCTGTGGGGTTACCTTTGTTTTGGCGGGAGTTTTTTTTTGTAAACAAAAATAAGAAGAGGGAAATAAAAGGTCCTGGAAAAGAAAAGGAATGTTGACGGTGGACGTAAAAGGCCACTTACGGGAGTTTGTTTTGAAAGAAAGGAATTTAATTACAGTTTGAGTCGAGAGGAAAGAAGACGTTTTCTTTTCCTGGGTGCAGTTATTTTATTTGGTTGTTTTTTTTAACTAGTTTATTTATATTTTAAAACTTTTGGTGAAAAATTAAGGCTAACATACATTAAGACAGGCACAAAATACATAAAAAGAAAACATTATAAAAAAAAGGAGCACAGTGACATGTGTGCACAATCTAATACATAGAATTTGAAAAAAAAATCAATAAACAAAACCTTTTAAAAACAAAAAGAAAGGAAAACTCATCAATATACATAAACACAGTCACGTACATAATATAAACATTAGCAACAAAATCACAAACATACATTTAAACATGAGCAAAAGAAGTGAGCATAGAGACATAAGTGCATAAACTGATACATAAAATTCAAAAAAAAGGGAACCTTAACAAAAAACCTTTTACATATATGAAAGAAAAAAAACACATCATCCACATACGTAACAATATACCCAGGCCAACGAGGAGGGCCAAGCCATAGAGTCAGTAGAGAGAGAAGGGGGCAGCAGAGAACCGGCCAGGAAGTAGCCAGCAGCCAACACCAAATTAACAGGTATCGTGCCACCTTGATTTTGTACTTGTACAGGACAGAAAACTGCGACGGACGGTTTATACATATATGTATGTAATTTTGGTAGTTTTTTTTGTGGAGGGAAAAATTTTGGCGGGACTCACCTTTTTGCCGCGCTTGGGTTTTGTTTGGTAAAAAGGGCGCGTAGGTTAGGGGAGCTCCTCGGAACAGTCGCGATAGTGTTAAAGTTCCGAAATTCCTAAAGCAAGGTTTCGACTTGAAATATATATATATATATATATATATATATAGTTTTTTTATTTTTACCTAAGACGACCGAACGCTTAATATAGGACACGCCACTTACGGACGGCCGTATCCTGGAGGAATTCAGTTTTTTTTACCTTTTGGCGTCTCCCTTTTGGAGCCATATATAGTTTTTTGTAATTTTGGTTTTATTTCAAGAATTTTTGGATAAATTTAAATCTAAAGAGTTGTTTAAAATTTCTTTTGCTTTCTGTTTAATTACATTTTAATAATTTGGTTTAAAATTTTGTATAGTTTGCATTCTTTTGGTTTAATTTAATTTTAATAATTTTTGGCTTAATTCAATTTAAATAATTTTGTTCAAATTTCCTTTTTTATAATTTCATATTTTGTTTTTTTATTTTTGTTTGAAATTCCATTGAATACTTTTTAATATATTAAATAAACATGTATTTTGTTTTAATTTGAAACTTTTTAGTAGTTATTAACAGGCATTTTAATCTAATTTTATGCGGTAAGTAAGGGACAGGAAAGAGGCCAAGGGATCGTTGTTGGGACATCCAATAAAGGACGATGTGATGTCACGGAGGAGCCGCAAGGTTCCTAAGGGGAGGGTGAATTCCTGGCAGACCAGCCGCCAGAGGGTTTCATTTTGGTATGTATGTGTAAGTGTACTGAAAGGGAGTAAACGTGTGTATGCTTCGGGCTCTCATTCAAAAAAAAAGGAATTATTATTTTGTGCACAAACAGCTTGCACCACAATGCTGGTTTTTTTTTTATATATATACGTGTTGTGGTTTACTAGACTGGCTGGCAAGAACTCCCCCAAGACGGCGAGCTTCAGCCGGAGCAACCGCCAGAAAACCAGCGCAGCCGGCAGTCTGGTAACGCAGTTGTGTCTGTTGGCAATTTTTGCGGCGAAGGTGCAGACACAAAACAGATGGCCCACACACATGATGTACATTAAATATCAAATGTTATATTATATTATATTATACAGTTTCTGTTTCTATATCTTGAGCTCTTATTGTGCATTTAGTAAATTTTATTTGTCTATCATTAGAGAACATTTCTATTAGTTTTTCCTGAACTACATTGTAACTTCGTTCGGATAGTTCTGAATATATTCCAATCTTTCCTTTTTTAATATATTTTCTGAATATTTCCCCCATCTTTAAGAGCCATATTCCCCCAATTTTAAGAGCCATCTTTGATGTCTTGGCGACATATATTTTCCTTTATATTTTGTGTGTAAAAATTTAATGGGTTGATGGTCGGTAAAGGTTTTAAATCTTCGTCCGTAAAGGTATGGTCGTAGATAGTTTACGCTCCATAAAATTGCCAAAAATTCCTTGTCTGTTGCTGAATAGTTCCTTTCGTGGTTATTTAATGTTCTAGACACAAAACAAATGGGATGTCCTTCTTGCGAAAGAACTGCCCCTATTGCATAATTCGAAGCATCTGTTGTAAGCGTGAATTGTTTTTCAAAATTTGTATATCTCAAAATTGGATGTGGGATAATAAGGGATTTTAATTTTTCAAAAGCTTCTATGTACATTTTATCCTTAATGTTTATTTTAACTCCTTTCTTTAGGTATTTTGTTATGGGTTGGGCTATCTTGGCGTAGTCCTTAACAAATTTTCTGTAATATCATGTTAGACCTAAAAAGCTTTTAATTTGTTTCTCTGTTTTTGGGATTGCTAATGATTGTATTACCTTTATTTTATCTGGGTTCGGTTTAAGTCATTCTTTTGTAAGTATATGTCCTAGAAATTCTGTCTCTTTTTTGAGGAAATTGCACTTATCAATTTGATTTTTAAATTTGCCTGTTCTAAAACTTTAAAAATGTCTGTTATGGCTTTTACGTGGTCGCTCAAAGATGTACTAAAAATTAATATGTCGTCTAAATAAACTACGCATGTTTTATTTATAAAATCTCTTAATGTCTCGTTCATTAGTCGCTGGAAAGATTACTAGTGATTACTTAGTTTTAAATTCTTTAAATGTTTATTTTCTTCAAACTTATATGTTTTATTTTCAAACTCAAACATTTTTTCACTTATTGAATTTATTTCTTCATTGTGATCATTTGGTAGTGGAACAATATATCTTAACTGTTATAAATGTTTTGGGTATTTTAACACCAAAAATTAGACATGATTTATTAAAGTATGCTGTTCCTATCTGAATATGTTTTAATTTGTTATAATCAATCTCATATTTTTTTATTTCATGGCTAGTTAGAATACTTGGGTATACCATCCCGTATTGTGCGGAAATAACGTTGTCTTGTAAATGTTCTATTTTATTTTTAATCAGTTGTATATTTGATAATTGTTCTAAGTATATATTTTTTTCATTTTCAGTTTCGAGCAATTTATTTATGGAATTTAATTCTTTTTCTATTAAGTTTCTATCGTTTTTTACAATCAATTTTAAGTTATTTATAGTCTCATTAAAATAATTATTAATTAAAACTTGTTGGTCATTGTTATTTTCTAGTTCGTCAATATTAAAAAGATGTTTTTCAATATTCTGTCTGTCTTCGTCGTCCATAGTTCCAAACAACCATTTTGTCATGCTGCCTATGCCGTTAATAAGTCCGCGTCTTTGTCTGTTTTGTTTTGGTATCAAAGTACCTAATTTATTTCTAGCGTCTAATAATTCTAGTTGAAGTATGTCTTTATTTTTTGTTTTCATTAAAACTACGTTGTCTGTCATTTGGTCCAATATGCTTTCTATTTCATTTAGGTTTATTATATGTAGTACTATGTCCGATTCCTTAATTATCTCCTGATTTTTCATATAAATGTCTATGTATCCTGCTTTTTCTGTAAGTCGCTTTGTTATTATTAGTCCCTCAGTCGGTAGTTTCAACAGGAGTAGTATCACTGTTGTCAACATCTGAAAATTTTAGAGGTCTTTTAATATTACATGGATGTACTTTTTCTAGTTTTGCTTTCTTATATTTAGGTTGTTCTTTGTGCCTGATTGCCTTATAGTTTTTTATAAATCCTTCTGCTCTTTCTTCTCTAAACTTGTTTAGTTTATCTATTATTTTTCTTTTGTTATCTTCTAAAATTTGTCTGATTTTTTCTTCGTTAGCCTTACCTTGTTGCACTTCATTGGGTCTGCATTTAATAGTCGAATGATAACGTTCGTTGTAACTTCTAATTGTTTTCTGAATTAATTGCTATATGGGTAATTCCTTTTTCATTTTATACAATATTCTAAATTTCTCTGCTATTGTATTATGTAAGCGCTCTATATCAGCATTACCTGTATGGGAGTTAGGTTTAGTCAAATGTAATTCTATATTCTCACTATCTAAAAATTCCTTTATTCTTGTAGCCTTAAATTCATTATCTGCTACTATTTTCTTTGGCTTACCTATTTTAGTAAAATGGTCCTCTAGTTGTTCAATGATAGTTATATGATTCCTATCGTTCATTGGATAAGCTGCACCAAATTTAGAAAATTTATCTATTATTGTCAAAAAATGAAATCCTTTCATAACATAGGTATCATTATGCAGTATTTCATTTCTACTCGAGGGTGTTTCTGTTATCGCAAATTTTTGTTTAATTGGATTCCTCTTATATTTTACTTCCTGGCATAGGTCACATTGGTTAATTACTAACTGAATTAAATCTAATAGTTTTGGGTAATATATCTTGTATTTAATTTGATTGTAAGTCTCAAGAATTCCTGAATGTATACTTTCTCTAACATGACAAAAGGATATTTGTTTAACCGCTTCAGTTGTCATGTGCACCCTGTTGTGAGATAAGGCAGTTGTGATCAGCTGTTAGTTTGGAATTTCTGTGGGGTTACCTTTGTTTTGGCGGGACTTTTTTTTTGTAAACAAAAATAAGAAGAGGGAAATAAAAGGTCCTGGAAAAGAAAAGGAATGTTGACGGTGGACGTAAAAGGCCACTTACGGGAGTTTGTTTTGAAAGAAAGGAATTTAATTACAGTTTGAGTCGAGAGGAAAGAAGACGTTTTCTTTTCCTGGGTGCAGTTATTTTATTTGGTTGTTTTTTTTAACTAGTTTATTTATATTTTAAAACTTTTGGTGAAAAATTAAGGCTAACATACATTAAGACAGGCACAAAATACATAAAAAGAAAACATTATAAAAAAAAGGAGCACAGTGACATGTGTGCACAATCTAATACATAGAATTTGAAAAAAAAAATCAATAAACAAAACCTTTTAAAAACAAAAAGAAAGGAAAACTCATCAATATACATAAACACAGTCACGTACATAATATAAACATTAGCAACAAAATCACAAACATACATTTAAACATGAGCAAAAGAAGTGAGCATAGAGACATAAGTGCATAAACTGATACATAAAATTCAAAAAAAAGGGAACCTTAACAAAAAACCTTTTACATATATGAAAGAAAAAAAACACATCATCCACATACGTAACAATATACCCAGGCCAACGAGGAGGGCCAAGCCATAGAGTCAGTAGAGAGAGAAGGGGGCAGCAGAGAACCGGCCAGGAAGTAGCCAGCAGCCAACACCAAATTAACAGGTATCGTGCCACCTTGATTTTGTACTTGTACAGGACAGAAAACTGCGACGGACGGTTTATACATATATGTATGTAATTTTGGTAGTTTTTTTTGTGGAGGGAAAAATTTTGGCGGGACTCACCTTTTTGCCGCGCTTGGGTTTTGTTTGGTAAAAAGGGCGCGTAGGTTAGGGGAGCTCCTCGGAACAGTCGCGATAGTGTTAAAGTTCCGAAATTCCTAAAGCAAGGTTTCGACTTGAAATATATATATATATATATATATATATATATATATAGTTTTTTTATTTTTACCTAAGACGACCGAACGCTTAATATAGGACACGCCACTTACGGACGGCCGTATCCTGGAGGAATTCAGTTTTTTTTACCTTTTGGCGTCTCCCTTTTGGAGCCATATATAGTTTTTTGTAATTTTGGTTTTATTTCAAGAATTTTTGGATAAATTTAAATCTAAAGAGTTGTTTAAAATTTCTTTTGCTTTCTGTTTAATTACATTTTAATAATTTGGTTTAAAATTTTGTATAGTTTGCATTCTTTTGGTTTAATTTAATTTTAATAATTTTTGGCTTAATTCAATTTAAATAATTTTGTTCAAATTTCCTTTTTTATAATTTCATATTTTGTTTTTTTATTTTTGTTTGAAATTCCATTGAATACTTTTTAATATATTAAATAAACATGTATTTTGTTTTAATTTGAAACTTTTTAGTAGTTATTAACAGGCATTTTAATCTAATTTTATGCGGTAAGTAAGGGACAGGAAAGAGGCCAAGGGATCGTTGTTGGGACATCCAATAAAGGACGATGTGATGTCACGGAGGAGCCGCAAGGTTCCTAAGGGGAGGGTGAATTCCTGGCAGACCAGCCGCCAGAGGGTTTCATTTTGGTATGTATGTGTAAGTGTACTGAAAGGGAGTAAACGTGTGTATGCTTCGGGCTCTCATTCAAAAAAAAAGGAATTATTATTTTGTGCACAAACAGCTTGCACCACAATGCTGGTTTTTTTTTTATATATATACGTGTTGTGGTTTACTAGACTGGCTGGCAAGAACTCCCCCAAGACGGCGAGCTTCAGCCGGAGCAACCGCCAGAAAACCAGCGCAGCCGGCAGTCTGGTAACGCAGTTGTGTCTGTTGGCAATTTTTGCGGCGAAGGTGCAGACACAAAACAGATGGCCCACACACATGATGTACATTAAATATCAAATGTTATATTATATTATATTATACAGTTTCTGTTTCTATATCTTGAGCTCTTATTGTGCATTTAGTAAATTTTATTTGTCTATCATTAGAGAACATTTCTATTAGTTTTTCCTGAACTACATTGTAACTTCGTTCGGATAGTTCTGAATATATTCCAATCTTTCCTTTTTTAATATATTTTCTGAATATTTCCCCCATCTTTAAGAGCCATATTCCCCCAATTTTAAGAGCCATCTTTGATGTCTTGGCGACATATATTTTCCTTTATATTTTGTGTGTAAAAATTTAATGGGTTGATGGTCGGTAAAGGTTTTAAATCTTCGTCCGTAAAGGTATGGTCGTAGATAGTTTACGCTCCATAAAATTGCCAAAAATTCCTTGTCTGTTGCTGAATAGTTCCTTTCGTGGTTATTTAATGTTCTAGACACAAAACAAATGGGATGTCCTTCTTGCGAAAGAACTGCCCCTATTGCATAATTCGAAGCATCTGTTGTAAGCGTGAATTGTTTTTCAAAATTTGTATATCTCAAAATTGGATGTGGGATAATAAGGGATTTTAATTTTTCAAAAGCTTCTATGTACATTTTATCCTTAATGTTTATTTTAACTCCTTTCTTTAGGTATTTTGTTATGGGTTGGGCTATCTTGGCGTAGTCCTTAACAAATTTTCTGTAATATCATGTTAGACCTAAAAAGCTTTTAATTTGTTTCTCTGTTTTTGGGATTGCTAATGATTGTATTACCTTTATTTTATCTGGGTTCGGTTTAAGTCATTCTTTTGTAAGTATATGTCCTAGAAATTCTGTCTCTTTTTTGAGGAAATTGCACTTATCAATTTGATTTTTAAATTTGCCTGTTCTAAAACTTTAAAAATGTCTGTTATGGCTTTTACGTGGTCGCTCAAAGATGTACTAAAAATTAATATGTCGTCTAAATAAACTACGCATGTTTTATTTATAAAATCTCTTAATGTCTCGTTCATTAGTCGCTGGAAAGATTACTAGTGATTACTTAGTTTTAAATTCTTTAAATGTTTATTTTCTTCAAACTTATATGTTTTATTTTCAAACTCAAACATTTTTTCACTTATTGAATTTATTTCTTCATTGTGATCATTTGGTAGTGGAACAATATATCTTAACTGTTATAAATGTTTTGGGTATTTTAACACCAAAAATTAGACATGATTTATTAAAGTATGCTGTTCCTATCTGAATATGTTTTAATTTGTTATAATCAATCTCATATTTTTTTATTTCATGGCTAGTTAGAATACTTGGGTATACCATCCCGTATTGTGCGGAAATAACGTTGTCTTGTAAATGTTCTATTTTATTTTTAATCAGTTGTATATTTGATAATTGTTCTAAGTATATATTTTTTTCATTTTCAGTTTCGAGCAATTTATTTATGGAATTTAATTCTTTTTCTATTAAGTTTCTATCGTTTTTTACAATAAATTTTAAGTTATTTATAGTCTCATTAAAATAATTATTAATTAAAACTTGTTGGTCATTGTTATTTTCTAGTTCGTCAATATTAAAAAGATGTTTTTCAATATTCTGTCTGTCTTCGTCGTCCATAGTTCCAAACAACCATTTTGTCATGCTGCCTATGCCGTTAATAAGTCCGCGTCTTTGTCTGTTTTGTTTTGGTATCAAAGTACCTAATTTATTTCTAGCGTCTAATAATTCTAGTTGAAGTATGTCTTTATTTTTTGTTTTCATTAAAACTACGTTGTCTGTCATTTGGTCCAATATGCTTTCTATTTCATTTAGGTTTATTATATGTAGTACTATGTCCGATTCCTTAATTATCTCCTGATTTTTCATATAAATGTCTATGTATCCTGCTTTTTCTGTAAGTCGCTTTGTTATTATTAGTCCCTCAGTCGGTAGTTTCAACAGGAGTAGTATCACTGTTGTCAACATCTGAAAATTTTAGAGGTCTTTTAATATTACATGGATGTACTTTTTCTAGTTTTGCTTTCTTATATTTAGGTTGTTCTTTGTGCCTGATTGCCTTATAGTTTTTTATAAATCCTTCTGCTCTTTCTTCTCTAAACTTGTTTAGTTTATCTATTATTTTTCTTTTGTTATCTTCTAAAATTTGTCTGATTTTTTCTTCGTTAGCCTTACCTTGTTGCACTTCATTGGGTCTGCATTTAATAGTCGAATGATAACGTTCGTTGTAACTTCTAATTGTTTTCTGAATTAATTGCTATATGGGTAATTCCTTTTTCATTTTATACAATATTCTAAATTTCTCTGCTATTGTATTATGTAAGCGCTCTATATCAGCATTACCTGTATGGGAGTTAGGTTTAGTCAAATGTAATTCTATATTCTCACTATCTAAAAATTCCTTTATTCTTGTAGCCTTAAATTCATTATCTGCTACTATTTTCTTTGGCTTACCTATTTTAGTAAAATGGTCCTCTAGTTGTTCAATGATAGTTATATGATTCCTATCGTTCATTGGATAAGCTGCACCAAATTTAGAAAATTTATCTATTATTGTCAAAAAATGAAATCCTTTCATAACATAGGTATCATTATGCAGTATTTCATTTCTACTCGAGGGTGTTTCTGTTATCGCAAATTTTTGTTTAATTGGATTCCTCTTATATTTTACTTCCTGGCATAGGTCACATTGGTTAATTACTAACTGAATTAAATCTAATAGTTTTGGGTAATATATCTTGTATTTAATTTGATTGTAAGTCTCAAGAATTCCTGAATGTATACTTTCTCTAACATGACAAAAGGATATTTGTTTAACCGCTTCAGTTGTCATGTGCATCCTGTTGTGAGATAAGGCAGTTGTGATCAGCTGTTAGTTTGGAATTTCTGTGGGGTTACCTTTGTTTTGGCGGGAGTTTTTTTTTGTAAACAAAAATAAGAAGAGGGAAATAAAAGGTCCTGGAAAAGAAAAGGAATGTTGACGGTGGACGTAAAAGGCCACTTACGGGAGTTTGTTTTGAAAGAAAGGAATTTAATTACAGTTTGAGTCGAGAGGAAAGAAGACGTTTTCTTTTCCTGGGTGCAGTTATTTTATTTGGTTGTTTTTTTTAACTAGTTTATTTATATTTTAAAACTTTTGGTGAAAAATTAAGGCTAACATACATTAAGACAGGCACAAAATACATAAAAAGAAAACATTATAAAAAAAAGGAGCACAGTGACATGTGTGCACAATCTAATACATAGAATTTGAAAAAAAAAATCAATAAACAAAACCTTTTAAAAACAAAAAGAAAGGAAAACTCATCAATATACATAAACACAGTCACGTACATAATATAAACATTAGCAACAAAATCACAAACATACATTTAAACATGAGCAAAAGAAGTGAGCATAGAGACATAAGTGCATAAACTGATACATAAAATTAAAAAAAAAGGGAACCTTAACAAAAAACCTTTTACATATATGAAAGAAAAAAAACACATCATCCACATACGTAACAATATACCCAGGCCAACGAGGAGGGCCAAGCCATAGAGTCAGTAGAGAGAGAAGGGGGCAGCAGAGAACCGGCCAGGAAGTAGCCAGCAGCCAACACCAAATTAACAGGTATCGTGCCACCTTGATTTTGTACTTGTACAGGACAGAAAACTGCGACGGACGGTTTATACATATATGTATGTAATTTTGGTAGTTTTTTTTGTGGAGGGAAAAATTTTGGCTGGACTCACCTTTTTGCCGCGCTTGGGTTTTGTTTGGTAAAAAGGGCGCGTAGGTTAGGGGAGCTCCTCGGAACAGTCGCGATAGTGTTAAAGTTCCGAAATTCCTAAAGCAAGGTTTCGACTTTAAATATATATATATATATATATATATATATATAGTTTTTTTATTTTTACCTAAGACGACCGAACGCTTAATATAGGACACGCCACTTACGGACGGCCGTATCCTGGAGGAATTCAGTTTTTTTTACCTTTTGGCGTCTCCCTTTTGGAGCCATATATAGTTTTTTGTAATTTTGGTTTTATTTCAAGAATTTTTGGATAAATTTAAATCTAAAGAGTTGTTTAAAATTTCTTTTGCTTTCTGTTTAATTACATTTTAATAATTTGGTTTAAAATTTTGTATAGTTTGCATTCTTTTGGTTTAATTTAATTTTAATAATTTTTGGCTTAATTCAATTTAAATAATTTTGTTCAAATTTCCTTTTTTATAATTTCATATTTTGTTTTTATACCCTCCAAAAAAGAATTTGGAGGGTATATTCACTTTGTCATTCCGTTTGTAACGCATCGAAATATCCATCTCAGACCCCATAAAGTATATATATTCTTGATCAGTGATGAAATCTAAGACGAACTGAGCATGTCCGTCCGTCCGTCTGTGGAAATCACGATTCAGTCCAAACGAAAAGAGCTAGACTCTTGAAATTTGGCATAAATATATTTTAAAACTTAGAGCAGGTTAAGTTCGAAGATGGGCTAAATCGGGCAAGAGGGAAAAAAGTTCCCCTAAGAAGAACTAAACCAAGCCAGAAAAAACAACATAATTTTTAAAGTTTTTTGGTTATTTTGTTAAGCAAATTATATATTTTTATGTCAAATATGGTCCAACGCCTTAAACTTGGAGCCATTAAATAAAATAAAAATATTTTTTGACCCCGCCCACTTCAGTGGGCGTTATTATAGGCAAAAATAGCATAAAAATTAAACAAATTGTTTTACTTAAGCCTACATTCCTTAAAAATAACACTTTTAAGCTTTAATGACGAAGCTGAGACTAAACCTGGTACTACTCTGCCCTACCCCCTCCTTCCCCTTCGCCCCCTAAATGACCCTACCAAAAAAAAAATTTTTTTTTAAATTTTGTATATAATCATCCCAAGCATTTATCTTTAGAGTTTTATGACTGCCGACTTCTGCCCTACCTCCACCCCCCCCACCTCTTCCTTTGCCCCCTAAATGACCCTACCAAAAAAAAATTTTTTTTTTTAAATTTTGTATATAATCATCCCAAGCATTTATCTTTAGAGTTTTATGACTGCCGATTTCTTCCCTACCCCCCCCCCCCCTCTTCCTTTGCCCCCTAAATGACCCTACCAAAAAAAAATGTTTTTTTTTAATTTTGTATATAATCATCCCAAGCATTTATCTTTAGAGTTTTATGACTGCCGATTTCTGTCCTAGCCCGCCCCCCCCCGGCTTCTTCCTGTGCCCCCTAAATGACCCTACCAAAAAAAATTTTTTTTTTTTAAATTTTGTATATAATCATCCCAAGGATTTATCTTTAGAGTTTTATGACTGCCTGTTGCTGCCCTACCCCCTCCTCCCCCTTTGCTCGCTAAATGACCCTATCAAAAAAAAGAAATTTTAATTTTGTATATAATTAACCCAAGCATTTATTTTTAGAGTTTTATGACAAAGGTGAAATGTTTCCCCCATAGCCCTTGCCAGAGCGACCCCGCCAAAATACAGTTTTTATAGCCTCCAAAGAGAATTGTGATGAAGTCTAAGACGGTCTAGCAATGCCCATACGTTCGTCTGTGCATGATATTGCATATTTTTGAACCCCGCCCCCTTTAGTGGGCGTTGACGTACGATATTATATAAAGGAACTCTGTCCCACCAAGTTAAACATTTCAAATTCACTTACTAAATATTTGGAGGGTATTTAAGATTCGACCCGGTCGAATATAACGTTTTTACTTGTTTTATTTTTGTTTGAAATTCCATTGAATACTTTTTAATATATTAAATAAACATGTATTTTGTTTTAATTTGAAACTTTTTAGTAGTTATTAACAGGCATTTTAATCTAATTTTATGCGGTAAGTAAGGGACAGGAAAGAGGCCAAGGGATCGTTGTTGGGACATCCAATAAAGGACGATGTGATGTCACGGAGGAGCCGCAAGGTTCCTAAGGGGAGGGTGAATTCCTGGCAGACCAGCCGCCAGAGGGTTTCATTTTGGTATGTATGTGTAAGTGTACTGAAAGGGAGTAAACGTGTGTATGCTTCGGGC
This sequence comes from Linnaemya tessellans, assembly GCA_951800035.1. Taxonomy (NCBI): domain Eukaryota; kingdom Metazoa; phylum Arthropoda; class Insecta; order Diptera; family Tachinidae; genus Linnaemya; species Linnaemya tessellans. The sequence continues at coordinate 68,342,463 of OX637532.1, forward strand.
TCTCATTCAAAAAAAAGGAATTATTATTTTGTGCACAAACAGCTTGCACCACAATGCTGGTTTTTTTTTTATATATATATATACGTGTTGTGGTTTACTAGACAGGCTGGCAAGAACTCCCCCAAGACGGCGAGCTTCAGCCGGAGCAACCGCCAGAAAACCAGCGCAGCCGGCAGTCTGGTAACGCAGTTGTGTCTGCTGGCAATTTTTGCGGCGAAGGTGCAGACACAAAACAGATGGCCCACACACATGATGTACATTAAATATCAAATGTTATATTATATTATATTATACAGTTTCTGTTTCTATATCTTGAGCTCTTATTGTGCATTTAGTAAATTTTATTTGTCTATCATTAGAGAACATTTCTATTAGTTTTTCCTGAACTACATTGTAACTTCGTTCGGATAGTTCTGAATATATTCCAATCTTTCCTTTTTTAATATATTTTCTGAATATTTCCCCCATCTTTAAGAGCCATATTCCCCCAATTTTAAGAGCCATCTTTGATGTCTTGGCGACATATATTTTCCTTTATATTTTGTGTGTAAAAATTTAATGGGTTGATGGTCGGTAAAGGTTTTAAATCTTCGTCCGTAAAGGTATGGTCGTAGATAGTTTACGCTCCATAAAATTGCCAAAAATTCCTTGTCTGTTGCTGAATAGTTCCTTTCGTGGTTATTTAATGTTCTAGACACAAAACAAATGGGATGTCCTTCTTGCGAAAGAACTGCCCCTATTGCATAATTCGAAGCATCTGTTGTAAGCGTGAATTGTTTTTCAAAATTTGTATATCTCAAAATTGGATGTGGGATAATAAGGGATTTTAATTTTTCAAAAGCTTCTATGTACATTTTATCCTTAATGTTTATTTTAACTCCTTTCTTTAGGTATTTTGTTATGGGTTGGGCTATCTTGGCGTAGTCCTTAACAAATTTTCTGTAATATCATGTTAGACCTAAAAAGCTTTTAATTTGTTTCTCTGTTTTTGGGATTGCTAATGATTGTATTACCTTTATTTTATCTGGGTTCGGTTTAAGTCATTCTTTTGTAAGTATATGTCCTAGAAATTCTGTCTCTTTTTTGAGGAAATTGCACTTATCAATTTGATTTTTAAATTTGCCTGTTCTAAAACTTTAAAAATGTCTGTTATGGCTTTTACGTGGTCGCTCAAAGATGTACTAAAAATTAATATGTCGTCTAAATAAACTACGCATGTTTTATTTATAAAATCTCTTAATGTCTCGTTCATTAGTCGCTGGAATGTCGCTGGTGCATTTTTCAGACCAAACGGCATTCTTATAAATTCATACAGTTCATGTGGGGTAACGAAAGCTGTTTTTTGTCTATCTTTTTCTCTAATTAAAATCTGATGATATCCTTTAGCTAAGTCTATTGTCGTAAAATATTGTGCCCTTCCTAGTTTGTCCAGAATTGAATTTATATTGGGCAGTGGGAATTTGTCATCTATGGTAATTTCGTTTAATTTTCTGTAGTCTACCACTAGTCTGTACTTTTGTTTACCAGAATTGTCCAATTTTTTAGGTACCACTATTAAAGGACTGGCATACCTTGAGCTACTTTTTCTAATTATCCCTTGTTCTTTCATCTCTTGAACTTGTTTTCTTACTTCGGCTTCATGTTGGGGTGGATATCTGTATAATTTAGCGTTAATTTGCTCATCTGTCGTTGTTTTGATTTCATGCTTTATTTTCATAGTTCTAGTCAATCTGTCCCCTTCTTTAAAATATAATTTTCTAAACCTAATCAATATGTTTTTTATTTCTTTATATTCTTCTTTATTTAATTGATCTAATTGGATTCTATTCCAATCAAATTCGGTTCCTTCCAATGTACACACTTGATGGCTAGTTAGAATACTTGGGTTTACCATCCCGTATTGTGCGGAAATAACGTTGTCTTGTAAATGTTCTATTTTATTTTTAATCAGTTGTATATTTGACAATTGTTCTAAGTATATATTTTTTTCATTTTCAGTTTCGAGCAATTTATTTATGGAATTTAATTCTTTTTCTATTAAGTTTCTATCGTTTTTTACAATCAATTTTAAGTTATTTATAGTCTCATTAAAATAATTATTAATTAAAACTTGTTGGTCATTGTTATTTTCTAGTTCGTCAATTTTAAAAATATGTTTTTCAATATTCTGTCTGTCTTCGTCGTCCATAGTTCCAAACAACCATTTTGTCATGCTGCCTATGCCGTTAATAAGTCCGCGTCTTTGTCTGTTTTGTTTTGGTATCAAAGTACCTAATTTATTTCTAGCGTCTAATAATTCTAGTTGAAGTATGTCTTTATTTTTTGTTTTCATTAAAACTACGTTGTTTGTCATTTGGTCCAATATGCTTTCTATTTCATTTAGGTTTATTATATGTAGTAATATGTCCGATTCCTTAATTATCTCCTGATTTTTCATATAAATGTCTATGTATCCTGCTTTTTCTGTAAGTCGCTTTGTTATTATTAGTCCCTCAGTCGGTAGTGTCAACAGGAGTAGTATCACTGTTGTCAACATCTGAAAATTTTAGAGGTCTTTTAATATTACATGGATGTACTTTTTCTAGTTTTGCTTTCTTATATTTAGGTTGTTCTTTGTGCCTGATTGCCTTATAGTTTTTTATAAAACCTTCTGCTCTTTCTCAATTCTGAAAATTCTGTCTCTTTTTTGACGAAATTGCACTTATCAATTTGAATTTTTAAATTTGACTGTTCTAAAACTTTAAAAATGTCTGTTATGGCTTTTACGTGGTCGCTCAAAGATGTACTAAAAATTAATATGTCGTCTAAATAAACTACGCATGTTTTATTTATAAAATCTCTTAATGTCTCGTTCATTAGTCGCTGGAATGTCGCTGGTGCATTTTTCAGACCAAACGGCATTCTTATAAATTCATACAGTTCATGTGGGGTAACGAAAGCTGTTTTTTGTCTATCTTTTTCTCTAATTAAAATCTGATGATATCCTTTAGCTAAGTCTATTGTCGTAAAATATTGTGCCCTTCCTAGTTTGTCCAGAATTGAATCTATATTGGGCAGTGGGAATTTGTCATCTATGGTAATTTCGTTTAATTTTCTGTAGTCTACCACTAGTCTGTACTTTTGTTTACCAGAATTGTCCAATTTTTTAGGTACCACTATTAAAGGACTGGCATACCTTGAGCTACTTTTTCTAATTATCCCTTGTTCTTTCATCTCTTGAACTTGTTTTCTTACTTCGGCTTCATGTTGGGGTGGATATCTGTATAATTTAGCGTTAATTTGCTCATCTGTCGTTGTTTTGATTTCATGCTTTATTTTCATAGTTCTAGTCAATCTGTCCCCTTCTTTAAAATATAATTTTCTAAACCTAATCAATATGTTTTTTATTTCTTTATATTCTTCTTTATTTAATTGATCTAATTGGATTCTATTCCAATCAAATTCGGTTCCTTCCAATGTACACACTTGATGGCTAGTTAGAATACTTGGGTGTACCATCCCGTATTGTGCGGAAATAACGTTGTCTTGTAAATGTTCTATTTTATTTTTAATCAGTTGTATATTTGACAATTGTTCTAAGTATATATTTTTTTCATTTTCAGTTTCGAGCAATTTATTTATGGAATTTAATTCTTTTTCTATTAAGTTTCTATCGTTTTTTACAATCAATTTTAAGTTATTTATAGTCTCATTAAAATAATTATTAATTAAAACTTGTTGGTCATTGTTATTTTCTAGTTCGTCAATTTTAAAAATATGTTTTTCAATATTCTGTCTGTCTTCGTCGTCCATAGTTCCAAACAACCATTTTGTCATGCTGCCTATGCCGTTAATAAGTCCGCGTCTTTGTCTGTTTTGTTTTGGTATCAAAGTACCTAATTTATTTCTAGCGTCTAATAATTCTAGTTGAAGTATGTCTTTATTTTTTGTTTTCATTAAAACTACGTTGTTTGTCATTTGGTCCAATATGCTTTCTATTTCATTTAGGTTTATTATATGTAGTACTATGTCCGATTCCTTAATTATCTCCTGATTTTTCATATAAATGTCTATGTATCCTGCTTTTTCTGTAAGTCGCTTTGTTATTATTAGTCCCTCAGTCGGTAGTGTCAACAGGAGTAGTATCACTGTTGTCAACATCTGAAAATTTTAGAGGTCTTTTAATATTACATGGATGTACTTTTTCTAGTTTTGCTTTCTTATATTTAGGTTGTTCTTTGTGCCTGATTGCCTTATAGTTTTTTATAAAACCTTCTGCCCTTTCTCAATTCTGAAAATTCTGTCTCTTTTTTGACGAAATTGCACTTATCAATTTGAATTTTTAAATTTGACTGTTCTAAAACTTTAAAAATGTCTGTTATGGCTTTTACGTGGTCGCTCAAAGATGTACTAAAAATTAATATGTCGTCTAAATAAACTACGCATGTTTTATTTATAAAATCTCTTAATGTCTCGTTCATTAGTCGCTGGAATGTCGCTGGCGCATTTTTCAGACCAAACGGCATTCTTATAAATTCATACAGTCCATGTGGGGTAACGAAAGCTGTTTTTTGTCTATCTTTTTCTCTAATTGAAATCTGATGATATCCTTTAGCTAAGTCTATTGTCGTAAAATATTGTGCTCTTCCTAGTTTGTCCAGAATTGAATCTATATTGGGCAGTGGGAATTTGTCATCTATGGTAATTTCGTTTAATTTTCTGTAGTCTACCACTAGTCTGTACTTTTGTTTACCAGAATTGTCCAATTTTTTAGGTACAACTATTAAAGGACTGGCATACCTTGAGCTACTTTTTCTAATTATCCCTTGTTCTTCCATCTCTTGAACTTGTTTTCTTACTTCGGCTTCATGTTGGGGTGGATATCTGTATAATTTAGCGTTAATTTGCTCATCTGTCGTTATTTTGATTTCATGCTGTATTTTCATAGTGCTAGTCAATCTGTCCCCTTCTTTAAAAAGTAATTTTCTAAACCTAATCAATATGTTTTTTATTTCTTTATATTCTTCTTTATTTAATTGATCTAGTTGGATTCTATTCCAATCAAATTCGGTTCCTTCCAATGTACACACTTGATGACTAGTTAGAATACTTGGGTGTACCATCCCGTATTGTGGGGAAATAACGTTGTCTTGTAAATGTTCTATTTTATTTTTAATCAGTTGTATATTTGACAATTGTTCTAAGTATATATTTTTTTCATTTTCAGTTTTGAGCAATTTATTTATGGAATTTAATTCTTTTTCTATTAAGTTTCTATAGTTTTTTACAATCAATTTTAAGTTATTTATAGTCTCATTAAAATAATTATTAATTAAAACTTGTTGGTCATTGTTATTTTCTAGTTCGTCAATTTTAAAAAGATGTTTCTCAATATTCTGTCTGTCTTCGTCGTCCAAACAACCATTTTGTCATGCTGTTAATATGTCCGCGTCTTTGTCTGTTTTGTTTTGGTATCAAAGTACCTAATTTATTTCTAGAGTCTAATAATTTTAGTTGAAGTATGTCTTTATTTTTTGTTTTCATTAAAACTACGTTGTCTGTCATTTGGTCCAATATGCTTTCTATTTCATTTAGGTTTATTATATGTAGTACTATGTCCGATTCCTTAATTATCTCCTGATTTTTCATATAAATGTCTATGTATACTGCTTTTTCTGTAAGTCGCTTTGTTATTATTAGTCCCTTAGTCGGTAGTTTCAACAGGAGTAGTATCACTGTTGTCAACATCTGAAAATTTTAGAGGTCTTTTAATATTACATGGATGTACTTTTTCTAGTTTTGCTTTCTTATATTTAGGTTGTTCTTTGTGCCTGATTGCCTTATAGTTTTTTATAAATCCTTCTGCTCTTTCTTCTCTAAACTTGTTTAGTTTATCTATTATTTTTCTTTTGTTATCTTCTAAAATTTGTCTGATTTTTTCTTCGTTAGCCTTACCTTGTTGCACTTCATTGGGTCTGCATTTAATAGTCGAATGATAACGTTCGTTGTAACTTCTAATTGTTTTCTGAATTAATTGCTATATGGGTAATTCCTTTTTCATTTTATACAATATTCTAAATTTCTCTGCTATTGTATTATGTAAGCGCTCTATATCAGCATTACCTGTATGGGAGTTAGGTTTAGTCAAATGTAATTCTATATTCTCACTATCTAAAAATTCCTTTATTCTTGTAGCCTTAAATTCATTATCTGCTACTATTTTCTTTGGCTTACCTATTTTAGTAAAATGGTCCTCTAGTTGTTCAATGATAGTTATATGATTCCTATCGTTCATTGGATAAGCTGCACCAAATTTAGAAAATTTATCTATTATTGTCAAAAAATGAAATCCTTTCATAACATAGGTATCATTATGCAGTATTTCATTTCTACTCGAGGGTGTTTCTGTTATCGCAAATTTTTGTTTAATTGGATTCCTCTTATATTTTACTTCCTGGCATAGGTCACATTGGTTAATTACTAACTGAATTAAATCTAATAGTTTTGGGTAATATATCTTGTATTTAATTTGATTGTAAGTCTCAAGAATTCCTGAATGTATACTTTCTCTAACATGACAAAAGGATATTTGTTTAACCGCTTCAGTTTCTGTTTCTATATCTTGAGCTCTTATTGTGCATTTAGTAAATTTTATTTGTCTATCATTAGAGAACATTTCTATTAGTTTTTCCTGAACTACATTGTAACTTCGTTCTGATAGTTCTGAATATATTCCAATCTTTCCTTTTTTAATATATTTTCTGAATATTTCCCCCATCTTTAAGAGCCATATTCCCCCAATTTTAAGAGCCATCTTTGATGTCTTGGCGACATATCTTTTCCTTTATATTTTGTGTGTAAAAATTTAATGGGTTGATGGTCGGTAAAGGTTTTAAATCTTCGTCCGTAAAGGTATGGTCGTAGATAGTTTACGCTCCATAAAATTGCCAAAAATTCCTTGTCTGTTGCTGAATAGTTCCTTTCGTGGTTATTTAATGTTCTAGACACAAAACAAATGGGATGTCCTTCTTGCGAAAGAACTGCCCCTATTGCATAATTCGAAGCATCTGTTGTAAGCGTGAATTGTTTTTCAAAATTTGTATATCTCAAAATTGGATGTGGGATAATAAGGGATTTTAATTTTTCAAAAGCTTCTATGTACATTTTATCCTTAATGTTTATTTTAACTCCTTTCTTTAGGTATTTTGTTATGGGTTGGGCTATCTTGGCGTAGTCCTTAACAAATTTTCTGTAATATCATGTTAGACCTAAAAAGCTTTTAATTTGTTTCTCTGTTTTTGGGATTGCTAATGATTGTATTACCTTTATTTTATCTGGGTTCGGTTTAAGTCATTCTTTTGTAAGTATATGTCCTAGAAATTCTGTCTCTTTTTTGAGGAAATTGCACTTATCAATTTGATTTTTAAATTTGCCTGTTCTAAAACTTTAAAAATGTCTGTTATGGCTTTTACGTGGTCGCTCAAAGATGTACTAAAAATTAATATGTCGTCTAAATAAACTACGCATGTTTTATTTATAAAATCTCTTAATGTCTCGTTCATTAGTCGCTGGAATGTCGCTGGTGCATTTTTCAGACCAAACGGCATTCTTATAAATTCATACAGTTCATGTGGGGTAACGAAAGCTGTTTTTTGTCTATCTTTTTCTCTAATTAAAATCTGATGATATCCTTTAGCTAAGTCTATTGTCGTAAAATATTGTGCCCTTCCTAGTTTGTCCAGAATTGAATCTATATTGGGCAGTGGGAATTTGTCATCTATGGTAATTTCGTTTAATTTTCTGTAGTCTACCACTAGTCTGTATTTTTGTTTACCAGAATTGTCCAATTTTTTAGGTACAACTATTAAAGGACTGGCATACCTTGAGCTACTTTTTCTAATTATCCCTTGTTCTTTCATCTCTTGAACTTGTTTTCTTACTTCGGCTTCATGTTGGGGTGGATATCTGTATAATTTTTTTTTTTTTTTTTTTTTTTTTTAGGAGTAGGACCAGCACTCAGGGGATGACCCCTACATATGCAGTGCATTGCGCTGGAACTGGGAAAATAGAATTTGGGAAGGAGGATAAAGGGAGTAGTGTCTGGATATTCGATTTGAACCTGCTCAAATTGTAAGTGGCGGGGAAGACATCTGCGGGTAGTTTGTTCCACATACGGACTGTTCGGCCAAAAAACGAATTTTCTCTGTAATGCGTAGTGCGATTCGTTGGAATATCGACCACAAACGCATGCGCTCTTGATGAAAAACGCGTTGAGCGTAAGAAAGAATGGGTTTCAGGAACAAGTTCCCTAATTTCACCAGAGCACCTGCCATTATAGTAACGATAGAACAACGATACGCACCCCACATTGCGACGATGCTCAAGAGAGTCAATAGAGTTGGCTACTCTACTGTCTCCGATGAGTTTCATCGCCCTCTCCTGTACGCGGTCGAGTATCTTCAAAATAGACTTTGAAGCACCGGCCCAAACATGAGAGTTGTATTCCATCTTCGGTCGGATGTAAGTGGTGTAAATATTAAGGAGATCAGAAGGGGTGAAGTATCTCTTGCACCGTCTTAAGAAGCCAAGGCACTTGAATGCTTCTTTTGCGACCTGAAATACATGTTCCGTCCATCTGACATCACACTGCACTTTCATGCCCAGAACATCAAGAGCCCCTGACTCCATAATACTTACACCACCCATAGAAACAGATGAAGCAGCATGGTCATACGTACGTCGATGCGTAAGCATACAACACTGGGTCTTACGGGCATTAAAATCGACCCTGTTCGCCTGACCCCATTCGGAGATCTTCGCGAGGTCGCTATCCAGAACGTCATTCATAAACTGCCTCCTCGTCTCGATTTCAGACGTTGACGGCCTGCAGTTGAATGAATAGGAATGCGAAAGGCTGCTATCATCTGCGAAAGAGTAAATAGTACAGGAAGTTTGGGAAAGTAAATCGTTAAGAAAAATTAGAAATAGAGTAGGAGAAAGAACGGAGCCCTGCGGTACCCCTGAGTTGACTCTGAACTCATCGGATGAGACCCCATCTATAACAACTCGTATAGAGCGATCCCTGAGAAAGCTCGATATAAACCGAGAGAAGGTGTCTCCGACACCAAATGCAATAAGTTTGGACAGGAGTGCTCCATGCCACACTCTATCGAACGCCTTAGAAATATCTAGAGCCACCACTTTACTTTCGCCAAAACGGTGTATGGAACTACACCAGTTTTCCGAAAGAAGGGCCAATAGGTCACCCGTAGAGCGGCCTCTACGGAAACCATACTGGCGGTCGTTTAGTAAACTGTTGGACTCCAGATATTTCACAAGATGGAAGTTAAGCATAGTTTCCATCACCTTCGATATAGCAGAACATATTGCAATCGGGCGGTAATTTTCAGGGTTAGTAGCCTCTCCCTTTTTGGGGATTGGCGTTACATTAGCAACCTTCCAGCACATTGGAAATCTACCGGAGTGGTAAAGTGTACTGAAAAGTTTGGCTAATGGACGTGCTAACGTCGAAGAGCACTGCTTCAGGACCAGTGCAGGGATTCCATCCGGCCCAGGAGACTTCCTTGTGCTGAGTTCCGCAAGAACCCTTTTAACTGCACGCGCTCGAAAAAATATCTTAGGCATAGTTACGGATACTCTCTCGAGCGCGGGGAGTGGTTGAGAGCTATCAGGCAAGTGAGAGTTACTTGCAAATATCTCAGCCAATATATTAGCTTTATCAACCGGGTCAGTAAATATTTGGTCATTCCTCAAAAGAGTCGGAATTGAAGAACTAGCACTTTCCTTAACACTTTTGACGAATGACCAGAAACTCTTACTACCCCTGGGGGCAGTGAGAATTCTAGTGCGAATACGCTGCTCGTATAAAGCCTTTTCGCGTCTTAACACTTTAGCACACGAAGATCTTGCCTTCTTGCGTAGCAAATCAGTATTGGCATTTTTGTTATTACGCCAAATACTGAATGCTGCCTCTCTGGATCGCAACGCATCTTTACATGCCTGGTTAAACCAAGACTTCGTCCTAGGTTTAACCGAAATTTGCTTACAGGGAATAAAAGCTTTTAGCGTTAATTTGCTCATCTGTCGTTGTTTTGATTTCATGCTGTATTTTCATAGTGCTAGTCAATCTGTCCCCTTCTTTAAAAAATAATTTTCTAAACCTAATCAATATGTTTTTTATTTCTTTATATTCTTCTTTATTTAATTGATCTAGTTGGATTCTATTCCAATCAAATTCGGTTCCTTCCAATGTACACACTTGATGGCTAGTTAGAATACTTGGGTGTACCATCCCGTATTGTGCGGAAATAACGTTGTCTTGTAAATGTTCTATTTTATTTTTAATCAGTTGTATATTTGACAATTGTTCTAAGTATATATTTTTTTCATTTTCAGTTTCGAGCAATTTATTTATGGAATTTAATTCTTTTTCTATCGTTATCTATAGTTTCTATCGTTTTTTACAATCAATTTTAAGTTATTTATAGTCTCATTAAAATAATTATTAATTAAAACTTGTTGGTCATTGTTATTTTCTAGTTCGTCAATTTTAAAAAGATGTTATTCTGTCTGTCTTCGTCGTCCATAGTTCCAAACAACCATTTTGTCATGCTGCCTATGCCGTTAATAAGTCCGCGTCTTTGTCTGTTTTGTTTTGGTATCAAAGTACCTAATTTATTTCTAGCGTCTAATAATTCTAGTTGAAGTATGTCTTTATTTTTTGTTTTCATTAAAACTACGTTGTCTGTCATTTGGTCCAATATGCTTTCTATTTCATTTAGGTTTATTATATGTAGTACTATGTCCGATTCCTTAATTATCTCCTGATTTTTCATATAAATGTCTATGTATCCTGCTTTTTCTGTAAGTCGCTTTGTTATTATTAGTCCCTCAGTCGGTAGTTTCAACAGGAGTAGTATCACTGTTGTCAACATCTGAAAATTTTAGAGGTCTTTTAATATTACATGGATGTACTTTTTCTAGTTTTGCATTCTTATATTTAGGTTGTTCTTTGTGCCTGATTGCCTTATAGTTTTTTATAAATCCTTCTGCTCTTTCTTCTCTAAACTTGTTTAGTTTATCTATTATTTTTCTTTTGTTATCTTCTAAAATTTGTCTGATTTTTTCTTCGTTAGCCTTACCTTGTGTTGCGGCAGGTTTTCTTTTTTCTTTTGCGTCCGCCTTTTAGGTAATAAAAGCCTTGCGTTTTTGTCCATGTATTGTTGTTTTGTGGATGGAGTTGAATGGGAAAAGGCTAAAACCAAGACGATACACTCCATGCCATTTTTAAGAGTATTTGGATTGCACGGAGGGAATTGTAAAAATGAGACTACGGCCGTGTGTGGTGTCTGACAGAGTTGTGGACAATGACTTTGACTGTTTTGTTGTGCCGTTCTTGTATATATGTTGTTTTCAAGTGTGTTTTTGGTTGTTTTGAAATTGTTTTTTTTTGTTGATTGGCTTGGGCTGTTCGGTTGCTTTACTTAATTATGTGCTAATTTGTGATAATGTGGTAGAGTGTGCTCTATAGTGGAGGAGAAGAAAAATGAAATGCCATATGTTTTTGCTCATAGGTTGCATGCACTGGTGTTTCGCCGTACCTTAGGAGTGACTACACCAAGCAAAACAGGGATGGTGTTTTCATTCATGGGTGCGTAAAACACAATAAAAACTGTTAGTTTCAAAAGCCTAATATTCTGAGTATATGTTTTTGGATATGTATTTTAAAAAATTCAGGAAAGGAATTCTGGAAGAATCTTTAAAGAAAAAAAAGATGGCAGAATCGGCGGGAAACCCGATGTGGAAATTGGGAACTCAGTCGATTATGAGAGGTTTTGAGGAATCTGAAGACATATTGTTATGACAGATCACTAAAGATTTTTCAAGTGCTCAGACGGGAAAAAGAAAATTTTTAATAAAACCAAATACTATACTATAGATAAATTAATATAAAAAAAAAAAAAAAAATTTTTTAAGTCGACCAAAGTATTTGTGAAAATTATAATAAAAAAAAGGTAAAAGAACTTAAGTACAAATAAAGTGAAACAAATTCAAGTGAGAAAACATTTTTTTTCAAAAAGAATCGTGCGAGAAGGACTCACGGAGATCTGGCTAGGATTCATTTCCCCCCATACGAGAAAAAGAGAAAAATAACACAGAAGAGCGGATCCAGCAGCACGAACAGGTTTGAGCACAGAAAATCAGGTGATTTATATACTTACCATCATAAAGAAAATGAAGCCAGGTAATTTCCGGAAATCCCATTAAATTCTAAGATATCTGAGAAACAGCTTCCAAGAAAAGAAAAAAAAAACATATCTGGTTGAACTAAATAGATCCATATAACCTAATAATAAAAATAAAAAATTTTTTTTTTTAAAAAGAAGTCAAGAAATAAGAAAAAGTAATATAGTATTCAAAGTTCAAAAAAAAAGAGGAAAGATTTAAAACAAAGAGTTAAAACAAATTAATTAAATAGTGTTTAAGATAGGAATAATTTTGTTTTATATGATGTATGTAATTAAGTGTTCATATTGTTAATTGTTCGTATGTTGCATAGGCTGTTAAAATAAGCTAAGGCAGTAGAAAACAAAGTAGTTTTGATTTCTCTACTTCCCCTTAGATGGCAGCATCATAAGGAAAGAAAAAACGTTGGTAGGCCGGAAAGAAAATTAATATTTTTGTGTTCAATCGAGAAAACAGACTAGCTTTAGGGAGCTCTCTCAAGTTAGGGTAACGTAGAAGCATTTCATAAAAATTTTTTTTTTGTCATAGATAATTCAAAAGTAGAAGCCATTTCCTTTTTTTTTCTCGTGCAACATAAGAAGAATAAATTATTATATGTATATATTAGTAGAGTTAAGTTAATTTCGATTTGTAGAGCGTCATATTTATTCGTTAATTTTTTTTATTAGTCAAAATAAGATAAGATATTGTTTTTTTTTTACTTTGTAAATTCGAAATATATTTGTTTGTATAAATTTTATATTAAATGTGAAAGAAAAGAAATATGAATTCGAAGTAAATTGGCAAAAGGGCAAAGGCATGAAGGTAAAGTAATTGTTGAGACGTCGGAACAGTGAAGGGTCACAAGAAAAATATATCGGTTGGTTCTGCTTGTGACATGGTTGGGAGGGCAAAGTAGGGCATAACATCTGCCTGAAGATAAACAAAAGGATGGGAAAGTATTATTAAAGTGGTATGTGTTAATTGTAGTGTATTGTTTTAGTATCTTTTTTCTGTAATATATTATGAGCAGCGTACCCAGTGAGAGGGTTGGAACCTGCTGAGATTTCTTTCGTGTTCTCCCGGAAAATGGTTAGTCGGAAACCTCACTGGTCACTACGGCTGTTACATAAATGGCGCCCAATGGTAAACTTAGTTTGACGCTACAAAATGGCGACCAAACAGTGAGTCATGTAACTCGAACTAGACATGAAACACATAGCCCAATAGTTTTTTTATATAGCCCATCGAGGAAGCGATATTGGGGGGATCGACTCAACTTCGTTTGGCAGCACTTTGGAGCGCAGGCTTGCTAAGTTTGTGCCAAAAAAGAGGGTGGGTATATCTAACCAATAAGCGTGGATCTCCCAGACGTTAAAAAAGGGGAATACAAAATAGCTTAGCAATTTCTATTTATGGTTGTCTAATTGTATTATTGTCATTTCCCCGTTGTATTGTAATTTTTGTTAGTTTCTGATTTTTTTTTGGTAGATAGCATCGGTAGCCACCTGGAAATATAAAAAGTAAAATTTTAATTTGGTTTTTCAGGGTCTGAAGTACCGAGTATCGCCGGCAAAGTAGGATGTCTTGTATAGCTCATCAAGAATAATAAAACATGATGAAAGTATGTGAGTTCCTACACCACCTTTTTGTAGTTATATTGTCTGATATGCCACCTAATAGTATTTGAAAATCCTTTTGTTTATAAATGCGACGACAACAATTTACCTTCATGCCAAACCCGTTAGTAAAACTCCATATAGCAAACGAATATCCGGAATAAAACAAAAAAAAATAAAATAAATAAGAATAATAATAATAATAAATAATTAAAATAGTTACCAAAATAGAGAAATCTGGTGATAAAAGCTCTGAAAGACTGAGATTCCAATTTTCCGATCGCAAATTAGAGAGCGGGGATTGAAATAAGAACTATTGTTCTAGGTAAAGGTTATGTCCAGAAGTCCGTGTCTAAGTAGAAATAGAAAGCGTGAAAGAGAGGCAGAATTTGATTTAAACAGATCCACACCATTTGAATTTAGCAAAACCTATAAATCAAATACGCCTAGCCAAAAATTATTAGCTAACAGAAACACCGAAATGAGTCAACCCACAGGCAAAACTATGGCTCAGATTCATGATAAATCGGATACCATTAACACCGGTAATCCAAGTACGAGTGCAGCCACTAGCGGCGGATTTGTAGCACCACCCAGAAATGTCTCGGGGAATTTGGACCAAAATAGTGCATTGCAAATATTCGGCATGAAAAGGCAAATTGCAGATCTGACTGCAACAGTAGGGAAGTTGAGTTTAGTAATGCAGGCCAATCAGATAGAAAATAAAAAGTTAATAGAGGAAATAGTACCGATGCTCAAAAAGAACGAAGAGAACAGCTTCAGCCGTGTTTTCCCTCCTCCTGCGAATGGTTCTAACGCGTCAAGGGCCTCGAGTGATAACGAAGTGGCGAGTCACAAAAATTATCATAGAATTAGGGTTGATAAATGGGGGTTGGAATTTGATGGAAATGTGGGGAAACTGGCGGTGGAAGATTTTGTTTTTCGAGTGGAGAAGTTACAAAGGCAGTATGGAGCTACATGGGAAGAGGTACTAGACAACTTCCATTTGTTGGTGAAAGGAGCAGCTGAAAAGTGGTACTGGCTCTTCGTGCAAACAAATCTGGTGACGGAATGGTCAACATTAAAAGACGCGCTGATGAAGCAATATCAGTCCACGAGGTCTAGCTTCGAGCTTATGAGCGACATGGTGGAGCGCAAGCAGCAAATGGGGGAAGATATTGATGCCTTCTTCTTCATCATGACACAGATGCGATCCAGGCTAAAAATTTCCGTTTCTGAAAAAGAAATGGTTAAAATGATAAAGAAAAATTTGAAAGAGGAAAGAAGATGTCGAGTATACCCGATCAGTGTCGAGACTGTGGAAGAACTGCGTCAAGAATGCATTGAAGCAGAAAAAATCTTCTGCCGCAAAGAACCCAGTAGATATGTATATCATGCACCCGGCGGCAAATACCACAAAAACGTGAGTGGGATTTATGAGGAACCAATAGTACAGCATTCTGAGCAACTGGAAGAATTAGCTGCTATACAATTTCAGAAGTCAGCAGAGTCAGCTGTTCGAGGCCAAGTGGAATGCTGGAACTGTCGCCAAAAAGGCCACGTTTTTTACTATTGTCCGTCGGAAGAGAGAGCCATTTTCTGCTATGGTTGCGGTCAACCGAACGTAAAGTCCCCTAACTGCGATGAATGCAAAGCCAGAAATTTTCGCAGGAGCGAGGGAACCGCGGGGAGCCATCGTTTCAAGGAAAACCCGCACCCGAGCCTGGACCTAAATTAGAAAATAAAAAAGTAAATTTAGTTCACAAGGTCAAAAATTTCAATAAATTTATACCGCAGTTGCGGCATAAATATACGTTAGAGGAGCGTGAAAACAATTATAAATTAGTTAGGGATAGAATTTTTAATGCTGAAATAAATTTAAAAAAACCGATTTCAAATAAAATAATTATATTAAGGAAAAAATTTGCTGAAAAAAGAAAAACGCGCAGCTTAGTGATTGCAACGGTGAAAGCGGTCAACCGCGATAGTGATCCGCGTCCTTTCGCAGATATAGTTATAGGTAGTTGTAAGATTAGAGGTTTATTAGATACTGGCGCTTCTGTTAGTCTGCTGGGGAGAAATTGCCGAGAACTTATTGAGAAGCTAGGGTATGATTTTAAGCCAATGTTCTCAGTAGTTTCAACTGCGGCAGGACAGAAACATAGATTATTAGGAAAAATTGCATTGAATATTAATTTTCAAGGGAAAACAAAGAACATCACATTCTACTTATGCCCAGATTTGGAGCAGGAGGCGTACTTAGGTGTAATTTTCTGGACTGCTTTTTGCTTAGCACCAGAGATATTTCAAGTAGACCACTTGAACCTGGAGAAAATCCAAGAGGAATTTCAAGTGGATGACCATAAGTCGCACCCTCACAAGTTAAGTGCAAATCAGCAGGAAATGTTGCAAAAAGTGGTAGAAATGTTCCCCAGTTTTGAGAAAGATGGTTTAGGTTGTACTCCCTTGGAAAAACATTCCATAAAACTTGTGGAAGGTGCAGTTCCGTTTAAGGACCGTCATTATCCCTTATCACCCGCAGTACAGGAAATTGTCTATAAAGAGATAGATACGATGCTCTCATTAGGTGTAATCGAAGAAAGTGAAGGCCCTGGTCAAATAGGACAACAGTTGTTCGTAAGCCCAATAAAAATAGATTTTGTCTCGATGCAAGAAAGCTAAATAAGATGACAATAAAGGATGCTTATCCACTGCAAAACATCGATGGTATTTTGAGCAGGATCGATGAAACTTATTTTATTAGCAGTGTCGATTTGAAGTTTGCTTTCTGGCAGATAGAGTTAGAAGAAGATAGTAAACCGTACACCGCGTTTACCGTAGCAGGTCGACCACTCTATCAATTTCGAGTCATGCCCTTCGGGCTATGTAATGCAGCACAACGTCTTTGCAGGCTTATGGATAAAGTTATCCCACAGAAGCTGAAAGAAAACGTTTTTGTTTATTTAGATGACCTGCTAGTAATATCAGAAAATTTCGAAAAACACATGAAAATATTAACAGAAGTTGCAGAGTGCCTAAGGAAAGCTAACCTGACAATAGGCCTTAAAAAGTCCAAATTTTGCTTTCAGCAATTAAAATATCTCGGCTTTGTGATAGGAGGTGGAAGCCTTAGAACTGACCCGGAAAAAGTGTTAGCCATCGGAGAGATCAGAGTTCCCAAAACACCCCGCGAAATACGCAGTTTTCTTGGAACGGCAGGTTGGTATCGCCGGTTCATAAAAGATTTTGCATCAATTTCAGCTCCATTATCTGATAGGCTGAAAAAAACAAAAAAAATTGAAATGACCCCTGAGGCGATAGAGGCTTTTGAAAATTTAAAACAAGCTCTAACGTCCGCTCCAGTGCTCAAGCATGCGGATTTCTCAAAACCATTTTATATCCAATGCGACGCGAGCGATCTTGGAATCGGAGCAGTTCTCTACCAGCTGAATGAGAATAAGGAGGAACATCCGATAGCGTTTTACAGCCAAAAGTTAAACAAGTGTCAAAAGAATTATACCGTCACGGAAAAAGAATGTTTGGCGGCAATAATGGCTGTAAAAAAATTCCGTCCATATGTCGAGCTGATGCCCTTTACCATTGTTACCGACCACGCCAGCCTTAAATGGTTGATGTCCCTGAAAGATTTGACGGGAAGATTGGCTCGATGGTCACTTCAGTTATAAGCTTTTGATTTTGAGATTGAGCATAGGAAAGGCTCAGACAACATTGTAGCGGATATGCTTTCTCGTTCAGAAAAGGAACAAATCAACGTAGAAGAGCTAAATATAGAGGAACTATTTGATTTCGAAACGGTTGAATTTCAAAGCGATGACTACTTAGATTTAATAAAATATATAAGTGAAAATAAAGATAAATTGCCAGACCTCAAAACAGAAGATGGCATAATTTATAAAAGAGTGGATTTCGATAGGAGCGATGAGACGGAATGTCAATGGAAAATATGGATTCCGCCAAACATCACCCAGCCAATTATCGAAAAAGCCCATACCAGTGTGACAGCAGCTCATGGAGGCATAGCAAAAACAATACAACGCCTTAGAAGATTCTTTTATTGGCCCAAATTAGCGATTCAAGTGAGAGAATATATACGCAACTGTCAGACATGCAAAGAAATTAAACCTTCGAATCAAAATCTGAAACCAGGAATTGGAAATCAAGTAATTACTGATCGCCCTTTTCAAAAACTGTATTTAGATTTCCTAGGTAAATACCCAAGATCGAAAAGTGGAAATTGCTACGTGTTCCTAGTTCTAGACCATTTCACAAAATATACATTTCTCAAAGCCATGAAAGAAGCCACAGCAGGAAACGTAATCAAATTTTTAATAGAGGAGGTATTTCATAAGTTTGGCGTTCCGGAAATTATTCACACCGACAACGGAGCACAGTTCGTTTCAAAAAACTTTGAGAAAATGCTGAATATTTACAAGATCCAACATATAAAAACTCCAGTATATCAGCCGAGTAGCAACGCCTCCGAACGAGTAAACCAAAGCATTTTGTCCGCGATTAGAGCTTATTTAAAAGATGACCATCGTGATTGGGATCTTTACTTGTCGGAAATATCATGTGCCCTGCGGAACTCATTTCACAGTGCGATAGGTTTTACACCGTTTTTCGCCCTATTCGGATTCCACATGTATTCAAGTGGAGCCGAATATAAACTAGCCCGAAAGCTTAAATCTATCACAGACCACCAAATAACAACACAGTCAAGCGAACAGATGGAATTATTGAGAAATCAAATTAAAGAAAATATGAACCGAGCATATGAAAAAAGCGCTGAAAGGTACAACAAAAGAGCCCGAGTGGTTAAGTTTTTGCCTGGACAGGAAGTTTACCGCAGAAATATGGTTCAAAGTAATTTTTCGAAGAATCTAAACTCTAAATTTTGCAGAAAATTCTTGAAATGTAGAGTGGTTCGAACTGTCGGGAATAAGCTGTATGAATTAGAAACTCTTGAAGGGAAAACAATAGGAATTTATCACATGAGTGATATAAAAGTATAACTTGCTAAAAAAAAAAAGATAAGTAAAAGTACACAAATTTTAAATTTGTTTTTGTGCAATAGTAGGACGTAAGAAAAAGTAATTATTTACCCATTTATACAATAATATACTTGTCGTGATGTCCCACTTTCATTAGTTTTAGCAATTTTACTTTTATATTTTAATCTGTGATATTAGTCCTAAGTACACTTCAATATTTCTCCTAGTACCTGATATACTATAGCCCATAGTCTAAATTAAGCAAAATAGTTTTTACATACCTCCCCATAGTGCGATAGTAGTATTAAAAAGTTTACCGGTGATATTCATCTGTGATAAAATTTGTCCTTACCCAAGGGTATAACCTTTTAGGAAATTATCCGGCAGATGTCCATTACCCATGAGATATCTGTAAGGAAATGAGATAAGGATACACAAAGTAAATGCTTAATTGAGCAAATGATAAATGCTACTTCCCGTAAGACAGTTCGTAGATTCCGATATTCTCAAAATCGTATTTTTTTTTTACAAAAAAAAGAAGAACGATCATAGAGAAACTTCAGCGCCTGAGAGCGTCCATATCCAACGGAAGAGGATTAAGTAGAGGTGATGCCCGTGTTTGAATAAAAGGTCTGTAGGAAATAAAAGAAAATATTAAATTATAAGGATTTGACAATATAGAGGTGGATAAACTTTTTTGCCTGATTAACTGTAGGCGTTCGATTTAATTTATTTAGCACTTTGTGCCCAATCGGTTACAAAAACGATTAAAAGACAATATATAGTATATAAATATATAGTATATAAAGATCTTTTATGTTGTGGGTTGCCACTATGAATTTCTCACCGAAAGAAATTTATAAAGTGGGCATTTGCTCTCAGGAGGAGTGGGATTTCAGGAAGGAAGTCAGGGAATGTCTGGAGGGGACTATAGATGCACATATTGGGAAGAGTTTTTTTTATACATTCATACCTACGTCAGAAGCTGGACAAGGGAGTAATTAGGATGAAGGCCCGGCTGTATTGGGAGACTTTCAGGGTGTGGGAGTTCCCCACGTTAGTTTTTTTTGGAGTGCTTAACATATAATGAAAACCCCGCACACCGCTCCCTTCGAGTAAACTCTTTAGAGCGCGGAGTTTTGTTGCGGCAGGTTTTCTTTTTTCTTTTGCGTCCGCCTTTTAGGTAATAAAAGCCTTGCGTTTTTGTCCATGTATTGTTGTTTTGTGGATGGAGTTGAATGGGAAAAGGCTAAAACCAAGACGATACACTCCATGCCATTTTTAAGAGTATTTGGATTGCACGGAGGGAATTGTAAAAATGAGACTACGGCCGTGTGTGGTGTCTGACAGAGTTGTGGACAATGACTTTGACTGTTTTGTTGTGCCGTTCTTGTATATATGTTGTTTTCAAGTGTGTTTTTGGTTGTTTTGAAATTGTTTTTTTTTTGTTGATTAGCTTGGGCTGTTCGGTTGCTTTTCTTAATTATGTGCTAATTTGTGATAATGTGGTAGAGTGTGCTCTATAGTGGAGGAGAAGAAAAATGAAATGCCATATGTTTTTGCTCATAGGTTGCATGCACTGGTGTTTCGCCGTACCTTAGGAGTGACTACACCAAGCAAAACAGGGATGGTGTTTTCATTCATGGGTGCGTAAAACACAATAAAAACTGTTAGTTTCAAAAGCCTAATATTCTGAGTATATGTTTTTGGATATGTATTTTAAAAAATTCAGGAAAGGAATTCTGGAAGAATCTTTAAAGAAAAAAAAGATGGCAGAATCGGCGGGAAACCCGATGTGGAAATTGGGAACTCAGTCGATTATGAGAGGTTTTGAGGAATCTGAAGACATATTGTTATGACAGATCACTAAAGATTTTTCAAGTGCTCAGACGGGAAAAAGAAAATTTTTAATAACACCAAATACTATACTATAGATAAATTAATATAAAAAAAAAAAAAAAAAAAAAAAAAAAAAATTTAAGTCAGGACCAAAGTATTTGTGGAAATTATAATAAAAAAAAAATGGTAAAAGAACTTAAGTACAAATAAAGTGAAACAAATTCAAGTGAGAAAACATTTTTTTTTCAAAAAGAATCGTGCGAGAAGGACCCATACGAGAAAAAGGGAAAAATAACACAGAAGAGCGGATCCAGCAGCATGAACAGATTTGAGCACAGAAAATCAGGTGATTTATATACTTACCATCATAAAGAAAATGAAGCCAGGTAATTTCCGGAAATCCCATTAAATTCTAAGATATCTGAGAAGCAGCTTCCAAGAAAAGAAAAAAAAAACATATCTGGTTGAACTAAATAGATCCATATAACCTAATAATAAAAATAAAAAAATTTTTTTTTAAAAAAGAAGTCAAGAAATAAGAAAAAGTAATATAGTATTCAAAGTTCAAAAAAAAAGAGGAAAGATTTAAAACAAAGAGTTAAAACAAATTAATTAAATAGTGTTTAAGAATAATTTTGTTTTATATGATGTATGTAATTAAGTGTTGTATTGTATTTGTATGTTGAAATACTTTACAAAGTAAATTTGCAAAGTATTTGGTGCACAGATGCCGATGGAGTGACTTAGACTATATGCCGGCGATGTTATTAACCCGTATTTTCTTCCGTTACTGTGACTGACTGTACACGACCTATGCCTTCACATAGGAAGTAGCAACGTAGTTAACCACGGAATATTCCTCAGAAGAACTGTAAAACTATACAGTTATCTGAGGTGTTGAAATTAACTAGTGCGAGTGAGACGCAAAACTCTCGAAAGAGAGTAAACAATCAGTGGTCTGGCTGCACTTAAAAGATAATTGCCAACGAGGCTTGATGTTAACTGACTCAGAGCTGCTTTGCGACTGAAATTAAGTGTTCATATTGTTAATTGTTCGTATGTTGCATAGGCTGTTAAAATAAGCTAAGGCAGTAGAAAACAAAGTAGTTTTGATTTCTCTACTTCCCCTTAGATGGCAGCATCATAAGGAAAGAAAAAACGTTGGTAGGCCGGAAAGAAAATTAATATTTTTGTGTCCAATCGAGAAAACAGACTAGCTTTAGGGAGCTCTCTCAAGTTAGGGTAACGTAGAAGCATTTCATAAAGATTTTTTTTTTGTCATAGATAATTCAAAAGTAGAAGCCATTTCCTTTTTTTTTCTCGTGCAACATAAGAAGAAAAAATTATTATATGTATATATTAGTAGAGTTAAGTTAATTTCGATTTGTAGAGCGTCATATTTATTCGTTAATTTTTTTTATTAGTCAAAATAAGATAAGATATTGTTTTTTTTTTACTTTGTAAATTCGAAATATATTTGTTTGTATAAATTTTATATTAAATGTGAAAGAAAAGAAATATGAATTCGAAGTAAATTGGCAAAAGGGTAAAGGCATGAAGGTAAAGTAATTGTTGAGACGTCGGTACAGTGAAGGGTCACAAGAAAAATATATCGGTTGGTTCTGCTTGTGACATGGTTGGGAGGGCAAAGTAGGGCATAACATCTGCCTGAAGATAAACAAAAGGATGGGAAAGTATTATTAAAGTGGTATGTGTTAATTGTAGTGTATTGTTTTAGTATCTTTTTTCTGTAATATATTATGAGCAGCGTACCCAGAGAGAGGGTTGGAACCTGCTGAGATTTCTTTCGTGTTCTCCCGGAAAATGGTTAGTCGGAAACCTCACTGGTCACTACGGCTGTTACACTTGTTGCACTTCATTGGATCTGCATTTAATAGTCGAATGATAACGTTCGTTGTAACTTCTAATTGTTTTCTGAATTAATTGCTATATGGGTAATTCCTTTTTCATTTTATACAATATTCTAAATTTCTCTGCTATTGTATTATGTAAGCGCTCTATATCAGCATTACCTGTATGGGAGTTAGGTTTAGTCAAATGTAATTCTATATTCTCACTATCTAAAAATTCTTTTATTCTTGTAGCCTTAAATTCATTATCTGCTACTATTTTCTTTGGCTTACCTATTTTAGTAAAATGGTCCTCTAGTTGTTCAATGATAGTTATATGATTCCTATCGTTCATTGGATAAGCTGCACCAAATTTAGAAAATTTATCTATTATTGTCAAAAAATTAAATCCTTTCATAACATAGGTATCATTATGCAGTATTTCATTTCTACTCGAAGGTGTTTCTGTTATCGCAAATTTTTGTTTAATTGGATTCCTCTTATATTTTACTTCCTGGTATAGGTCACATTGGTTAATTACTAACTGAATTAAATCTAATAGTTTTGGGTAATATATCTTGTATTTAATTTGATTGTAAGTCTCAAGAATTCCTGAATGTATACTTTCTCTAACATGACAAAAGGATATTTGTTTAACCGCTTCAGTTTCTGTTTCTATATCTTGAGCTCTTATTGTGCATTTAGTAAATTTTATTTGTCTATCATTAGAGAACATTTCTATTAGTTTTTCCTGAACTACATTGTAACTTCGTTCGGATAGTTCTGAATATATTCCAATCTTTCCTTTTTTAATATATTTTCTGAATATTTCCCCCATCTTTAAGAGCCATATTCCCCCAATTTTAAGAGCCATCTTTGATGTCTTGGCGACATATATTTTCCTTTATATTTTGTGTGTAAAAATTTAATGGGTTGATGGTCGGTAAAGGTTTTAAATCTTCGTCCGTAAAGGTATGGTCGTAGATAGTTTACGCTCCATAAAATTGCCAAAAATTCCTTGTCTGTTGCTGAATAGTTCCTTTCGTGGTTATTTAATGTTCTAGACACAAAACAAATGGGATATCCTTCTTGTGAAAGAACTGCCCCTTTTGCATAATTCGAAGCGTCTGTTGTAAGCGTGAATTGTTTTTCAAAATTTGGATATCTCAAAATTGGATGTGAGATAATAAGGGATAATTCTCTCTGATGGAATGAACTTGTCATATCCAGCGTCGAAAAATATTTCGCCCTTCCTATTCTGTCCAATACGCCATCCATCTGAGGTAACGGGAATTTATCATTGACTAATTTTTTGTTCAACTGGCGATAGTCAACAACCAGTCTCCATTTCTTTTCATCGCCGTCGCTTTTCTTCGGAACCAAAAGCAATGCGGAATTATAAGGTCTAACGAATGGTTCGACTAAATCTTCCTCTATTAACTTATGAACCTGTGTTTTGATTTCTTCCTGCTGTGATTGTGGTAGCCTATAATTTCTAGTGTAAACAGGTGTATCGTCCACATTCTGTAGTCTTTGCCTATAAAAATTGTTTGCTGTCAAATGATCTCCCTCCAAATAAAAAATTTCCTTGAATTCTCTACACATTTTTTTTATAGTCTCTCTTGCCGTGGCATCTATCGCATCTATATTCAGTAATTCCCTCAATTTCTCCCATCTAGCATGTTGTCCGTCATATACATTGCCTCTCGAGCCACATTTCTTCTTGTGAAGAATGTTGTAGTCTGATAAAGGCTTTATCTGCAAATCTAATTGCGATATCACAACTTCCTTGCCTGAAGCATTCAAAATTCTAACGTGTTCTGTTCCGTATTTTGGAATTATTGTGTTACCAACGAAAACATTGTCACCGATTTGCCTAGCACACACAACACTGTCTTCCTTAATCCGCAAATTCACTGCCTGTATTACCTCTGTTCTAGGTGGTATCGCGAACCTAAGGATGTCTGCTCTCAGTGGTAAAACGTATTCAGTTTCACCCACAAAAATGGTTAATGTGTATGTCTCATAATCTATCTTCGCAAAATATTTAGTAAAAAAATCTCTACCCAATATACCGTCTGCTGCTATCGGGAATTCTGTATTTACCACCTGATATTCGTGGCTTATCATATTCTCCGGAAACATCAGCTTCAAATCCGAAGTACCCATTGTTTGTATCGTCCTGTTTTCAATACCCTTAAGCCTGCACGCATTATGTCCTTTAATTATCTTGCTTCCTATGAAGCCTTCTTTACAAATGGATATATCTGCACCCGTATCTATCAAAAATTTTATAAAGTGTCCTTCATCAGTTTTAAGTGTAATGAAATGTGGTGCATCCGTGTGTGAATTGTAAGTTTTTAATGCATATTCCCTTAAAAGTCTTGCTTCCCTTACTTCTCTATTTAAATTTACTTTTGAGGATTGCAGGGGTCCTCTTCGTTTCCCCGCTCCTGAGCAACATAAATTCTTCTTTGATTCCTATTCCTGTAATTACTACCTCTCTGGCCATTATTGCCGTAATTATTATTTCTTGGGTGGCCGGCACCATGGAAATTGCCTCTTCTTGAATTGTTAAAATTTCTATAATGATTATTAGGGCTGTCATTACTATCACTTCTGTTACTGCAATCATTGACGTTATTACTACGAAACCCTCCGTTATGAGAAAATCTCCTGTTTCTACTGAATTGCATAATTGAATGTGGTGGTGCAACCACCTCTGAAGCTATTTGAATTGCTTCATTTAAGCTTTTGGGTCTAGCTGCAAAAACAGTAGCTCTATGTGGTTCATTCAAACCATTTTTAAAGGTACTAAGTGCCACCTGATCATGATTGTTTCCCTACTTTGGGAACCCAATTCTGTAATTTGTAGCTCATTCAGGCAAGCTATGAGTGATTCTATTTTATTAGCAAACTGCGTTACTGAATTATTTCCTTGTGTTTGTTTTGCCAAATCAGTATGTACCGAAGAGAGTGTCTTTCTTGGTGAGAATACCTTCCTAAGAGTGACTGAATGTTTCGAGAGAATTCGGTGTTTCTTCTGAAATCAATTTGTTTCTTACCTTGTCTGTTAACTTAGTTGCCAGTACAAACTTAACTAACTTTCTAACCTCTGCATTATCTTTAAGTGTATCAGCATAAAATTCTATTATACCTATGAAATTGCTCATTTGCCCTAGGTCGCCATTGAATTCTGGTATTATTTTGGATGCGTCAAGTATGCCAAACGATGCCATTTCTGTAATGTCTTTTGTTCTCAAATATTTTAAAATCTTTTGTTCAATTTCATTCTTTAATGCAATGGACTTTAATTCCTCAACTGTTCTTAAAGTATTTACTACATAATTTTCTGTATAATTTCTGTTAGGACTTTTCTTTATGTTGTTATATATACTTATCAATCTATCCATTTATTACACATTTTCTATTTTGTTAGTAAATTTGATTGCTTTCTTTCTCATATATTCCTTATAATATTCATGTATTTTTCCCAGTACCAAAAATGTCAAAAGGATCAGTATTATTTGTTGCAAATGATCCTGAGTCACTGTAAGTACGCCCCTATTGTTTTGATTTACAATGAAAACCATCCGCCCATTTTTGGAATACTATTATTCTATTACTTTATATTATATATTCTATTACTTTATATATATTTTTTTTTTTTTTATACATGCATAACAATTTCATTAATTAAAAAAAAAATTATTACTTGTTGTTTCTTATGGTACGGATCCCGTTCAGGACTTGATACTTGTGCCTTGGATTTCTGTAGGCGTTTAAGATACTCCTGGATGGGTATCTTCTTTTTGCTGGCACTATACTTGGGGATTTCTAAAACGGGAACCACAGGCTGAGGCACGTACTCCAACAACTGCTCCCACTTTCTGAAAAGCCGATCGATTTCCTCTTTCGTGGCTTCTGTCTTATCCATGCAGCCAAAAATTTCTATTTTCTCAGACAGGATCTCTAGTTAAAATATTTAGTTTGGCAGGATATCTAGCTAATTTATTTAGTTTGGCAGGATTGCCATGTAAATATACTGCGAGGGGGTGTTTAAATATTATTTGTCCCTATTGGATTCTTGATTTATTAAAGAGCCTTAGAATCGATAGTCGGCTCTATAAGATGGCAAAGTCAATTGCCGAAGTGGGAAATAAAATTGTTTCAAGTTTAGAGTCAAAATTATTTCTTAACTTTATTAACAAAAACCTTCCGCTTATATACTATTCTTATTCTAAACATTACAATAACAATTCTTATTTCTATTTCTTACTTCAATATCAATCGCAATATTATATTGATTAATACAAACCAAATTTGCTTATTCTGCACAATTGCAATTTCGGTCAGTGAACTTGTTTCATAAATGTGACCTAATTTTATTTTGTGTTTATGTCAGTTTGTTTTCTTTATATTTTTTGTTTGCTTTAATTTTTGTATTTTCGTGTGGTGTCATATGTATGATTACATTATGAATGTACTACACCTCTGTTATTAAAATACCACAACGTTGCAGCTCATACAACATTGCAGACATCAGCGCTGATATCATATACTTGCAAAACGGAATTGAGCTTGATTTCAAAAATTTAAAGTTTCCGTTGGCATTAAAGAGTATTAGGATATTTGAAGAAAGTAATCCTAATATTAACATCAATGTGTTCGGATACAACGATGAAAGGAATGAAATTGTTGGACCATTCTATAACACCAGGAATGAAAAATCTCAACATATAAATTTGTTATTATTAGAAAATGCTGGAGGATATCAGCATTATATTCTTATAACAAATATATCAAGGTAAGTAAAGAAATATACATATATCCATTTATTTACGTAAATATATTAAAATCAGAACACCAAGCACTGCAGAAAACGTCTGTTTTGTAACAGCTGCCTCCAATATATCCATAATGAGAGGACGTTAGAACAACATAGAGAAGAATGTGGGAAAATTGTTGCGGAGCTAATGTCTGAGGAAAAAGCGGTGTTGCAGTTTACCATTTGTTGTGTATGCATACATTGAATGCATACTGCAGGAGGTTAGTATTAGAGTAAGTGATAAAAGTAATTATGAAGTTTTTTTATTTAACACATTGTTGTCACAATACTAATATATAAATGAAATTTATTTGTTGGTGGTTAAGCAATGTCTATATGCATTTCATTGGTGCTTTACCAAATCGTCAGTAGACTTTAACCACAGTTTTGAAAAGTTAAAAACCTCTTATCTTATGCATATACTTCCGAAACCATCGGAGAATTCACAACTTGTAAATTACAAACTGTTTTCAAAAATAACAACAGAACAAGAACATAGGCTCATACAAAACTAAACCAACAAATAAAGTATGTTCGATACGAATCTATTTTATTTTTCTACACCTTTATACAATCAGAAATCCATTAGATAACAAGAAAAGTATTTATAAGGCAAAATGAAAAATAAAATCTAAATCAAACTGTTATGAAGTTTTTTTATTTAACACATTATTGTCACAATACTAATATATAAATGAAATTTATTTGTTGGTGGTTAAGCAATGTCTATATGCATTTCATTGGTGCTTTACCAAATCGTCAGTAGACTTTAACCACAGTTTTGAAAAGTTAAAAACCTCTTATCTTATGCATATACTTCCGAAAACCATCTGAGAATTCACAACTTGTAAATTACAAACTGTTTTCAAAAATAACAACAGAACAAGAACATAGGCCTGCAACTCATACAAAACTAAACCAACAAATAAAGTATGTTCGATATGAAATATCTATATGAAATGCATATAGACATTGCTTAACCACCAACAAATAAATTTCATTGATAAAAGTAATTATATTAAGAAGCACATACCTTGTGCTTATAGTTATTATATTAAATGTAAGCATAATGATAGTTTAGATAAATTTAAATTACATATGGGGAGAGATGCAGCAGAAAAGTTTGTAGAAAATTTGATTGAAGATTGTGAAAATATTTATAATGAATATCTAGCAAACAATAGGAAAATGGATGCTTTATCTCCTTTCGAAATTTTTGATTTACAAAATGCGATAAATTGCCACATTTGCCACAAATATCTAGGCAATGATAGAGTGAGAGATCACTGTCACATAAGTGGTAAATTTAGAGGAGCAGCTCATAATATGTGTAATTTAAATATCAAATTCCAAAATTTATACCAGTTTATTTCCACAATTATTCTTCTTATGACTCACATCTTTTTGTTAAAGAGTTGGGTAAAAAGTCCGACAATATAAAAGTCCTTCCGCTCAACAAAGAATTATACATATCACTATCTAGATTTTCCAAAATTACTGACAACTACAACCTTGAACTTAGATTTTTAGATACAATTCGCTTTATGTCTGATAGCTTAGAATCTTTAGCCAATAACCTTTCAAAGCAAGACTTTCACATTATTAAAAAACAATTCAAAACCAAAACAGAGTTTGATCTTCGGAGAAGAAAAGGTGTTTTTCCCTATGATTTTCTAAATTCTTTTGAAAAATTGAATGTTGGTGAACTTCCAGCAAGAGAAGATTTCTTCAACCAGCTCAATAATAAGGAGTGCTCGATTGAAGACTATGATCATGCAAAAGAAGTTTGGAATGCTTTCAGCTGCAAAACATTGCAAGATTACATGGAAGTATATTTAAAAACGGATGTCCTCTTACTTGCAGATATATTTGAAAGTTTTAAAAAGGTTTGCTAGAACATCTATCACTTAAATCCATGTCAGTATTACACTGCACCAGGACTATCGTGGGATGCTATGTTGAAGCATACAAATATAGAATTAGAGCTTTTGACGGATATAGATATCTACAGTTTCTTCAAGAAAGGAATACGTGGTAGGCTTGTACAATGTAGTAATCGTTATTTAAAAGCTAACAATAACTATTTAGCTGATTTTGATAGAGAGAAGCCTCAGAATTCATTGTGTACTTAGACGCAAATAACCTTTACGGTTGGGCAATGTCTGAGTATCTACCTTATGGTGGATTCAAATGGATGTCAACTGAAGAGTTGAATCTAGATCCGACAACCATAGAGGATAGTTCAAGCGGTGGATATGTCTATGAAGTTACTTTAGACTATCCTTCTCATTTGCATGACTCTCACAATGACCTTCCTTTCTGTCCAGAAATTAAAAAAATTTTGCAAACAAAGCACATTAAATTACTTGCAGATTTTTCTACAAAACAAACATATGTCATACATTATAGAGTTCTTAAACAATGTTTGCAGTATGGTCTAGTTCTAAAGAAAGTGCATCGAATTCTCACCTATAAGCAATCAACCTGGTTGAAAAGTTATGTAGAATTGAATACCAAACATGGGCTACTGCAAAAAAAGTTTTTGAAAAATTTTTTTTTTAAATTGTTAAATAATGCAGTATATGATAAAACTATGGACAATGTGGAAAAGAGAAAAGACGTACGAATAGTTACGAACTGGAATAGGACAAACTGTAATCAATTAGGAGCTCAAGTTTGGATATCTAAACCTAATTTTCATAGTTTGTCAATATTTTCTGAGGATATGGTAGCGATTGAAATGAATAGAGTGAAAACCTATTACAATAAACCTAAAGACAATGTACATGGATTTCCTCTGGTAAACAAAATGGTGTTGGGTATGATGAAGGATGAGAATTGTGGAAAGGTAATGAAGGAATTTGTAGGATTGCGATCAAAAATGTACTCTTTTAGTGTGCAATATCAAAGTGATATTTTAAAGGAGTAAAGAACTGCATTCTTAATAATCATAGTATAGCTTCATATAGAAATTGCTTATTCAATAAGTCGACTGTGTAGGATGATATGCTAACATTTAAATCAAAAATTCATAAAATTTACACAAATCAAATAAATAAAGTAGTATTAAATTATGCAGATGACAAAAGAAAAATGAGAATTGATGATAAGAGTACATATGCATGGTATCATTTTCAAATCGAGGAAACCAATCCCGATTACGAACTTGATGTGCTATTGTGGGAAATTTCAAGATTAGAAAAGGAAGAAGCAATGGAATAATTTCAGCTAATTTTTTAGGTAATAATTTTTATGTGTAAGTAGATAAATCTACAACAAATAAATTTCATTGATAAAAGTAATTATATTAAGAAGCACATACCTTGTGCTTATAGTTATTATATTAAATGTAAGCATAATGATAGTTTAGATAAATTTAAATTACATATGGGGAGAGATGCAGCAGAAAAGTTTGTAGAAAATTTGATTGAAGATTGTGAAAATATTTATAATGAATATCTAGCAAACAATAGGAAAATGGATGCTTTATCTCCTTTCGAAATTTTTGATTTACAAAATGCGATAAATTGCCACATTTGCCACAAATATCTAGGCAATGATAGAGTCACATAAGTGGTAAATTTAGAGGAGCAGCTCATAATATGTGTAATTTAAATATCAAATTCCAAAATTTATACCAGTTTATTTCCACAATTATTCTTCTTATGACTCACATCTTTTTGTTAAAGAGTTGGGTAAAAAGTCCGACAATATAAAAGTCCTTCCGCTCAACAAAGAATTATACATATCACTATCTAGATTTTCCAAAATTACTGACAACTACAACCTTGAACTTAGATTTTTAGATACAATTCGCTTTATGTCTGATAGCTTAGAATCTTTAGCCAATAACCTTTCAAAGCAAGACTTTCACATTATTAAAAAACAATTCAAAACCAAAACAGAGTTTGATCTTCGGAGAAGAAAAGGTGTTTTTCCCTATGATTTTCTAAATTCTTTTGAAAAATTGAATGTTGGTGAACTTCCAGCAAGAGAAGATTTCTTCAACCAGCTCAATAATAAGGAGTGCTCGATTGAAGACTATGATCATGCAAAAGAAGTTTGGAATGCTTTCAGCTGCAAAACATTGCAAGATTACATGGAAGTATATTTAAAAACGGATGTCCTCTTACTTGCAGATATATTTGAAAGTTTTAAAAAGGTTTGCTAGAACATCTATCACTTAAATCCATGTCAGTATTACACTGCACCAGGACTATCGTGGGATGCTATGTTGAAGCATACAAATATAGAATTAGAGCTTTTGACGGATATAGATATCTACAGTTTCTTCAAGAAAGGAATACGTGGTAGGCTTGTACAATGTAGTAATCGTTATTTAAAAGCTAACAATAACTATTTAGCTGATTTTGATAGAGAGAAGCCTCAGAATTCATTGTGTACTTAGACGCAAATAACCTTTACGGTTGGGCAATGTCTGAGTATCTACCTTATGGTGGATTCAAATGGATGTCAACTGAAGAGTTGAATCTAGATCCGACAACCATAGAGGATAGTTCAAGCGGTGGATATGTCTATGAAGTTTCTTTAGACTATCCTTCTCATTTGCATGACTCTCACAATGACCTTCCTTTCTGTCTAGAAATTAAAAAAATTTTGCAAACAAAGCACATTAAATTACTTGCAGATTTTTCTACAAAACAAACATATGTCATACATTATAGAGTTCTTAAACAATGTTTGCAGTATGGTCTAGTTCTAAAGAAAGTGCATCGAATTCTCACCTATAAGCAATCAACCTGGTTGAAAAGTTATGTAGAATTGAATACCAAACATGGGCTACTGCAAAAAAAGTTTTTGAAAAAATTTTTTTTTAAATTGTTAAATAATGCAGTATATGATAAAACTATGGACAATGTGGAAAAGAGAAAAGACGTACGAATAGTTACGAACTGGAATAGGACAAACTGTAATCAATTAGGAGCTCAAGTTTGGATATCTAAACCTAATTTTCATAGTTTGTCAATATTTTCTGAGGATATGGTAGCGATTGAAATGAATAGAGTGAAAACCTATTACAATAAACCTAAAGACAATGTACATGGATTTCCTCTGGTAAACAAAATGGTGTTGGGTATGATGAAGGATGAGAATTGTGGAAAGATAATGAAGGAATTTGTAGGATTGCGATCAAAAATGTACTCTTTTAGTGTGCAATATCAAAGTGATATTTTAAAGGAGTAAAGAACTGCATTCTTAATAATCATAGTATAGCTTCATATAGAAATTGCTTATTCAATAAGTCGACTGTGTAGGATGATATGCTAACATTTAAATCAAAAATTCATAAAATTTACACAAATCAAATAAATAAAGTAGTATTAAGTTATGCAGATGACAAAAGAAAAATGAGAATTGATGATAAGAGTACATATGCATGGTATCATTTTCAAATCGAGGAAACCAATCCCGATTACGAACTTGATGTGCTATTGTGGGAAATTTCAAGATTAGAAAAGGAAGAAGCAATGGAATAATTTCAGCTAATTTTTTAGGTAATAATTTTTATGTGTAAGTAGATAAATCTAGTAATAAAAGAAAACATGATTTATTTTTAAGTTAAATATTGTTTTATTGTTAAGAGAGAGAGAGAAAACTAGAATTGTACAAATATATTATATATTAAAAAAACATTCAAAATTTTGTTTTATTTTGATTATTTAGTTTTAATGAAATAATGCATAATATGAATTAATTAAATGGCTAATTGCCATTTTTCTTAAATAATATACCGAACACCGGCAGGTGTCTGGTCCCTCCACACAATCCGGATGGCTCCAAGGACAGGACTTGAAATGGCCATCGTCCTTGTCTTCATCTTCCGTTGTACAAATTTCTTCGTTTTGATCCAACATGTCTAGGAAATATTTCATCATATCCAGGTGTTCATGTAGTTGGCATCCTTCAAAGATGATTAGGAATTGCTCAATCTTGTCTCTTGTTTGACTCATGTTTTCTTATTTTAAATTTAATCTTTTTATTAGCAAAATTTATTTGCGATCCGTTTGACTGGTACTTTGCAACTATAATTGCTCATTTCAACGAACTAGTACGAAGGTGCATGTTATGAGATTTAAAAAACGAAGCCAGGACGTTTTTAATGTGAAGAATAATATAAAATTTTGAGTGAACGACTCAAAAAATGTGTACATATTTATATCATCTCTCTATCTTTTTTCAACTACTTAGTTTTAAATACTTATATAGATTTTATTTTTCCTCACTTCGTCTTTTGTCAAAATAAATCAAAAAATGATTGTATAACGATTTTCTGTTAGGCTTCTTACAGTCTAGAATGCTAAAATCGAGATTAGTTTGTAATAAAAGTTCAAAGCTATAAGTTGTGAAAAATTTCTACCGCAATGGTAGAAATTTTAATTCGTAGAAATTTTTTAATTCGTACAATACAAAAACCTTAATACATATAAAGAATCTAGATGATTCAATCAAATACAACATCCTACGAGCAAAGCGGGTAACAACAAAGTACGGAGAAACAGTTCAACTTGAGCTGGAAAACAATATAATGATTCTCCCGAACCGATACAATGCATTAACCAATGAAGATTAGAAGATCTTTCGAATGATAAATATCGACTACAAAGAAAATTAGAGCGAAGCCTGGGGCCGAATTACCGCATTCGTGATCGAGTAAGCTTTCGTATCGAATAAAATTTCGAAACGTATCGAATGGATGGATTACTGCACTCGAAAGCTAACGTATCGAAATTTTTATAAATTGTACCAGATCGTTTTTTACATTGGAATAGAATTAAAACGAAGCTGTCATATGTTTATTGGAATTCAAGCTAACAAAAAAATTTTTGGTGGGTTTTTTAAATTAATTTTTGTGAAATAAAATACATATTGTGCAAAAACAAATGTAATTGTTAAAAAAAATGGCTACAGTCCTCTTCTTGTGTTTATCGTCTTCTGATTCTGAAGACGATTATAATACAGTATGTATGTATTAGAAGAGAAATGCGAGACAAAAAAAAAGTGATCCAATGTCATTGCCGCCAAATATTCTATTGTCCTTTTTTATTTCTTTATATGTATTAGATTTATTAAACGTTTCCGGTTTTCAAAAGGGGGGTCTAATTTTCTTCTTTCCGAGCTGTGTTTCAAAGGACATATGTCTACCGCACTTCCACAGTTGGCTGCAGCCATATCTCTTTTAGCATGTGGAGGATTCCAACATACTGTTGGAAATGATTACTTGGTGCTCCAACATATACTGAGCCAAAACATATTTTTGTCTGCCATTTATTTTGTTCATATTTGTCTTAAAAAACGAATATAGCTGTATTATATAGTTTTATTATATAAAATATGCATTTATAAACTTACATTTTTGTCTTTTTTGCACACGCAACTTAAAAAATATTAATTTCGATTGACACAGAGCTAACGAGTGAATTTTAAACAGCCAATACTCGATTATGTACTCGTTATCGAATGCTATAATCAGAAATTTCGAAAGCACTTGTTCGATAACGAATGCGATAATCCCAAAAAGGAAATTTACGAACAATTTTACTCGATCACGAATGCGGTAATTCGGCCCCTGATCTTAAAAAGCGAGATGCACGAGTTTTTAATACCAAACTCCCAGTACCCTGTTTGGCATTAAAAATTATAAATGTTATGTATATTTTATAACTAATACAATAAAACAACGAAAGAATTTTTTAAAATATACAAATATATGCTTGTGTTTTATTTCAATTCTTTAGTTGCTTCATAAAGAAATTTTAAAAATAAATGACCACAATTAATTGTATTAAAGTTTTGATATTGATTGTAGTTGCATTCAAAATTTCTACCTAGATATTTGATTAATTCTAAAGGAGGTTGAAAATTTCGAAAGCAGTCGAAATATTGTTTTTCATCCTTGTTTTTATAGTATGCTACCCAATGAGTACCTGGCCCTGTTGATAAATCTAAATTAATTATTCCACATTCTACTGTCCTTGTCCGTTTTGGTAGAGAGTCCAACATATAAATTCCTCTAAAGTGTGGAATATTTCTTGAAAATTTTCTTAGATCAAATTCTGATAATGGTCTGTTGGGTAGCATTTCTAATAGTTTTTTAAATGATCCTTACAAACAAGTCCATAATCCGTTTTATATGGTTTAAGGTACAGTCCTTCTCCCACAGCAATAGACTCCATTGCCTTATTGTGTCTGGTGGCTTCCTCAAGTTGGCGATAGTCTTTGCCTATTTATGCTCTTCTTCTCCATACTCATACCAAATTTAGTTTTTGCTTTCATTGCATTGGTCACCATATATGCAAATGTTTTTTTCTTCAAGATTGCTACCGTTTGAAAGAACTATTTCCCAAGCTTTATTTTCAAGAATTTTATCAGCTTGATGTCTACTGTTTAATTCTTTGTTTTTTGAGTAAGCTATATCGTGATTTTTGCAAGCAGCATCCAATAAATTAATTCCTTTATCTCCTCTAGGTAAACGGTTTTGTAATCTTGTGCCAGGTCCACATTACTGATATCTAGGAAGATGTAATTCAAAAGGTATTGTTTTTTTTTTAATTTTTTTTTTTACTTATTTATTTATTTATCTCAATAGATTTTATATCCTTACTGACTAACATTAATAACAAAGTTTACTTATATACATATAACAATATACAGTACAACGAATAAGTTTTTAAACAAAATAAGATTTTTAACATATAACATCAAACAAAAGGAATCAAGTATTTAAATACAAGGTTAATTTTCTCTTCAGTATTATATTACTCTCAGACATTTCGATCATAAGGTAGCATTTATTGAAGTTTTCACATGCACGACGGAAGGAGTCATTATTGGCATATATAGAACGGTAATATTTAAGTAATAGGAGTTCAAAATTACGTGAAGGTCTAACAGGAACGTTGAAGCAAATTCGACTAAGCAAGAATTCCGAATCAACTTCACCACGAATCAGGCCCAAAATAAACAATGTGCTCAGCATTAGTCGTCTACTTTTTAAAGTTGGCAGTTTTATCAAAGCAAGTCTACTTTGATACGGCGGCAAGACATATGAGTTCCAGCCAAGACCACGGAGGCAGAAAATCAAAAATTGTTTTTGTACTGATTCAATACTATTTATATGAATAGAATAACAAGGATCCCAAACAGTTGACCCATACTCAAGAATTGGTCGAACAAGAGAGGTATATAAAAGTTTTGTAGTGTAAGGATCACGAAATTCCTTTGACCAGCGTTTCATAAAACCAAGTATCCCGTAAGCTTTATTTACCATCATTGAAATGTGATCATGAAAGTTGAGCCTGTGATCCAAAAGTATGCCAAGATCCATTATTGATTGAACTTTACTTAAAACAGCAGTATCAATATGATATAGAGTCTCTATCGGACGATGTCTGAAAAATGAAATATGTTTGCACTTTTTATATTTAATTCCAGTAAATTGAATTTACACCATTGAGAAAAATTTTTTAAGTCAGCACATAATAAATTATAACTGTCGATATCATTAAACGAGTTAAAAATTTTAACATCATCAGCATACATCAATACCATGGAGTTCAAAACAACAGTTGGTAAATCATTAATGAAAAGTGTGAACAAAATGGGACCCAAGTGACTGCCTTGTGGAACACCAGAATTTACTTGAATGATCTTCGACATAACATTTCCAAACTTTACTTGTTGGGTTCTTTGTGATAGGTAAGAATTTAACCATTTTACAACAGAGTCACTAAAGCCCAAAAGTGATAATTTTTGTAATAAAAGGTTATGATTTACTTTATCAAACGCCTTGCTGAAATCGGTATAAATCGCATCGGATTGCATTTTTTTTTGTAAAACCTTCATTAACAATTGTAGTGAGTTCCAAAATGTTAGTAACAGTGGAACGAGACTTACGAAAACCATGTTGACAAGGTGATAGAAGAGGTGAAATTTGATGATATAAATTTTCAGTAAGTATTTTTCAAACAGCTTCGGAATTGCATTAATTTTAACAATACCTCTGTAGTTAGAGACATCAGCTTTACTTTCATTCTTAAATAAAGGAATTATAAACGATTTCTTCCAAGTTGGTGGCAAATAACTTGATTTAATAGATAAATTAAATAATGCAGTGAGAGGCGAAGATAATGATAAAGCACAATTTGTAAGTATACAGGTTAGTATACCGTCAGGACCCGCGCAAAAAGAGTTTTTCAGAGACTCCAAGTTCGAAAGTACAGTATCACTATTTATAAACGGAAAGTATATCCCAGACGAGTGTGTTATTGTGTACGGATAAGTTGTTGCGATGTCATAAAACTTTGTGGAATATGTGGTTGAAAAGAAGTCCGCAAATAAATTGCTTATTGAAACATCATCCTCTGCAATTGATGAGCCATACTTTAAATGCTTTGGATAACATGAAGAACGACGCTTAGAGTTTATAAATTTATAGAAATATTTTGGATTTGTTTTAATAGTACTTCTGATACGGTTTATGTAATTATTGTATGCGAGTTTGTTAGCAGAGTTGTACTGAGATCTTGCTACGGCATAATTACGAAAATCTAATGATGAACCAGTTTTTTTATATCTTACAAAAAATTTATTTTTATTGTTTTTAGCGTTTCTTAAGAGTTGATTATTCCAAGGTGGACCATTATTTTTGATGACATTAATCTTTGGAACAGTATTACTTATCGCATTTTGCAAAACACTATAGAAGCGTGATACAATGAGGTCAAAGTTATCACCAGCAAGCAAGGAATCCCAATTAACATTAGATAACAACAAATTTAGTGCAGTGTAATCGGTGCGTGGGAAGCAGTAGGATTGAGCAGGTTCAATGTTTCGTTGCATTGTCTTCAAATGGTTATTATCCGATATGGAAAGATCAATTTCAAAAGGTGGATGATGAGGGTCAACAGGATAAGTCATAGGCAGTGTATTATGAAGACAAAAATCCAAATGATTGTTAACAAAAGCAAGATCAAGAAATTTTCCAGATGCATTAGCGATATGATTTATTTGAAATAATCCATAACTATGGAGCATTTGTATAAAATCAGATGTGGTTGTGGATAACATATAATTGCAATCAAAATGTTTTAACCAGTTTGCGTTTGGAATGTTAAAATCACCAACAACAAGAAATATATCCGACGTGTTTGATTGATCAAGAACGAAGGTTATTGCGGAAATAGGTTTATTATATATCTGAAAAGGTGAATTTGGCGGTATATATGAACAAGTTACAAATAAGCTTTTACAACCAACACGTATTTTCACGGCAATAAACTCAATTTCGTCATGGTCAATCACATAACAGCCATTTATACGTTCACATTGAAAAACATCCAGGACAGCAATAAGAACTCCACCACCAAGTGTGCGCTTACGATCGTTTCTAAATATTTGATATTTAGAACATAGAATTTCAGTATTATGAATGGATTTTTTCTCATTTAGCCAGGTTTCAGAAAAAACAATTATACCATATGGAAATTCAAAACTATTAGCAAAAAGACTAGTCAATTTAGTGTTAAGACCTCTTACATTTTGATATGCAATACCGATAAGGTAATCTGCAGACACTTGTTTCAGTTTTTTGACGACAAATGTGGCAAGTGAACAACATCAGCGCTTGAAGAATTTTTGTATTCGTATTCACGAATAAGTGCTTTAGGCGGCCAAAAGTCAGGATGTACAATTACATCAAAGTATTCTTGAGGAACAATAATTTTGAACGATGCTTTGTTTCGTGGTTCAGAGTATTTGAATTTAAAAACAGTTATATCAATTTTAACATTAATTTTCTCCATTATATAAGACTTAATGTCGTCAGTAGTTGTACTTGAGGCAAAACGAGCGGCAAAAACAGTTTTCTTTGGCGAAACAACTTTGAGGGTAGCAGATTTATTTGCAGGTTTAATAACAGGCAACGATGGAGACAAATTGTCTTGAACAGGCGAATTTAGTGAATTATGAGGTATCAGTGATTGTAAGTTAATTTGTCCTTTTAATGTTGCATTATCGGGAACTATATCGGCTATATGCGGACGAACAATTAATGAGGACTGGCATTAGGTTGAAGTTCCGGGTAATAAATTAGCAGTTTCGGGTTCTTCAACGTTGGATTTCTTATTAGTAAGATTTGCGACATTTGTGGACGAATTATTCTTTGTTGGCGTAGTTGGCATCTTTTCTAGCAGTTCCTTATATTTTGAAAATCTTTTACACAGATTATTCAAATCGTTCTCAAAATCATTAAATTGATTACGGGTATTCTTAAAAAACAAATAAAAGTCGACGTCAATAGCAGTACACTTTTTGCAGCACCATCGAAGACCTTTATCCTCTCGCAGATTATCAGCAGTCCGAGGGGCTAAATCGACACATTTAGCATGATAAACTGAATCACACAGCCAGCAAGAAACGAAGAGATCGTCCAACTTAATACGGCATTTTGGTTTACAACAGGACATCTTGTAATTGGTGTTAAAAGAGGATCAGGTGTAAAATTCACTTGTTTACTTCAGCACGTTATTGTGATCGTGGGTGTTGTTGTAATTTTAAATAGGTTATTGTGTTTGTTGTGTTCGTGGGTATTGTTGTATTATAAATAAAACTTCCAAATGTAATTTAAATGCAGTTTTTTGTTTTGGTTGTTGCTTTTTCAGAGAAACGAAATATGTATAAAGAGTAAATTTGCAGATTGTTATTGTATTAAATAAAAACGACACAATTTATGATGAAATAAACTAATGTTTTGTTAAAGAAGATTGTTTTTAAGTTTTTATTTAATTTTAAAAAGAACAATTCTTCATATAAATATGAAAAATGTAATTAATTTTATGTTTTTTAAAACAGTTTTATTAGTAAACCTTCTCCAACGATAGTTTTCTTATGACTGAATGTTTTTTTATAAAACGTAACCATATTATTTTATTCTAGAATAAAAGATATTGTTTTGTGAATTTTACAAGTAGTTATTGAAATGCGATTAGTAAAACAACACAAAAATATTTTAGTTCGTAATGTGGATGTATCTTCAAATGAGAGTACAAAAATAAGACATAGTTCCTTGCTACCAAATTCTATTCGAGTATTAATAGTTGGTCCCTCCAATTGTGGAAAAGCTAATGTAATGATCAGTTTGCTAGAAAGTCCTAATGGTCTCAAGTTGGAAAATATCTATTTGTACTCAAAATCTCTGTATCAACCTAAATATGAATACCTAAAGAATTTAATTTCGCCAATTAAAGGAATGGGATACTACACATTCGCAGACAATGACTCCGTTGTTCCTCCTAGCGAAGTTAAAAGCAATTCAATTATGATTTTCGATGATGTTGCATCTGAAAACCAAAACAATATACGTGCATATTTTTGTATGGGACGTCATAAGAATGTAGATTCATTTTACTTGTGTCAAACCTACACAAGAATTCCAAAACATTTAGTAAGAGATAATGCCAATTTAATTATAATGTTTAAACAAGATGCGAAAAATATGAGATATGTATACAATGATCATGTTGCCAGCGACATGAACTTTGAAAAATTTCAGTATATATGTCAAGAATGTTGGAAGGATAAATATGGATTTTTGATGATAAGTAAAGATAATGAACTAAACAATGGTCGCTATAAAAAATCATTTGATTACTTCATCACAATGCAAATTACTGTTCATCAAGGGTATCGCTTAGTACATAATCTGGCTTTAAACATTATACATGTGATTGTTATAACTGGTCACCTAAGCAAAACTTGATCTGATACCTAATAAGCTGATCTGATAACCTCATCTGATACCTGATAAACTGATCTGATACCTGATCTGATAACCTGATCTGACACCTGATAAACTGATCTGATACCTAATAAGCTGATCTGATAACCTTATCTGACACCTGATCTGATACCTGATAAGCTGATTTGATAACCTAATAAGCTGATCTGATAACCTCATCTGATACCTGATAAACTGATCTGATATCTGATCTAATAACATGATCTGACACCTGATAAGCTGATCTGATACTTGATAAACTGATCTGATACCTGATCTGATAACCTGATCTAATAAGTTGATTTGATAACCTGATCTGACACCTGATAAATTGATCTGATACCTGATCTCATAACCTGATCTGATACCTGATCTGATACCTGATCTGATAACCTGATCTGACACCTGATAAACTGATCTGATAACATGATCTGACACCTGATAAGCTGATCTGATACCTGATAAGCTGATCTGATACCTGATCTGATAACCTCATCTAATAAGCTGATCTGATAACCTCATCTGATACCTGATAAACTGATCTGATACCTGATCTGATAACCTGATCTGACACCTGATAAACTGATCTGATACCTAATAAGCTGATCTGATAACCTCATCTGATACCTGATAAACTGATCTAATACCTTATCTGATAAAATGATCTGACACCTGATAAACTGATCTGATACGTGATAAGCTGATCTGATACCTGATAAGCTGATTAGAATCCTGATAAACTGATCTGATATCTGATCAGATAACCTGATCTGATACTTGATAAGCTGATCTGATACCTAATAGCTAAAATGAAAAAAAAATTCTAAAAGACTTGGTGACAACAAGAAATATATTGAAGAAAGAGCTTCGTAGTATAAAAACTGGTGAAATAGATACGCATCAGCAATTAAAAGATACATTCAAGCCCATAACAGAACCTTTAAAAAAATGTATAAATAGCTCTAAACATATTGATATATCGAATAAAAAAGAAAAGAATTATAAGAAAACTGAATATGAGGACAGTGCCAGTTTTCATCCTCAGAACTCAACAATTAAGTTGGAAACAAGTACCCCTAAGAAACTAATTGAAGAATCAATGTTTAAACAGTCTAATAGTAAAAGTAACAGCGATTTTGATGAATACGACTTTTATTCACAACATTCTAATCATGACGAGAGTTATCCTGACTTATCACTATTGCAATCGAGAAATGAACTAGATACTAACTATGGTCCACATAGAGATTATAATAACGAATGAAATTTGGTAGTAGCAACATCGAGTTAAATCAAGATAAAATACAAGTTGGTGGTCAAATATGGGCTCTCACCCCAGGACGTTTTTCTTTAATGTTTCATAAATCACCAAAAAAACTATGATAAATTCGAGCTTGAAATCTATAAAAAATATTACTTACTACCAATGCACACAGAAGAGATTATAAGTCCGATGGCCAAATCAAGGGGACTAGAGGGTACAAGTACAAACATATTATTGGAAAACTTTTTAAAGAGAAAAATCATAAGAGCTCATCGGAATTAACAAAAGCTAATTATTTAGGTAAGTGTTTGATGGAGGCAAATCCTCATAAATCAAACTATATATACTGGGATGATCCAAACGAGTTGGTAGATCGACTTAGACTACTGCTTGCATCACAGTCTGCAGGTCATACTAATCTCAACAACGAGATTGTCTCAATTATTGAAGAACTACGTGAAGCTAATATAATAGTATAAACTATATAAACGCATACACATTTTAAATATAAATTATGTCTTTTGATAAATTTGGACATTATCTAAACGACACTAGCAGTATAATTTCATTGAAAAATGCACCTAAATTGTTGGGGTTCTTTTTGGATGTGAACAACAACATTGATGTCCAAAAAAAAAGTATCAAAAATGCTGCAAAAGCTTTGGAGGAAAACAATGCTATCAATAAATTGTTTTTGCAAACTCAAATCGAAGAAGTAGAACACAAAATGTTAAAAGAATTTAAAGAAGATAACAACAAAATGCACAATACTCTAAAAAATCAAATCGAAATGCAACAACATGAAATAATATTACAGTTGGAAGAGAATAAAAAATTGCAAGAAAACATTTCCAAGATCAGAGCATCCTTCGAAGAAGAAATTGAAAGATTAAATGAGAAAATGTATAGATTTGAAAATTACATGTTTGTGTCAATTGCTGAAAGCGCATTAGATAGATCACAACACACCCCAAAGACTTCTTAAAGCTTAGATATGGATACAAAAAGAAATTTAGTGAACGAGCTCCATAAGGAAGCTCGAAAAATGTTTGGACGCCGTAGAGTTGTTATGAAAGGAATAGATGATCTTTGGCAAGCGGATTTAGTTGAAATGGGGAACTATTCTACATACAATAAAAATTATAAATTTTTGCTAACTGTAATTGATACATTCTCCAAATATGCTTGGGCAGTACCTCTGAGAAGAAAAACAGCTATTGACACAACGCAGGCAATGGAGACTATTTTTCAATTGGGGCGTGTGCCAAAAAACTTACAAACAGATGATGGTAAAGAATTCTTCAACAAACACTTTAATCATTTGATGGATAAATACAACGTCAATCACTACTCAACCTATAGCATCATGAAAGCATCAAGAGTAGAACGATTCAATAGAACATTAAAAGGAATGATGTGGAAAGAGTTTAGTTTTAATGGTTCCTACAACTGGCTTGATATATAAATACAAAGATTTACTTAGTGCATACAATAGAAAAGTTCATCGCACAATTAAAATGCCACCGATTAAAGTCAACTCAAAAAATGAAAAACAGCTTCTAAATACAGTACACAGTCATTTAAAGATGTACAAAATGTCAAAATTTAATGCAGGAGATCATGTACGTATTAGCAAATATAAACATATTTTTGAGAAAGGTTATACTCCGAATTGGACAACAGAAATTTTCACAATCAAAAGAGTTCAGAATACATATCCTACAACATACATATTAGAAGATTATCTTGGAAATCCTATTAAAGGTGGCTTCTATACGGAAGAACTGTCAAGAACTAGATTTTCAAATACATATCTAGTTGAAAAGGTGATTCGAGTGAAAGGGAACAAAGCATTAGTTAAATGGTTAAGGTTTTCTAATCAAGACAATTCCTGGATAAGCAAAGATGAAATACTATAGTTGGAAAACGAAATAAATCGCCATCCGCAATGATAACAACGACAATAACATCAATATTTTTAATAACTAATGTTAATTTTAAAATAAGATTATGAAATATATATGCAAATCATTCTTATAAACCATGCTGTGTAGGAAACTTTATTTATTTGTGAACAGGCTGTTATAATATCAATAACACTTACTCTGAGCTCTAACTCATCAGCGCTATATGCTAATTATTTTCCTCCCATTGACTTAAACGACACATGATTGTGCGCTAACTGATTTTCATTCATACAACAGTATCCCAAATGTAGACTCCTATAACAATATGTTTCATATAGGGAAACATGTAATTGAAATACCAATTTGATTTCATGAATTGAAAGATATAGTTGACTACATA
The DNA here is from genome assembly GCA_951800035.1 of Linnaemya tessellans. Classification (NCBI taxonomy): domain Eukaryota; kingdom Metazoa; phylum Arthropoda; class Insecta; order Diptera; family Tachinidae; genus Linnaemya; species Linnaemya tessellans. The sequence continues at coordinate 68,387,202 of OX637532.1, forward strand.
GAAGAGCAATACAAACGACTTAGTCCTGGAGAGCATATTTTTATACAAGCTAACAACAATACGGTGCAAGTTAAAATAAATAGTTCTTAAGATCCGATATATTTTAATAGAGAAAATACAATTGGGAATCTTTTCTATCTTTTCTCATCTATTTACCTGTAAACACCAAAGAGATAAGTTCTCTATCACTGCGCGTGGTTGATCAGAACGGTGATTTAATTAATTTCAGAGCAGAGGAAATTACAATACGAATACATTTAAGACCAACTAAGTAATGATAATATACAATAAAAGTATATCACAAAATACTGCAGCCACGTCTCATCTACAGATATAACAACCTAAACCACAATTGAAAAGATCTGCTTGTCAAAGGTCACTTACAAAAGCAAACAAAAGTTTTCTCAAGTCTTTGAATTTCAAACTGAAAACAAAATGAGCTCAATAATAAACGTCTCAGATAAGCCATTGTCTGACGAAAATATAATAAAAATAATACAATCGTACAACAATAATGAGATTCGAATCTCAATACAAAATCATGATTTGTACGTGTTACCTAGTGAGAGCTATATACATATGCATATGTAGAAGGTTTCGTTGTAGATGAAAAAACTGGAAATTTTTCAGAAAATTTTAAATCGAAAAACAACTTCGTTGCACGTCTATTTGATGAAATCCGCTACGAGCTTAATGGCATTGAAATCGATCATACAAGGTGTTATAGAATTATGGTCTTAATCCGTAATGGTAATCCTACATATTTGGTAGTCAGTATTTGAGTACTTTGTATTTGCTACTTGTAGTTTTGTAATAAATATATCAGATCATTATTTAGACAGATACCGAAGAAAACACAAGTCTTTTTATACAACATGGTGTCAGGTGTGCAAAATTGAAGTAGAAGACAATTTTGTAAAACAGAAAATTTATGAAAGTTATTGTAAAATAGAAAATACGTAAGTATATAATAATTTAGAACAAAGAAAAAAAAGAGAAAAGAAGAAATATATTAACACTGAAAGAAAAATTTTTTTAACTGAGAGTTGAAAAAAAGGTGTGGAAAAGTAAAATAAAAACAAAATGGAGGCAAAAGATCAGCAATCTTTGGAAGTCACAATGGCGGCAACCACGGTAGGCACAGTAGCAAGCACAATGTCGTGTTTTAATATTAAAGCTTTTAATGTCGCTGACGAGTGGAAAAACGAATAAGCATTTTCAGATATACTTGCTTGCCACTAATCTAGATGCAGAGCCGGGCAAAAGAAAAGTCGCGCTACTGCTTCATCACATGGGTTCCGCTGCGTTGCAGATTTTTAATTCATTTAACCTTAGCATTGATGAGGTGAAGTATAAAGATTTAGTTAAGAAGCTGGATTCATATTTCATACCAAAAATAAATATTGCTATGGAAAGGCATGCATTTTTTTCAAGAAAACAAAAAATAGATGAAACAATAGTTCAGTATGCCACCGCATTGGAAAATCTAAGCCATACATGTGCGTTCAGCACTTTAAGAGAAAGCCTCCTTAAATATATTTTTATATGCGGACTCTCTGACAAATACAAAAACACAAAAGAACGGCTTTTAAGTGAAGGAGACATTGAATGGAAAAAAACATTGGAAATAGCTAAGAGCATTGAAATGGCAAAAGAGAATCTAGCAACGATACAAAATGGCGGTTCGGATGAACAAATTGTTGCGGGTCTAAGACAGTTTAAAAATAATTATACTCCAGAACAACAACAACAAAGTCAATACACAACAAGTCGACAGCGTCAACAATTACAACAAATGACAGATTGCGGTAAGTGTGGCCAAAAACACAGATTCAAATGTCCAGCACAAGGTGTTGTCTGCAATTCTTGCGGAAAAAAATCACTACGCCAGAATGTGTTTTATGAAGACAAACAACAGAGTGAAGAGGAACTACAGATATGTAAATAATCTATGCGAAGACGAAACTTCTGGTGAAGAGGAAGAAGAATCTCTCTTTGTGGGCTCAGTCAAGGATGCCAAGAATAAAGTAAAGGTATGGACCATAGACGTTCAAATAGAAAATAGATGTGTCAATTGCCAAGTGGACACTGGAGCCCAAACCAACCTGATGTCTCTAAGCACCTTTAAGACGCTAAGTATTAAGATGAAAAATAAGGTATTTCATAATGTAGTTACATTTAGTGGTGAGAAGCTACCTGTCATAGGTAAAACATTTGTTCAAATTATATATAAGAGTATTACATATAACACATTTTTTTATATTGTGAATATGAATTGTAATAATGTTATAGGTCTAGAACTAGCACCCAACATGAATTTAATAAAGACTGTTAGCACAATCGGCTGTGGTAACATTTTGGAAAAATATTCTGACATGTTTGATGGATTAGGTCAGCTAAAAGGGAGGTGTCACTTGCAATTAAAAGAAAATAGTCAACCCGTAATAGATTCACCACGTCGTGTACCATTTAGTCTTCAGCAACCTTTGAAAAACGAGATAGAAAGAATGATAGAATTGAATGTTATTACGGAGGTAAGGGAACCTACCAATTGGGTAAGCTCTTTAGTTTTAGTCACAAAGCCTAACGGAAAGTTAAGAATTTGCCTTGATCCAAGGAATCTTAATAAGGCAATAGTGAGACCCAGATTCGATTTTCCAACTATAGATGAGTGTAAATCAAAGATGAGCGGTTCAAAATTTTTTAGCTTATTAGATGCACAGTGTGGGTTTTGGATGATACAGCTTGATAAAGAGTCATCTAGGCTATGTACGTTCAACACGCCTTTTGGTAGGTATCGATTTTTGCGTTTACCTTTCGGTATAAGTTCTGCTCCAGAAATTTTTCATTCAGAAATGATGAAGCTTTTCGGGGATATCCCAGGGGTGGTAATTTACATGGACGATTTCCTGGTTCATGCACCTACTGCAGAGACGCACAACAGAATCTTGAGTCAGGTGTTGGAACGAGGCAGAACTGTCGGCATAAAATTTAATAGGTCCAAATCGAGAATTTTTAAGACTGAGATCAAGTTTATAGGTCATATTTTTAACGAGCATTGTGTAAGACCAGACGAGAAAAGAATAGAATCAATAACATCTTTGCCAATACCTAAGAATAAACAGGATTTGCAACGGTTCTTAGGTATGATAAATTACCTGGGATCATTTATTGACAGCATGTCAGCAAAGAACAAGCACCTTAGAGATCTTTTAAAGGATCACTCTATTTGGTGCTGGAACGAAGAGCAACAAAGGGAATTTGATAATTTAAAAACAATAATCACAAAGTCTCCAGTTCTAACTTATTACGACAACACTAAGCCGATAACATTGTCCGTCGACGCTTCGAAATTTGCGGTAGGAGCTGTAATAATGCATGGGAAAAATCCCATAGCATATGCGTCTTCATCACTAACAGAGAGTCAGACTAATTATGCTCAAATTAAGAAGGAGCTATTTGCCATATTATATGGTTGCACACGTTTTCACCAATACTTATATGGTAGGAATGTAATAGTCGAAACAGACCATAAGCCTCTAGTTCCCTTGTTTAGCAAACCTTTATATAGCATACCCACACGCCTGCAGAGATTCATGTTAAGATTATTGTCTTATAATTTAACAGTAGTATATAAGCCAGGCAAAGACCTGTTCATAGCGGATACTCTGTCAAGAGCGCCGCTTGTCGATAAAGCCCTACCTGATTTCGATGAGGACATCGATTTGCAATGTAATGCATTGTTATGTCAAATTCCAATATCAAGCAAGAATTTAGAATAAATAAAGGATGAGGTGAAGAATGATGAGGTTTCTCAGAAACTTGTTGGTTTTATAAAAAATGGTTGGCCTAATAAAGAGGTACAAATAGACGCTCGAGTTTCGACAGTATCATTCAATTAAAGATGAACTCAGCATAGTTAATGGCATAATTTTCAAGAACAAACGTATTTTAATTCCACAATCTCTGCGAGGAAAGATGCTAAGATTTCTACATGAATGACATATGAGTTGCCAGAATTTGGCGAGAGCCTCCATATTCTGGCCGAATATCAACAATGATATTTGTAATATGGTATCAAATTGTGATATTTGGTTGAAATACAGAAATTCGAACCCAAAACAGGAATTAAATTATCATGACATACCCAACATACCTTGGTATAAAGTGGGTTGTGATTTATTTGAATTTGGGAACAAGGTGTATCTAGTTGTTGTCGACTACTACTCGAAATATGTTGAAGTCGAAGTCCTAAACGCGGGTTACTCGGCCCGATATGTCATAACGAAATTAAAGTCCATTTTCGCTCGTCATGGTATTCCGGCAGTTATAATATCAGACAATGGACCACCTTTTAATTCAAGGGAGTTTAGTGAATTTTGTATCGACTGGGAAATTGATAACATAACATCAACCCCATATTTGTCTCGTTCCAATGGACTAGCTGAAAGATCAATCCAGACGATAAAGAATATTTTAAAAAAGTGCAAAGAATCAGGGTCGGATCCATATATTGCGTTTTTACAATTCTGGACCACAAGTAAGAATGATTTACCTAGCCCTTCGGAGCTGTTGATGAGTAGAAAATTGCGAACGAAGATTCCTATTAGTTCTACTAGTTTGAAACCAAAGGTTACTAATGAGAAGGAATTTAGAAGAACAGTCGAACTGAGACAATCTGCAGCATCTAAATCATTTAACACAAACTCAAAATATTTGAAAGAAGTAGAGATAGGTGAAAAAATATACTTTAAGAAAAATCCTACGTCATTATGGTAGCCCGGCAAAGTTTTCAAGAAATGTAGAGAACCTAGATCGTTTTTGATAAAAGATGAAAATGGAATAGAATACAGAAGAAATAGACAACACATAATGAAGAAACCGGCGAAGCCATTTGAATATAATCAGAATGGCAGGAATGAAAGTAAATATCAAGATGTTGTGCAAATTATTGTTTTTAATATAAGAATGATGAAAGTCAACAAAATGTGAGCAATACAAACACTGATGTAAACGAAGAAAATGAATGCATTAACTACAATAATGAAAATATTCATCTCAACAATGAAAATACGAATTCTAACATTAATAATGAAAGAGATTCAAATGTAGATAACGGAAGTTATGCAAACAATCAGATGTATAGTACTAGATCTTGTAGACGAATAATTCCACTTAAGAAACTTGATTTGTAAATACATAATTATTTATTATAAGTATATCTGTATTTATATACACCTTGTTTTAAGTATCATACAATGTATCAATTAAGGAATACTGTATATATTTTTATAAAAAAAAAGGAAGATGTTATAGAATTATGGTCTCAATCCGTAATGGCAATCCTACATATTTGGTAGTCAGTATTTGAGTACTTTGTATTTGCTACTTGTAGTTTTGTAATAAATATATCAGATCATTATTCAGACAGATACCGAAGAAAACACAAGTCTTTTTATACAACACAAGGTATTTAATGCAAAATGGTGGATGGCATAAAACTGATGATTTGAATCTTAAGAATGGATATTTTAATTTTTATGTACCACTAAAAATGCTTTTGGGATTTGATGAAGACTACAACAAAGTAGTACTTAATGGAAAACATGAATTGATACTCTTGCGCAATAAAAATGATGAAGCTCTTGTACATTCTAGCGTTTCTACTAAAAAATCGAAACTTACAATTTCACTCATCTCCTGGAGAATTCCACACATACAATTATCTGATCAGAGCAAGTTGAATATGATTAAAATTATTAACAATGGTGCTTCTATACCGATGGCATTTCGTAGCTGGGATTGTCATATGAATCCACAATTGAATACAGGAACAAGTCAGATTTGAAATGTTAAATTAGCTGCAAGTAAAGAACGACCACGTTTTGTATCGGTCATATTTCAACGAGATAACAAATTTGTTCACTGTGACCTCACCAATTTAAAAGTACATTCAAATTCAACCTCTTACCCATATGATGATCTTAACATAAAATTTAAAAATGAACGGTATGCAATTCTATATGATATGTATGTAAGATTTCAACAAAGCTACTATATGAAAGAGCCTCAACCATTGCTAACTGCCAAGGAGTTTAAAGACAACGCCCCAATTATTGTAGTAGATGTAAGCTATCAGAACGAGTCAGTCAATACCGGACCGATTGATATAAAAATTGAATTTGAAACAGCTACAAATATTACAGCAACGACATCAGCTTACTGCGTTCTTATTCATGACCTCGTAATAGAATACATACCAATAAAAGGTCAAGTCCAGAAGGTCTTATAAATTAAATAACATGGATGTTGATATTGTTTTTGTAGACATGCAAGGTTTCAAAAATTGATCAAATGACTTCATCGCAAAAGAACTAGCTGTAGTTTCCAGCAGCAACGAATGCCTCAATTTCATCATAAAACCTCCTTTTGATTTCGGATGTTTGTCGGCCAAAAAAACAGAGAGAAGCAGTTTGGTAAAAAAAAAAACTATCATCACATTAACTGGAATGACGGATCAGTCTCATTTCAAAGCGTTTGCAAGTTTTTAAAATCCAATATAAGAAATTCACAAATATATGTTAAGGGGGGAGAGAAGAAAAACGGCTAGAAAAAATTATTCATCAAACAGTTTATAACATTGAAGACATTGGCTGCATTAATTTTAAACAAATAGAAACTAAGCATTCAAAATATCTCTATTGTAGCTATCACGACTATGGTGTTTGTGCCTTAAGGAATGCAATTTTACTTAAAAATGAAAATGTTAACAAACTTTTAAATAAATGCTTATAAAAATTAAAATAAATGTCTTTTTAATTCAAATAAAAACCTACATACATTTGGGCACAATGAATAAACGCTTATTTTTTGTTTGTATGTATATGCGTACATAAATATCTACAAATTTATTTCATTTCATACTGACGCACTTGCGCTAAATCTAGGAAAGCAAAAAAGTGGACTGTCATACAGACTCACCAATCGTCACACACACAGCCTGTCTGACAGGCAGACATTCCAATCGCCACTCAGAACACAAAAACAAACACACACACACTTAAACATAGCATAAATATTCATATTCTACAAAATACAGAAATCGCACCACGATCCAGATCCCCACATAAAATCCATCGATGATCGTAATGTATAACATAAACAAAATATCAGTTTCAATATTTATGCAATAGTAATTTTTTTCACAACGTCTTCAAGATCAGAATAATCAAATTATTCCCTCACACTCAAGCATTCTACATAAAAAGGAAATAACTGAATTGCTGGACAAAATATCTTAAGTAAACACACACCAAAATTAAAATCAAGCAAAAAAAAAGAAGAAATCTCACTCCAGCAAGAAGAAACGAACCACAAACATTAGGGCATCCATTTATACAACACTTTTGAAATATTGTACTTCCTAAAAAATGTGTCAGATACTAAAAATTTCTTATTTTCTATTAGGCCATAGCACACATGGACAAACAGAATTCCTCACATATGGACGGACACAAATTCCCACGCTCACATACCGACGGACATGTATTCCCAAGGTCACATATGGACAGACACAAACTCCCAAGGTTTCATATGGACAGACTAAAATTCCCACGGTCTCACGCTCACATATACAAACTCATTTTGGTTACTACAGCACCCCTCCACCAAACTACCCTCACATATGGACCGACAGAAATTCCCACGGTGTTATATGGACAGACACAAACTCCCAAGGTCTCATATGGACAGACAAAAATTCCCACGCCTACCCTGACATTATAATAAAATAAAAAAAAATAAACAAAAAAACAACAACAATGTGAACCCCCTATTTAACCGTGGGAAAATACACACACAAATATTAAAGTATCAAATTACAAAAACAACCAATTAACAGAAATTTGGCAATTAAAATTTAAAAATTTTAAAATTTAATTGCTGAAATTTGAGTATTTTAATTGTTCTCGCACATACAGTTCTCTACTACTACTATGGCCGAAATATCTGATTTGTGTACACCGAAAAGCAAAAATAAAGCAGAAAGACTCTCATCTTTCAGAATATAAACAGAAAAAGTCGTATGAAAGGTAATTAATACGACAGTTTATCGATAAAAGGAGTTTGTCAGAAACCTGAAATAGAAATGAGAGACACTGGTTCGTACATTTCTGTACCAAAGTACGTTAAGACACTCCGAAATTCACGGAGTACGTACGGAAAGAAATATTCAATTCAGAAGCGTTTGTATGTTACCGGCTTTGTAAGTTCCTCAGATAAAAAAAGTGTTTTCAAAATTCAACACGAACCAAATCAATACCATATTTTTTAGAATTAATTCAAAGCGTTTAAAAGTATGTTGCAATTACAAATTAACAAAGCGGAAATCATGGTACAGAAATAAGTTCCCAAAAAGTTTCAAGCCTGCACAAACAAGTTAAACAAAACTCAGCTACTGGTATTCGAAATAAAGAAAAACGAAAGTTTTTTGGTAAATGGATAGATATGCTCTCGAAAATGGAGTCTCACTATTGTAGAAAGAGGACTAAAAAGCTTTATCTAGATACCAGTTTTACTCCCTATAGGGAGGTTTACAGGCTCTATTCAGAAGAAGGCAATTGTGATAAAGAAAACCTAGATATAAAATTATCATATCCAATGTTTTAAGAGGTATTTAAGTCCAGGAAGTGCGATAAGCACATTACTCCAATGTGTTTATATAAAGAAAGAAATCCAATAAATATTAAATATAAAAAAATGGGAACAGATACAATATCTAAACAAATTTACTCCTTCCGATTGTCATAGTTTTTATGACACTTTATCCCACAGCTTGTAAATATTATCTGTATAACAATATAAATTTTTCCTTTATACTTATGTTTATTGTTTTCAATTAATAAAACCCTGTTTTAACGAAAAATATCACGTTCTTTAGGTTATAACGAAAAGCCCTAACTCGCAAAAATTTTGAAAATATTGAATCACAAAAAGCAATATCTAATATAATTTTACAAAAATCTCTTAATTTAAAAAAAAAAATCAATGAGTGTTCGAACTTACGGGCGATGTTTATTTATTTCATATTAAACCCACAAAAAACAAAGAGAATGCAAAGCAACAGACAAATGTACATACATACATTGTTATGTTTGTACATAAGCTACATACGTTGCTGTCTTGCTATCTCATTTTTATATTTGTACGTATAACCACGTCACTATTCTCTTTGCTATGCATAAGACAAAACCGAAGATCAACATAAAACACTTTTTTAATATTACTCCAAATTAATACTCCGAATTAAAACACTTAAATCTCCGCTCGCCGATATCGGCTCGCCTTAATTTTTGGCCTAAACTCTTCGTCGAAACCCGCACTAGCGTTTTAATCCAAAAATTAATAAAATCGGCTATGAATTTTCGGAGAAAATCGCGTGGGAAAATTATATGAAAATCGCCAAATAATCACTTTCAATACCGACTGCCAAGCAACGAACAAACAAACTCTTACACTTACACTTGCGTAAGTATTGAAACTGATAGTTTACTGCCCTAGAGGCGCGCGTATAGATGTTAACACATCAAAAATATTATAGCATTAAATTCCTTAGAGAATTTAATAAAAAACTACTCTTAAAAAATTACTGTATCTTCAACCCTTGAGATTTTACTTAGTTTTTTCCCTCTCCTATAAAGTAAGGAAAACATTAGTTAGGACTTTTCTATATTAAAGTAACGATATTCTGGTAGTACACTTCGAAACGCATCCGCCTTCCCCATTTTAAAATAAATTTTTCAATATTGTTACATCCTAAAAGTATTCTTCCAAAAAACCCGAATAAACGTCCAGCATTAATGTCGCCAGAAAATACAATGGAGGGCGGAACTATAGGAAAATTTCCAGTTAAAGATCTTATAGATTTAATCAACAAATCTCTTGATGAAATATTACAATCACTGCCTCCCAAAGAGGACATCCAACAAATAAGCAACATAGTCAAAGATGTTTCTCGAAAAATTTATACACTTTCGGCAGAAAATGAACTACTGAAAGAAAAAATTAAAGCACTGGAGCAGGAGAAAGAAAAAACGGAGCGAAGAATGTTATTCTTAGAAGATACAGTGAAGAAGAAAATCATTTAATAAAAGGTTTAAAACCCCAAAAATTTTTTTATGAAGCAGTAATTAACCTCTTTAAAGAAACTCTAAAAATTAGCGAAAAAGTGGAGATTGAGTCCGTAAAGAAACTTCACGAAAATAATGAAAAGATGGCAGTCGTAGCTGAACTAAAATCTGAAAGAATGGTATCAGAAGTGTTTCGACACACCAAAAATCTAGCCGGAAGTAAAATATTTATTGAAACGGACTTGAACTGCAAGCGACAAAAGGCAAAAAAGGTTATGTTACAACTGAAAAAAGCGATTTTAAAAGCAAGTAAAGCTAAACGAATTATAGTATGAGGCGACAGAATACGTTTAGGAGATAAATGGCTCTACTGGAACAGTGAACAAACTCTCATGTGCAACAATAGAAGCGGCAGTGAAACACTCAAAGAATTGTATGGAGATCTATCATCGCAAATAGATATTTTATATTCTAGTTTATCAAAACAGATATTTTATATCCAATTCAAAACACTAAAACTTTTAAATTTTGAACGTAACACAAACGTATGTCAAAGCTTTAATGAAAGTAAAAGAATTTACAAAACTTTTTAAAATCATTTCGTGTAGTATACATTTTTTGCATAATAAATTATTATATAACGATTTTTTTAATCACGTTAATTCTTTTGATATTGTTATTTTGATCGAAACCCATTTAACAGAAGAACAAACAGAACAATACATATAAAAAATATATCCCAAATTTAACATCATATTGGAAACCAGCATATAGAACTTCTAACTATGGCAGGGCGATTGGAGGTTGTATGTTTGGCATCAATAAAAACATTAACACATCTGAAATTAGTTGGTCCTTTTCTCATTTCAATGGAATGGATATTGTTATTTATTGAAACGCTTGATGTTAATCAGTCAATCGCCATGATATTTATTAACGAGCATGCATTTATAATAATGCATTAAAGCTTAAAAACTAATTGTAATTTGGTATTACATAGAGAGAGAATATAAGAGTATAGGAATATAAGTTCAATGTTAAATAAGATTTTGAATTATTAAGAAATTTTAAATTGAAAATATAAGTATGTATACACATATACATATATAATTATTAATAATAATTTTTTTTTATTTAATTTTTTTTTTATAAATTTTTTTTTGTTTTTTTTATTTACTTATTATATTTTATATTTGATCTAGGTCTTAATACTCTAGTACATTTGCTTTTAGTTTGTTCTTCATTTAAGCTTACATTATATTTTTCATTACTACCTAATTCATAAATATCCTTACTATTTAAAGTAAATAAATTTCTATTGGCACATGACTGTTCAACTTGATCATTGCTCATATTTCCCCTCGAACATGTTGGTAACTCTGTCGGTATCAAGTTGTTTTCAACAACATTATTATCTGTTACTCCTACCCTTATCTGATCAGTATGTCTCTTAATAATTCTACCCGACGAGAGAGTACACTGATAAGAACGTGGACCTCTTTTGTCTTGAATAATAGCCGGAGCCCAAGATTTATTATTTACGTTTGTGTAATCTCTTATGAACACACTTTGACCTTTTTCAAAATTAACATTTCTTCTGCCTTTGTAATTAGAAACGGCCTTCATTGGTTTTTCTTCAATTATATATTTAGTATGAGGAGGTTTAATCAAGTCTAAGCGTGATCTAATCGATCTTCCAATAAAAAGTTTTGCTGGACTTTCATCAGTTGAACAGTGTTTTGTGTTACGGTAGTCCATTAAAAATCTATTTAAAATTACATCCATATTTTCATTTTCTTTAGAATTCAAATTTGCATAAATGGATTTCTTTAATGTTTTCACGAAATTTTCAGCCTGGCCATTAGTGGCTGGATGACCAGGTGCTGTTAATATATGTTTTATTTTATAGTTTAATATAAAATGTTTAAAATTTTAAGATATGAATTGTCTGCCTTTATCACTGACAATAATTTGAGGTATACCAAAACGGCAAAAAATGCCTCTTAGTTTTGTGATAACGAAATTGGAAGTAATTTCTTTGGTCTGAATCAAGTTTTGGCCACCACACACATGATCTTGCTAGCGCTTTCGTCTTAACAATGCCTAAGTGAGACTCGTGTAATATCTGAAGTATTCGTTTTCTTAATTTTTGTGGTATAACAACTCTGTAGCCTCATAATAAGCAATTGTGATCAACAGTCAATTCATTTTCTTTACTAATGAAAACTTTAAATTCATCGCCTTTTAAACTATTTATTTTACCCATGGACACAAGTTCACATATCTTGGAATGAATGGGATCACGTTGAGTTGCTTTGGCTATATTCTTAAAATCAAGGCTTAACAAATTTTCTTCTTGTATATAGTTAACAAAAGTATTACCATCGTGATAAGGTGTCAGCTTCATTTAAATAACCTTTAACATATTCTATTTTGTAATTGAATCCTGAAAGCATAAATGCCCACCTTTGAATACGTGCTGCAGCCATTACAGGCAAACCTTTCTTTTCACCAAATATAGAAATTAAAGATTTATGATCAGTCTTTAAAGTAAAATGATTTCCAATTAAATATTGTTTTAGTTTAGTGACAGAAAAAATAATAGCTAACGCTTCCTTTTCATGAGTGCTATACTTTTGTTCTGCCTTAGATAAAGCTCTTGATACAAATGCTATTGGTTTACAAACATTGCTATTAAATTTGTGTGAAAGTACACCTGCGATAGCCAAATCTGAAGTATCACATGTTAAAACAATTGGTAAATTTGGGTTAAAATTCACTAAAACTTTATTTGAGGTAATTTCTTTCTTTACTGTCTCATACGCAGTTTGACAACTATCAGACCAAACAAATTTTAAATTTTTTTGTAAAAGTTTATACGAGTATAAGGGAGTCATAATTTTTGCAAAATTATCAACAAATTTTGCATAATAATTTGCCATGCCTAAAAATGCACGCAATTCAGAAATATTACTAGGAATAGGGGCATTTTCTTTCTTTGTTTTTCCTTAACCAATGCCTATTAATGGTGAAACCTAAATAGCAGATTTCATCCTTAAAAAATTCACAATTTGCCGAATTAAGTTTCATTCCAGCTTGCATTAATTTATTTAAAACCAATTTTAAATTACGGATATGTTCTGACATATTTCTTCCTGAAACAGTGATATCATCTTGATATACAACTACAAATGGTATACCCTGCAACAAGGTTTCCATTGTCTTTTGAAATATAGCTGCTGCTGGTTTGATACCAAAAGTGTGGAAAAGTGTTCTGTCTCTCGTGCCGTTAACACGTTTTTCGTCTCTGTGTCTGTCAGTCCGGGCTGTGTTTTAGTTATTTAAGAAAAATTAAATTAATTGAAAGCAAATAAGCAAAAAAAAATAAAAAAATATATAAACACACACATTCAAAGAACAAAAATCAAACCAATAAATAGAAAACAAAAATAAATAAAACCAAATAAATTAAATTCTAAAATAAACACGCACCAAATATTAAATTAAAGCAACAAATATCCTCCACTACAATAATAGAACAAAAAAGATCAATAACTTAAACAAGAAAAAAACAACAAAACAAGAAAACAACAGACAATAAAATAATTACTGCATTCCACACCACCAGTGACGACACCCCATACCAGTGTTGGCACTATGAGCCACTATGGGAAAATGGAAGTGGACCAGACCAGGGCTTTTATGACCTGTGTTTCTGCAGTATCAGGCGCCTCCCATCCCTCTTCCCATTAATAAAATAAAATAAAGCTCTATTTTATTGGTGCGGTGTACTGATAGCGGCTGGATCATTCACTAGTGAAGGCATAACACTGACTAGTGAATGGTCACTGCAGTTGCTGTCATTGCATCGTATTCACTAATCTAGAGTTTGGATTTCGGTTTTTTTCTCTCATTTTGTGATGGTGGGTAAGTTTAGAATAGACTTCTGTAACATACGTGGGTTAAGAGCGAATTTCTTTTCTGTATATGCTCACGTTTGTCTCCATCGGCCGGATGTTTTCGCCTTAAGTGAAACCCAGGTACATGAGGATGCTGATCCACAGGATTTTCATTTGCCCGGGTATCACCTCCTGTCGCTTTTTACTCTTCATAGGGGCCTTGCAATATACGTACGTAATGAAGTTGTGTATCAATGCCAGCAACCATTAGGCATGTCTGACGCAGAATTTAGCTGTCTTTGGGTTAAATTCAAAGTCGGTACACACTTTTTACATTTCGGGTTTCTGTATAGAAGTCCAAACGCGGAAAGAGATGCTACCATACATGGCTTCGATACTCTTTCCGACTCCATATCGAAGATTCTTGATAGTTGTCCGAGCAGTGAAATTGTAGTTGCTGGTGATTTCAATGTTCATAACACATCTTGGCTTCGCCATTCGAGCCACACAACTTCAGAGGGCCAATTTGCTAAGTTGTTCGCCGCGCACAATCACCTTGTGCAATTAGTTAATGAACCAACACATATTCCATGTGTTGAAGGGCACCAACATAATACTCTTGACCTTTTTCTAACTTCACATCCTGAAAAGTATGAAGTTACAGTGAATGCACCTCTCGGTAACTCGGATCATTGCACCATTTCCGCAACCTTTCCGTTCTCCAAACTTCGCAACGTTTCGCGTGCAGCCACGAAGCGTAGTAAATATATTTACGAAAAGGGTCGTTGGGCCGAGCTCAACGAATTCTTTCGGAATTTTAATTGGAAACTATGTTTTCTTGACAATGATGTCGATTCCATGGCGAAAATGGTTGAAAACACAATTCTACTGGGGATGAAAGCTTTTATTCCCTGTAAGCAAATTTCGGTTAAACCTAGGACGAAGTCTTGGTTTAACCAGGCATGTAAAGATGCGTTGCGATCCAGAGAGGCAGCATTCAGTACTTGGCGTAATAACAAAAATGCCAATACTGATTTGCTACGCAAGAAGGCAAGATCTTCGTGTGCCAAAGTGTTAAGACGCGAAAAGGCTTTATACGAGCAGCGTATTCGCACTAGAATTCTCACTGCCCCCAGGGGTAGTAAGAGTTTCTGGTCATTCGTCAAAAGTGTTAAGGAAAGTGCTAGTTCTTCAATTCCGACTCTTTTGAGGAATGACCAAATATTTACTGACCCGGTTGATAAAGCTAATATATTGGCTGAGATATTTGCAAGTAACTCTCACTTGCCTGATAGCTCTCAACCACTCCCCGCGCTCGAGAGAGTATCCGTAACTATGCCTAAGATATTTTTTCGAGCGCGTGCAGTTAAAAGGGTTCTTGCGGAACTCAGCACAAGGAAGTCTCCTGGGCCGGATGGAATCCCTGCACTGGTCCTGAAGCAGTGCTCTTCGACGTTAGCACGTCCATTAGCCAAACTTTTCAGTACACTATACCACTCCGGTAGATTTCCAATGTGCTGGAAGGTTGCTAATGTAACGCCAATCCCCAAAAAGGGAGTGGCTACTAACCCCGAAAATTACCGCCCGATTGCAATATGTTCTGCTATATCGAAGGTGATGGAAACTATGCTTAAATTCCATCTTGTGAAATATCTGGAGTCCAACAGTTTACTAAACGACCGCCAGTATGGTTTCCGTAGAGGCCGCTCTACGGGTGACCTATTGGCCCTTCTTTCGGAAAACTGGTGTAGTTCCACACACCGTTTTGGCGAAAGTAAAGTGGTGGCTCTAGATATTTCTAAGGCGTTCGATAGAGTGTGGCATGGAGCACTCCTGTCCAAACTTATTGCATTTGGTGTCGGAGACACCTTCTCTCGGTTTATATCGAGCTTTCTCAGGGATCGCTCTATACGAGTTGTTATAGATGGGGTCTCATCCGATGAGTTCAGAGTCAACTCAGGGGTACCGCAGGGCTCCGTTCTTTCTCCTACTCTATTTCTAATTTTTCTTAACGATTTACTTTCCCAAACTTCCTGTCCTATTTACTCTTTCGCAGATGATAGCAGCCTTTCGCATTCCTATTCATTCAACTGCAGGCCGTCAACGTCTGAAATCGAGACGAGGAGGCAGTTTATGAATGACGTTCTGGATAGCGACCTCGCGAAGATTTCCGAATGGGGTCAGGCGAACAGGGTCGATTTTAATGCCCGTAAGACCCAGTGTTGTATGCTTACGCATCGACGTACGTATGACCATGCTGCTTCATCTGTTTCTATGGGTGGTGTAAGTATTATGGAGTCAGGGGCTCTTGATGTTCTGGGCATGAAAGTGCAGTGTGATGTCAGATGGACGGAACATGTCTTTCAGGTCGCAAAAGAAGCATTCAAGTGCCTTGGCTTCTTAAGACGGTGCAAGAGATACTTCACCCCTTCTGATCTCCTTAATATTTACACCACTTACATCCGACCGAAGATGGAATACAACTCTCATGTTTGGGCCGGTGCTTCAAAGTCTATTTTGAAGTTACTCGACCGCGTACAGGAGAGGGCGATGAAACTCATCGGAGACAGTAGAGTAGCCAACTCTAGTGACTCTCTTGAGCATCGTCGCAATGTGGGGTGCGTATCGTTGTTCTATCGTTACTATAATGGCAGGTGCTCTGGTGAAATTAGGGAACTTGTTCCTGAAACCCATTCTTTCTTACGCTCAACGCGTTTTTCATCAAGAGCGCATGCGTTTGTGGTCGATATTCCAACGAATCGCACTACGCATTACAGAGAAAATTCGTTTTTTGGCCGAACAGTCCGTATGTGGAACAAACTACCCGCAGATGTCTTCCCCGCCACTTACAATTTGAGCAGGTTCAAATCGAATATCCACAGACACTACTCCCTTTATCCTCCTTCCCAAAATCTATTTTCCCAGTTCCAGCGCAATGCACTGCATATGTAGGGGTCATCCCCTGAGTGCTGGTCCTACTCCTAAAAAAAAAAAAAAAAAAAAAAAAAAGGTAAACGTTTCATTTTTAAAGTTCCCAATTGTGTTGACCATGTGCATAACAGTTGTGATTTTTCATCAAGAACTAATTGATTATATGCACAAGATAAATCAAGTTTTGAAAACGATTGATCACCTTGCATCGAAGCAAAAATTTCATCTATTAATGGAAGTGGATATTTAAAATCTGATAAATATTTGTTATTGTGACTTTGTAGTCTCCACAAATCCTAATATTACCATCTGGTTTTAAAATCGAAACGAGCGGTGTTCCCCATTCCGAATGATCTACTTGTTCTAAAACATCATCCGCAATTAATTTATTAAAATTTTTTTCAATTTTACTTTTCCAGGCCAATGGAACAGATCGCGGTTTACAAAAAACGGGTTTTGCATCATCTGCCATGCATAAAGTAACTTTAGCATATTTATAACGTCCCAGGCCAGCACTAAAAACTTCGTGAAATTCACTTTTTATTTCTTCCTCAATTATGGAAGATTCATCAGAATTAATATTATTTACTTGGACAAGTTCAAAGTTGAAAGTACGCAAAAAATTTCTGCCAAATAATGGACTATTATTGTTATTTGTTACTACTAGTTTTACTTTTTTTTAATACCTTTAACTTCAACTAATTCGTTGTATTCACCTACTACCGGGATCTTATTTCCATTATAGTCAACATAAGGTTCTTTGCATGTAGTTAGACTTACTTTTTTATTTAATTTATTTAAAAACGACTTTGATACCAAGCTGCAAGGAGCACCAGAATCACACATTACGTTGAGATATATATCACCAATTTTTACTCGAATTTTGTAGAGCTCAGTTGAACCGTCAGTACCATTAATACTGTAAATAGAAAAATGATTAAAGTTGATTTCATTATAATCTTCACTTTCTAATTCTGAATCAGAAACATAATTTACTACTTTTTCTTTATTTTTGCAAACTGATGCTAAGTGACCAACTTTGCTGCACACGTTACATATGCTGTGCTTTAATCTGCATTCGGTTGAGCTGTGGTTTCTCCATCCACAATGAAAGCAAGCCTTTTGCGTTTTCGCTTGGATGTTGTTTTTATTCTTGTGGCGATTGTAGTTACTGCTATTGTTGTAGTTTTTCAATTTTTTGAATGAATATTTCCAACTTGCATGTCGTTGTTTTCTTTTGATTATAATTTCATCTCCATAATAAGAGCTTTTCGAAGCGCTTCATCTATTGTAAGCTTCTCATCCTCTTCACATAACCTTTCAAAGATCTTGTTGTTTATTCCCATAATGAATTTATCTAAAACAAATGCATTTAGATTGTCGCCAAACTTGCAAGAGAGGGCAAGTTTTTTTATTCTAGCATGCCAATCAGCTACTGTTTTATTTTCACCTTGCACTGCTGTGTGAAAATATTTGCGTTCTCGATAAACGATTGTCGGTGGGGTGTAATGCTCTTGCAGTAATTTGCAAAGCTCTTTGAAAGTTTTAGAAACTGGAGCATCTGGACTGCACAAACTATGAAGTGTTTCATATGCCACTGGCCCAATTGATTTTAGGAGAGTTGCCTTTTTTACATTCTCTTCATTGCAATTGATTTCAGTTAATGAATATCAAACTTTTCTTTCCGTAGCAACCAAGATTCATTGCGTGGTGAAAACTGGAGAACGTTTATTTGATGATAAATCATAACTGTACCGTTTTGGATATTATTATCTCTTCGTGCGTTACTCTGCATATCAATTGTTCGGTATAATAACTGTGCTGTATTGCAATTTACGTTTATGTATGTATGTACAACATTGCCAATTGTAATGTACGTACAAAAAATCGTTTAATTGCGTTTTCTTTAACTTTTGGTTTTTATTTGATTAAAATTGCTGGATATGTATGTATTCGCACATAAGCAAGCATTCGATCACCAACACTTTACTTTTAGCATAAATGATTACTTTAAACGAAATTGTCTTTCTTTTTTTTATGTACGACCAACTTTATTAAAACAAAGGTTCTTTTCCAGGAACACCAACGTTCAAAACAAATGTGTTGAAATTTAATTTGTTTCTTTATATCTTTATATTAAACACTGTAATTACATTTTTTTACTTGTGTTTTCACTTATTTACATAAATACAAGTTAACAATAAATATATTCAGTTCCTTCAAATCAACATTTAGGTTAATAAACTTGCACGCGCCAAAATAAAACGCTTGCGATGCAACACAAGAAATAATCAATTGGTGTTGCAATACTTCCGCTTAATTAGCTGTCCCAATAAAATATGTAGAACATTGTTGAGGTTGCATTTTGTTAACATAGCAATACTTATTATTAAATAAAATATTGTAATTAAAGTTTAGTGATTATTCAACTCTAAATATGTTTAATTGGCGCCCGAGCAGGGACCTCGCGGTAACACAAATTCTTTAAATAACAATAAGCCCTTAAACCGGTAGAAAGTGAAAGTAAATCGTCCTACAAGATAGCACGTCGCTTATCTGCGTGGTCCCCAAATTCAATCCATATCCAGGTAGCAGAAACAAAAGGGCCCCTTAGTAACTGTAAACAGGAACAGACGAAAAGGAGCTGAGGAATTCAGCAGCCGCTGCTACAAACACAAAAAAGGATGCAACTAATATTATTATTACTATCCTTCCCACTGCTACAAGCAGAAATTCAAATTCTTAACTATACCGATTCGCACATGCTTACGATAGGGAATGGTTATGGGAAAATACAGGACGGAACAATGAAATTTATTCACCACATAAATATTGATTCATACAATGACTTCTTGGAAAAGACCAAAAAATACATTGAGTCAAATATACCCGAAACTAATCCTTTGCATCCAACGTTACATTATGAATTACATCAGACAATAGACTTATTGGAAACACTTAAGGACTACATCCCCAATAGACAGCCCAGATTAATTGATACTATAGGAAAGATCTGGAAATTTATCGCCGGATCTCCTGATCACGACGATGCAGAATATATTTATAAGACCCTAGATGAGCTAACCAGTAACAATAATAAACAAGTAATAATTAATACAGATTTCAGTAATCAAATCAAAAATATTACAAATTTAATTAATAAAGTTTCGAATTCCATACGGAAAGATAGATATTTTTTGAATGAAAATATAGCAATATTATCAAATAAGATAAGATTAGCTAAAGAAGGAATAATAAATATTAAATATGCCATACAATGGGCCAAAAATAATGTAATAAACTTATTCTTATTAAATAAAAATGAACTGAATATAGCAATTAATCAACTAAAAAAGGAACATATGCCTTTTAACAATATTGAAGAGGCATTAGAATTAGCAAAGATTAATATATTAACTGATAATTCAAATCTTTTGTATGTAATTAAAATTCCTATAACAAATCCAAACAAATAAAAGCATGGTTGTAAAACCAATTATAAAAAATAATACTATCATTAATTTAAATTTTAAAGAAATACTTTTAAATGAAAAGGAAATTTATGCAATAAAAGGAAATTGTAGAGCTTATAATAAAATTAAAATTTGTAAATTGTTAATTTTATCAACGGGCTTAAGTTCGAATCTGCAAGACTGCAAACCATTTTCTTATTATTTTATTAATAAATGAATTTGTTCAAATTTTATTTTTTTTATTAATTTATATTAAGATTGGAATATTAAGAATATTTTTCAATAATCATCAAACCAGCAGAACGGATCAGTACTGATTTCGAGGCCGCTACGCCATCTCATCAGCGTTCTTTGTTCAATTTTTCCACTTTTGCAAGTGGTGCTAGTTAGTAGGAATATCAACTATTTAACCAATATTTTAAGGAAAATTGAATACGAGAAGTTATCACATTCATATTTTTAAGTTATTACATTTTTGGTTAGTACGAAATTCCCCAACCCTGACGATTAATATTCCCAATATTCCATGTATCTCTTTCGCGTTTTCCAGAGCCATCGGCTGCTGATAACTAAAGCTTCTTTGTTATTTATGTTCAAGTAATTGAATTTAGTTGTCAATTTACAATGAACAAGTGCGCGAGTTACATACCCATCCCCGACTGTCATATTAACGGCTGGTAAAGTGTAGGGAGCCTAATAGTTTAAATTACAACTTTGTTTTTCGTTCCCACACCTTGCCAGACAGCAACGTAAGCATTTTTATTTGCGTTGCTTATATTAAATTATACTTTAAAATACTTTTAAAATTTAGTCTTAAGATTCAATTTAAATAAACTTGTTGGCTGCTCTCAAGAGCAACAACTAAAAATAAATAAAAACCGAAGTTTTATTTAATTGGCGCAGTCGGTAAACAGCCAAATAATAAAAAAAACTATTAACAAAATAAAAAGAAATATAATTAAGAAAAGACATTTCTTGGCTTAAAGAACCGAGTGAAACATTTTTTAAAGAAAATGCAAGAAATTTCTCAATTGTGGTGCCTTTTACCTACCATTAATTAAAAATAAAGAAACTTTGTGATTTTTTTTTATACCCTCCAAAAAAGAATTTGGAGGGTATATTCACTTTGTCATTCCGTTTGTAACGCATCGAAATATCCATCTCAGACCCCATAAAGTATATATATTCTTGATCAGTGATGAAATCTAAGACCAACTGAGCATGTCCGTCCGTCCGTCCGTCCGTCTGTGGAAATCACGATTCAGTCCAAACGAAAAGAGCTAGACTCTTGAAATTTGGCATAAATATATTTTAAAACTTAGAGCAGGTTAAGTTCGTAGATGGGCTAAATCGGGCAAGGGGGAAAAAAGTTCCCCTAAGAAGAACTAAACCAACCCAGAAAAAACAACATAATTTTTAAAATTTTTTGGTTATTTTGTTAAGCAAACGATATATTTTTATGTCAAATACGGTCCAACGCCTTAAACTTGGAGCCATTAAATAAAATAAAAATATTTTTTGACCCCGCCCACTTCAGTGGGCGTTATTATAGGCAAAAATAGCATAAAAATTTAACAAATTGTTTTACTTAAGCCTACATTCCTTAAAAATAACACTTTTAAGCTTTAATGACGAAGCTGAGACGAATCCTGGTACTACTCTGCCCTACCCCCTCCTTCCCCTTCGTTCCCTAAATGACCCTACCAAAAAAAAATTTTTTTTTTTAATTTTGTATATAATCATTCCAAACATTTATCTTTAGAGTTTTATGACTGCAAATTTCTGCCCTACCCCCCCCCCCCCCCCCCCCCTTTTCCTTTGCCCCCTAAATGATCCTACCAAAAAAAAAATTTTTTTTTTAAATTTTGTATATAATCATCCCAAGCATTTATCTTTAGAGTTTTATGACTGCCGATATTTTTAGAGTTTTATGTCTACCTGTTGCTGCCCTACCCCCTCTCCCCCTTTGCCCTCTAAATGACCCTATCAAAAAAACAAATTTATATAATTATCCCAAGCATTTATTTTTAGAGTTTTATGACAAAGGTGAAATGTTTCCCCCACAGCCCTTGCTAGAGCGACCCCGCAAAAATACAGTTTTTATACCCTCCAAAGAGAATTGTGATGAAGTCTAAGACGGTCTAGCAATGCGCATACGTTCGTCTGTGGAAAACATGATATTGTATATATTTGAACCCCGCCCCCTTTAGTGGGCGTTGACGTACGATATTATATAAAGGAACTCTGTCCCACCAAGTTAAACATTTCAAATTCACTTACTAAATATTTGGAGGGTATTTAAGATTCGACCCGGTCGAATATAACGTTTTTACTTGTTTTTTTTTTAAATAAAGAAAAAAGTTAAAACTTTGTTAAAATATATTTACAAAGATTTTTAGTAAATAACTTTTTTTAAGAACTAAAAGCATAAGTTAGAAAAGTGCAAATTTAAAGACAATAATGAGCAGATTCGACAAAAATAGAGATCTGCAGCAAGCCGACGGAATGGAAGGAAAGATCGCTGAGTTAGAAGCGGTCCTACAGATGCAGGAACAGAAAATCCAACAACAGCAACAACAGATGCAGGAACAACAGCTCCAATTACAACAACAACAGCTACAAAATGAACAACAAGTACAACAGCAGCAGTTGCAGCAACAACAACAATTAATGGTTTCATAAAATCAATTGAGATGCTAATTGAGTTATGTGGAGATAACACCAATTTAAAAAGGTTTGGAATCCAGATAGTGTTTAACGAAAAAATCTCTGCAAACTTTGCAACTTACATAAGACAACTTGGTGACATATCTTGGGACCAATTGAAGGCGAAGTTGAGGGCACAGGCCAGACCGAAGACGTCATATGCTGAGATTTTCAATAGATGCAGATACGTTAAAGTAAGTAACTTAAGGGAACTCTTGAACTATTTTGAAATAGCAAAAAATGAAATAAGTGAGATTTATGAATTAGACGATAGCAAACCTATGCTGTATAGGTCAGACAATGTAGACAGGGACCTAGTTAACATTTTGATTGAACAAATAGATGGACCACTCAGAGTTCATCTAGATGAAAGCCTAACATTAAATGACATAGTAAATAAATATACTAAGCTTAGATTGTTAGACGATAGTAGGGCCATTGACAGTAGGCATAAAGCAAATAAAAATTTTAACAATAACGTAAAATGTAATGGCAATGGATCTAATAATAGAAACTTTAACGATAGAGGAAATTTTAACAATAACGTAAATTATAATGGCAATGGATCTAATAATAGAAACTTTAACGATAGAGGAAATTTTAACAATAACGTAAATTATAATGGCAACGGATCTAATAATAGAAATTTTAACGTTGGAAAAAATTACAATAATAGCAGTAGATATCTTAAGAATGAAAATTTTGATAATAATAGGCCTGCCAATGGAAGTATAAATAATAGTGGGAACTTTAGAAGTCACAATCTTAACAATAATGGAAATTTCAATTATAATAATAGTGGTAGACATTTTAGTAATAGAAATTTAAATAGAAACCTGAGTGACAACAATAGTGGACAACAACGTCAATCAAACTTCTCAGGCCAAGAAACAGAACCGATGGAAATAGGCACAATTCATGAGGAACGGGACATAAATTTTCACATACCGCCTCAAGAACCACCTTGCCCATAATAGTAATCTCAATAGGGAAGCAAAAAATTAGGTGGCTCATAGATACAGGCTCAACGACAAGTATCATCAAACAAAACAAATTAATTGATAACTACCCGGAACAGAAACTCGAAAAACCAATTAAATATCGAACTTTAAATGGACTTAATGAAATATATTCTTATTTGATTACACCTTTTCCCAAAGAATTCTGTTGTTTGGGAACACTTAGTTGGAAGGTTGTTAATTTTAAGAATGATAATTATGATGCCATAATGGGACAAAACTTCTTGAAACCACTCGGGGCAATAATAAATAGTAATCATGGTTATGTTGAAATTTTAAACAAAAATATATTTTTTGAGGAAATGAGTTATAATTTTTATATCAACAATACATGTTCCCTAGAACCAATTTCCATAGAATCAGTTTTCGATAAGATTAATTTTGGGCATCTAAATAATGAAGAAACAAAGAAAATTACAAATCTTTTGAACGATTTCAAAGACTTATTTTATATTGAAGGTGATGAACTTTCGGCAACAACTGAAATAGAACATAAAATTATTACTGACACAGAAAGGCCTATTTATTCGAAGATTTATCGTTATCCTCAAATTCATGAGGATGAAATCAGGAAACAAATAGATAACATGTTAAAACATAATATTATTCGGGAGAGCAACTCGGCCTATAATAGTCCCCTATGGATTGTGCCAAAGAAAGCCGATAACTCAGGGACCAAAAATTGGCGTATAGTCATAGATTATAGGAAATTAAATGAACATACAGTTGAAGAAAAATTCCCAATACCAAACCTAAACAGCATATTGGATGGATTAGGTAGAGCCCAATATTTCTCCACTATAGACCTGGCGAAAGGGTTTCACCAAATACTTCTCGCAGAGGAGGATAGGAAGAAAACTGCGTTTTCTACTCCATTTGGGCACTTCGAATTCATCCGAATGCCTTTTGGATTACGAAACGCACCTTCGACCTTTCAACGGTTGATGAACTCGGTGCTGAGGAACCATATAAACAGGACCTGTGTCGTCTATATGGATGATATCTTAATATTTAGCACTTCGCTAACGGAACATATTAATAATATCAGGGAAATATTCAAGACTCTAAGAAAGGCCCAACTAAAGATACAGATAAACAAATGTGATTTCCTACAAAAGGAAACCCAGTTTTTAGGCCATATGTTAACAACTAATGGCATCAAACCTGACCCAAATAAAATTTTGGTAATACAGAAGCTTAAACTTCCAACTACTGAGAGACTAATTAAATCGTTTTTGGGTATGACGGGATTTTACCGAAAATTTATTCACAATTATGCTAAGATAGCGTATCCAATGACGAAGTTTTTAAGGAAAGACGAAAAAATAAACACAAATGATCCTAGCTATATTACATCTTTTGAGAAACTCAAACAGCTCATAACAAATTCGCCCATATTAAGATACCCAAATTTTAACAAACGTTTTAAAATTGTAACAGACGCAAGCAACAATGCAATTGGCGCTGTCTTAACACAAGACGGTCACCCAATAGCATATGCTTCGCGAACCTTAAATAAACACGAAACCAACTATGCAACAATTGAAAAAGAATTGTTGGCAATAGTTTGGGGTGTTAAATATTTTAGGCCATACATCTATGGGAAAGAATTCGACCTGGAAAGCGACCATCAACCACTGAAGTGGCTCATATGCAAATATTCAGGCAGAGATATAAGTCCTAGAATACAAAGATATGTCATTGATTTGGGCGAATACCAATTTAAAATAGAATACATAAAAGGAAAGTGTAATTACATTGCCGATTTTCTTAGTAGAATTAACGTTGAGACAAATGAAATAAATACAACAGAACCAATTAAAGAGGATTTTTTATATAATGGAGAAACAAACAGCGAGGCAGATTCTTTGGAGGTACAACCAATACACTCACAGGAGGAGGACCACGGCGATGGTGTTGGAATATTGGAAACAGTCGTTAATCGCTTCAGAATTCAGATCATCGTTGTGGAAGAAAAAGAAAGTAATGTCAAAACAATTTTCGGCAATAAAATAATTTTTATAGATAGAAATGACATTGAGCAGGAAAATGTTTCTAATATCTTAAGAAGAGAAGTTACAAAAGGGAAAATTGGGGTATATTCGGAGTTAAATGATCATGATTATTACAAAGTGCAACAACAGTTGACTAAAGAGTTTCCTGATAGGGATAAATACAAAATAGTTAAATGTTCTTACTTTGCTAAGGACATGGAAAATGAGAATGAACTAAATAAATATATAGCACTCTTTCATAAATATGAAAGCGGTCATTCCGGAATATTAGCCACTTACGAGAATATCAAACATAAAGTATTTAATCCAAATTTAAAAATGGCCATACACAAGATAATAAACAATTGTCATATTTGCTCATCGGCAAAGTATGACAGAAACCCTGTAAAGAAAAAGTTCCAAAGAACTGAAACACCAACAACCGTAAACGAAATAGTACATGTGGACACATATGTAAATAGTAAGCAGTCTTTTATGGTTTTCATAGACAAATTTTCAAAACATGCAGTCTGTTTTCACATGCCTGACAGAAATAGTACAACTATAGTACAAAAACTCAGAGAATTTTTAGCAATAAAAGGTAAAACGAAAAAATTTGTGTTTGACAATGAATTCAATTCGAACAATGTCAGAAATTTCTTAAATGAAGAAGGAATTGACTTCCATATAACAAAACCAAATAGTCATACCGGGAATGCTGATGCAGAACGGTTAAACAATACCATAACAGAGAAAATAAGAGCACTTAACCTAGAAGAACAGTTACCAATAGAAACACAAATAATAAAAGTTATTAATTTCTATAATAATAGTTATCACAGTACAATAAAATGTACCCCTTTCGATGTAGTTAATAATAAAATAAACTATGAAATAATTAAGGAAATAATGGAGAAGTATAAGGATAAATTGGATGAGAAACGAAACCCAAATAGGGAAAATTATGTAGAGAATAAGAAAGAAGGTTATATAAAAAACTACAAGGCTTTACGTCATAAAGAACAGCCCAAATACCGAAAACATTCCTTGAAAAACATTCATGAATCTAACATTAAAAGACCGTTCAAATTTGCAGAAAATGCAGATTTCTCTGACAACGACGATATTGACTTTGAGTATTTGTCTGAGCGTTTAGAAAATCTTAGGGGCCGCTTTTTGGAAAATACGAATGATAATGATTAGAAAATTTTGCTGTTTCTTTTGTCTTTTGTAGATCATCTTGCTCTTGATGTTACTAATGGTTACAAGAAGTTCTGCATTCCTGCAGATTAATCAACTACCAGATAATAATGGTTATATCGACATAAAAGTTGATGATGTAGAGATGGTAAACACCACGAATACAATTCTCCATATTATAAATACTTGAGACTCTGAACCTTTTAGAATCGAATATTAAAGCACTAGATGTAAGTAATAAGCAAGTACTCTTGAGTGAGATAGAAAGCATATACGAAAAAGTTCAGACTATAATTCCCAAGGTAAAGAGGAAGAGAAGAGGCTTATTGAATGTTGTTGGCAGGGCACAGAAATGGTTGTTCGGGACTATGGACGACGAAGATAGAGCGGACATTTTGGAGCATCTGTCAGTTACGGACGAAAATAACAGAAATTTAATAAAAACGGTAAATAAGCAAATAATCGTAAATGATTCATTTAATAAATCAATAAACAGTTTAGCATTTCAGGAGATTCGGAAAAGTAATAATGAAATTGTAAAAAGATTGTTATATTTAGACCAATTGTCAAAGTTGAAGGTTATTGAAGACAAAATAGAAAAGATACAAGACAACATCGCATCAGCAAAAAATAATTTTGTACATCCTAGTATTTTTACGAGACAAGAAATTGAACTGTTTAAAATCGATTTTTATAAGTTAAAATTGTTGAGGATCGGTGTGATGAGTTTTAGTGAAGACTCAATAATTGTGGCTGTTCAAATCCCTGATGAAATTATAGTTACACATTTGAGATTGTTAGTTCCGATGCCAAATAAAAATTACCTAGAAATTGATGAATATAACGCAAACATAGTGAAATAAAGAATACTGTGTTAGAATACAAGGAAAATACAATTCTAAGGCATTTAAAACCATCAAAACATTGTTCTCTAACAGGTAGCTGCAAATACAAATTCAATAATAAAACAAATATAGTATGTATAGATGACGAAACAATTTTGTTGAAAAATGTAAGAAACGAAAAACTTGGGCAGACTTGTGACAATAGAAATTTAAGTTTATCGGGTAACTACCTAATAAATTTTAACAATTGTAATCTCACAATTTTTAATCAGACCTTTAAAAATAATAAAAATGTAATTTATGAAAAGTTTTTTTACCCATCGGACAAAATTGCTAATTTGACTTATAATGAAGTAAAGTTTGAAAAAATTATGTTAGAACATACAAAAAATATTGACGAAATAAAGGAATTAAGATTTCATAACAAAATAGTATATGGACTTAACTCTACTGTAATAATATTAGTTATAATTATATCAATAATAATTTATATATTAAAAAGAAGAGAAAACACAAATTTAAAATTAAAATTAAATGAAACTAAAAATATTACGGTTCTAAATACCGAAGATATTATAAAGAAATACCGTGTTGATAATGTATCAAAATCAGGAGTTAAAGAGCATACTGAGTTATAAATTAATTTGGTTTAAAAATAATTATTTAATTAAAAATTTTTGAACATATTTAATTTTAATATAAAAAAAATACTTTATAAAATAAACTGAAGTACTATAAAAGCAAAGTAAACAAAAAAAAAATAAAAAATCAGTATGTAAATAGAACTTAAGCCTAAAACTGATAAATTTACAAAACATTCTTTTATAATATAGATATTTTTTATATAATTAAGATTTTTTTTTATATTTATAAAAAAACGGAATTAGTTAAAACAAAATTCGAATATACATACAAAAAACCCAATATTTTGCATCAATTTTATACTATTTTATATAAATAAATAACTAAATTAAAAGCCAAAATGTAAAATGATTTTGCTTGATAAAACTTAAACAAAACAAAAATATGTGCTTTTATATAAATTATAGCTCAAATAAATATTATTAAAAAGAAAAGTCTTAACAAGTCTTTTATAATTTAGAACATAAACTTTTAACATTTTTATATTTAAATACATTTTTATTATTTAAATTTTTTTTATATAATAGAAAAAACGGCAAATTTTATAAATTTTAATTTTTTTATATAAAACTCAGGAGAGTTTTTAGACAAGGGGTGGAGGAGTTACATACCCATCCCTGACTGTCATATTAACGGCTGGTAAAGTGTAGGGAGCCTAATAGTTTAAATTACAATTTTGTTTTTCGTTCCCACACCTTGCCAGACAGCAACGTAAGCATTTTTATTTGCATTGCTTAGATTAAATTATACTTTAAAATACTTTTAAAATTTAGTCTTAAGATTCAATTTAAATAAACTTGTTGGCTGCTCTCAAGAGCAACAACTAAAAATAAATAAAAACCGAAGTTTTATTTAATTCGCGTGCCACCGCAATGTTTTAAATTATGTATGAATTTTTATTAGTCGAACTTTCTTATGTAAATTGTTAATTTTATCAACGGGCTTAAGTTCGAATCTGCAAGACTGCAAACCATTTTTTTATTATTTTCTATTCTATTTTTTTTTATTAATTTATATTAAGATTGGAATATTAAGAATATTTTTCAATAATCATCAAACCAGCAGAACGGATCAGTACTGATTTCGAGGCCACTACGCCATCTCATCAGAGTTCTTTGTTCAATTTTTCCACTTTTGCAAGTGGTGCTAATTAGTAGGAATATCAACTATTTAACCAATATTTTAACGAAAATTGAATAAGAGAAGTTATCACATTCATATTTTTAAGTTATTACATTTTTGGTTAGTACGAAATTCCCCAACCCTGACGATTAATATTCCAAATATTCCATGTATCTCTTTCGCTTTTTCCAGAGCTATCGGCTGCTGATAACTAAAGCTTCTTTGTTATTTATGTTCAAGTAATTGAATTTAGTTGTCAATTTACAATGAGCAAATTAAAATTTGTAACAAAAACCATTTATTAGATTTAAGCCAAGATAACTGCACAAAAAACATTATATTTAGTCAACAATCCTCATGAATAAAAAGCAATGTTCATCACATACCTCGCATTGAAGAAATTTCAGACGGAATCCTATTCCTAAATGATGTTAATAAAATCATTTCAACAGATACAATGAAGTATAAGTTAAAAGGTACATTCCTAATCAAGTTCGATAACACAACAATAGCAGTGGATGATAAAATATATCAAAACCTAGAAGCAAACCAAATGATGCCTATTCCGGCCACGCTACGAGAAACACCAATAGAAGAAAAAAGTCTAAATTTATTATCCTTGGAATCATTACAGGAATTACATTTCAGTAATATCAAAGAGATACACAATATTAGGAGAGAGGCATGGGTTAGAAACATCGCTATATTTATCATCTTGCTGTTCACTGCAATGCTATCATATTTGGCATTAACATTTTTAAGAAAAAAACCTTCAACAACAATAGTACTACAGTCGTCAAATATTCCCCGGGTACCAAAGGATCAAATGGAAATACCTATCACAAGAGTACATGACTTGCCCTATTTTTAGTCGATCGAGGACGATCGAATTTAAGGATGGAGGAGTTAACAATAAATATATTCAGTTCCATCAAATCAACATTTAGGTTAATAAACTTGCACGCGCCAAAATAAAACGCTTGCGATGCAACATAAGAAATAAGCAATTGGTGTTGCAATACTTCCGCTTAATTAGCTGTCCCAATAAAATATGTAGAACATTGTTGAGGTTGCATTTTGTTAACATAGCAATAGTTATTATTAAATAAAATATTGTAATTAAAGTTTAGTGATTATTCAACTTTAAATAAATAAAGTACACTTCAGCCCTTTGGGCTGAAGACATTTCTTAAAAACAAAAATAATATAATTTTTGTTTAATTTACATAAATATTTAGTGTATGTACACTTCTTTTTAAATCGTATATACGATGTTTTATTCCTCGTCGCCAATTGTTATGTATTGAAACGCTTGATGTTAATCAGTCAATCGCCATGATATTTATTAAC
Source organism: Linnaemya tessellans (assembly GCA_951800035.1). Classification (NCBI taxonomy): domain Eukaryota; kingdom Metazoa; phylum Arthropoda; class Insecta; order Diptera; family Tachinidae; genus Linnaemya; species Linnaemya tessellans. The sequence continues at coordinate 68,418,510 of OX637532.1, forward strand.
GAGCATGCATTTATAATAATGCATTAAGCCTTAAAAACTAATTGTAAGTAGTAGTAATGTAGCGATACTACTCCAAGGTAATTTTATAGGGATACTACTCCAATGTGCTGTAGTAGTAGTAATGTAGGGATACTACTCCAAGGTAATTTTATAGGGATACTACTCCAATGTGGTGTAGTAGTAGTAATGTACGGATACTACTCCAAGGTAATTTTATAGGGATACTACTCCAATGTGCTGTAGTAGTAATGTAGGGATACTACTCCAAGGTAATTTTATAGGGATACTACTCCAATCTGGTGTAGTAGTAGTAATGTAGGGATACTACTCCAAGGTAATTTTATAGGGATACTACTCCAATGTGCTGTAGTAGTAGTAATGTAGGGATACTACTCCAAGGTAATTTTATAGGGATACTACTCCAATGTGCTGTAGTAGTAGTAATGTAGGGATACTACTCCAAGGTAATTTTATAGGGATTCTACTCCAATGTGCTGTAGTAGTAGTAATGTAGGGATACTACTCCAAGGTAATTTTATAGGGATACTACTCCAATGTGCTGTAGTAGTAGTAATGTAGGGATACTACTCCAAGGTAATTTTATAGGGATACTACTCCAATGTGCTGTAGTAGTAGTAATGTAGGGATACTACTCCAAGGTAATTTTTTTTATGTTTATTAACTAATTATTTGAGATATTAGAAAACTTTTCAAGCAGAAAACGTTTTTAAGAACTACTTAGGCGTAAACCTATAGTCTTTGGTACAGATATTTAAATTGTAGCAAATTACTCGAGGTGGTACCACGATACCAACAAAGACGTAATTGTACAAAAAAAGTACAATTGTGTCACGTTTTCCATCCGTGGTTCAAGGTAATTTTTTCAATAGGAAAAAATTATACACATGAGTGGAAATGAAATTTTCATTTGAGTAGTGTAATATAAATTTAGAGTTTGAGAATTCAACAAAAAATTGATATAAAAGAAAGTGCAAAACTAAATTTTTAGTTATCACTCTTCAAAGTTACTTGAAATTACGTCAAACAAAACTGGTAAGAACGTTGCATATTATAAAAAAACTCTTTAAATTAAATTAAAAATATATAAATTTTTTATTTTTTTGTTTTTTAGATCTATCAACAATTAGTTAACATCGCCCAAGGATTAAAATCCGAGTACACCAAAAATGATGATATTCCTTTAAATGAACCACACGAAATTTTAAATTTTGAGTGGAAGGTTACACAATATGGATCAAAAGTCATAGCGTATTCAGACAACAATAAATGGTTTTATTTACCCCTGTTAAATTAAACTACTTAACAGGTTGAATGTTTGTAAGACACTGTTTATTTTTTAAATATTTCTGCTTAAATACTAACGGTGAAAATCTTAAATCTAATATAGAACTCATCTCTTATCTAATTGCTTTCATATATTTTTCATTAGTAATCAGGGTTATTTTCACGGACATGTGTACCACGTATTTGATCTTTTGAATATTTATAACTAGCCTAAGTAAATACAAAACATACATTAGTTTGATCATTAGTGAATAAAATGCAGTATGCAGATTTTATTAAAGTATAAGTTATTACTTATACACAATGGTAAGTATAATTTGTATAACAAGGTAAGTATAATTTGTATAGCAAGGTAAGTATAATTTGTATAGCAAGGTAAGTATAATTTGTATAGCAAGGTAAGTATAATTTGTATAGAAAATATTAATGTATGCTTCTCGAAATCTCAAATATAAGTAAGCAATGTATGCTTCTCAAAGGCGCAAAGGTAAGTAAATTTTAAATATTAAAAAGGTTGTGAAAAAGGTACCAATGTAAATTATTGCGAACTTATTCCACTGGATTTAACAACGAGAAAATTCCCGTGCAGTGTTTCAACTTTCGTTTTAATTATCTAAGCGACCTTTACATTGGTATCTTTACACATCCGAGTATTACATTTCAATTCAAGTTACATTTCAATTCAATTCAATTCTATTAAGCATATAGACTTATATAATACAAATAATGGATTTATTTTATTTTAGTGTTCAATGGGATTGAACATGGCGCCGGCCTTGGCCTGCCTAAGACCTACTGCTCCGCTTGGGTGTACAGCACATTCGCCAACGACCTAATCGCCTCTACCAGCACTTTAGTATTAGATGGTTCAGACGTGTTGATAGCTTGCTTTGGAGTACTTTCCAGTTTTGGCTTGCGTTGACGCTTGTGGTTTGCAGTCTTTAAGCCTTTGGTTTGACGACTCGACCTTGCCTTCATGTGCAACAACGTATGATGATAACCCCCACACTTTCGGCAGGTGTCATTAGACTCACATGCTCGTAAATCATGGCTCTTGGCCAAGCAATTGGAGCAGTAACGGTGCTTCGCTACGACCTCTTCCCTCTGCCGCGGATGCATGTTTAGAAATCTACCACAAAACCTTAGCGCGTGGTATTTTGTGCATAGAGCGCACTTGTAATTGTCTGCCACAGTTCTCCTGCTGCGGTTGCGATGACGTCTCCGGTTTTCTGCGGCGGGACGTGTTGCTTCTAACCGTCTGTTTGGCCTAGGAAATGAAAAAAAAGAAACTAATAAATTGACGTTTTAATTTTGGGGAAGAGGACTAATAATTGAGTTGGGTAATGTTGTTATTTGGAATGTATGATAGATGAGGAAAAGATTCTAATCATAAGGGTTCACAAACGCATGATTCTGCTAATTCTCCTTCGTCAGGAATGGAAGATAACACAATTTGACTATTGGGCGAACTATAGTGCCGGTGCTTATACGCACCTCGGCCGCACGTATATTGTGATCTGCCCCTGAAAAGGTTTTCTCTATCCTTCCCAACCGCCATTCGTGAGGCGGTTGTAAATCGTCCATGATTACCACTAAGTCGCCGATCTGGAGGTTTGGGTTGGAGTTCTTCCACTTGTACCTTTTATGTAAAGCCTTCAGGTAGTCTTCTTTCCATCGTATGGCGAACTGATGGTGTATCACATTCAATTTCTCCCACCTGTTTATCATCGACATATTTTGGCAATTTTGTTCGGGTAGTGCCATTAAGGGAGCTCCTCTCAAGAAATGCCCGGGGGTTAAAGCAGTCATCTCCGCTGGATCTTCTGAAATGGCAGATATTGGTCGGGAGTTGAGTACACCTTCAATTCTCGCTAAGATTGTGGTGAATTCTTCGAACGTGAATCTTTGCCCTCCTGCGATTCGTTTCAGATGAAATTTGAAACTCTTGACTGCGGCCTCCCATAAGCCGCCCATGTGTGGAGCGTGTGGTGGTATAAATTTCCACTCAAACCCTTGCGCAATGTATTTCTGAGCTACGTCCTGGGCTGCCTGGTCCACAAAATTGTTAAATTCTTGTTCTAGCACCTTGCTAGCACCGAGGAAGTTACGACCATTATCCGTAACTACCCTTTGGGGGAGCCCCCGCCTCCCGACGAATCGGGCAAACGCGGCTTGGAATGCGGCAGAGGACAGATCTGAGCAGAGCTCCAAGTGTATTGCCTTCGTACTAAAGCAAACGAATACACTTACATATGCCTTTAGTACCGGTGTTTTCCGTAGGGGAGATGATTTTATTTCAAACGGCCCGGCAAAGTCGATTCCTGTAATTTGGAAGGGAAGTGATAAATTGCATCTTTCTGGGGGTAAGGGTGCCATTATTTGATTGCAAGGATTCTGTTTGAAAATGATGCACCTATTACAGTGACGTATTATCCTTTTTACACGGTTCTTCAATCTTGCGATATAAAATTCAGTTTGTACCATGCGACACATTTGACTGCATTCCGCGTGCTGTAAAAACTGATGTAGGTGCCACAAATATAATTCACAAAACCTAGAGTTGCCGGGCAGAATTATAGGGTAACGCTCGCTGTATGGGAGTGCCGATCGCGCTAATCTACCATTTACTCTAAGTATCGAAGCTTCGTCTGCAAAGGGATTCAGAGTCTTCAACGAACTTTTATTTGAAATGCGCTGTGACTCTACCAGACACTTATACTCCTCTGCGTAAAATCTTTTTTGGGCCTGTATAATAAGTCTATCTTTTACAAACTTCATCTCTTCTTGTGTTAGCTCACCGTACCTTATTCCAGTATTCCCTTGCTTATTGGGTCCTGCCAACCGGTTGAAGAATCTAAAAATATAGCATAGGACTCGTAGGGCCCTCGTATACGATGAAAATCTGTCTAATATCTCTATTGATTCTACCTGAGAATGAAATGCCTGTGTTTCCGAACCCTTTTCATTTTTCTCCAGCGGATTTCTACATGGCCATTCGGATGCTGGATTTGTTAACCACGACGGACCATGCCACCATAACAAGCTCTTCGAAAGGTCTTCCGGGCTACATCCACGTGTCCCTAAGTCCGCTGGATTGTCATGAGTCGGGACATGTCGCCAACTCGCGCTCGGTACTAAGTGATGTATTTTTGCCGTCCGGTTAGCCACATACGTTTCCCATGACGACGGAGGTTTTGACAACCAACCTAAAACAATGGATGAGTCGGTCCATAAATAAATATCATCCGATTTTAAATTAAGGGACATGCGGACATGATTCACCAGTTTTGCCAACAGCAGAGCGCCATTAAGCTCCAGCCGCGGTAAACACACTGTCTGTATTGGTGCGACCTTGCATTTTGCCACTAGCAAATTGGTAAATGTATCTTGAGTACTTGTCTCGCATCTCATATATACTGTCGCACAATATGCAGATTTCGAAGCATCAGAAAACCCATGCACTTGCATTTTGTCCTGGGGTTGGTACTGCAGCCAGCGTGGAATTTTTATGGCATCTATTTTGGCGAGGTCTTGAACTAAACTGTTACAACTCTGTAGCGAGTCCTCCGAAACTTCTTCGTCCCACTGTAGACCCTCTAGCCATAAGCGTTGCATAAGAATTTTCGCTCTGATGACTACAGGCGATAGCCATCCGGCTGGGTCAAACAGCTTCGCCACTGCCGATAAAATCTGACGCTTAGTTATACTAGACGCCACACTAATTGGAGTGAAACTGTATGAGAAGGAATCGTTGAGTGCATTCCATTTAATACCAAGAGTTTTGGTAGAGCTTGTCTCGTGGAATCGCAAGAACTCTGAATCATAGAGATCTTCTTTTGATAAATGTGTGAGTAGACTAGGTTCGTTTGCAGTTATCTTTTTCAAAGGGAGACCTGTCGAATCTAACACTTTTATTAGTTGTTTTTGGGCGTTAAGAGTTTCCTCCAACGTATGCCCACCAGATAGTATGTCGTCCACATAGGTTTCTGATCGTAAAATCGAGGCCACCCTTGGATAGCTAGCTTCTGAGTCTGAGGCAAGTTGGAGCAGAGTACGAATTGCAAGGAAAGGGGCACAATTTACACCAAATGTGACAGTTTTCAACTGAAAATCCTGCGTAGGGCCGTCTGGGTTGGGTTGAAATAAAATTCGTTGAAACTGTCTGTCTTCGGGGTACACTAGAATTTGGCGATACATTTTTTGTATGTCGCCGCTGAATACGTATTTGTATTTCCTCCAATTGAGTATTATGGTCATGAAATCATTTTGAAGTGTGGGACCTGTGTAGAGAACATCATTTAATGAAGACTGAGTTTTAGTCTTCCTTGAGGCGTTAAAAACGACCCTTAATTTCGTGGTTTTATGCTCTGGGCGAACCACTGCATGATGGGGCAGATAAAAACAATGATATTTGCCCTGCACGACTATTTCCTGAGCAGAAGTTTCTTCCATGTGACCTAGTGTCTTGTATTCTTCTAAAACTGCTGTGTACTGAGATTGCAGTTGAGGACTCTTCGCCAATGTTTTCTCCATCCTACAATTCTGGGCTAGCGCTATGAACCTAGAAGGACCGAGAAAAATTTCGTTAGGAAATTCCGGTTTGAATGGAAGTCTCACAATGTACCTCCCATTTACATCGCGTGTGGTTGTGCTTGTATAAAGTTTCTCACAGAACACGTCTTCCTCTGACGATACCGCAGCACAAGGGATCTCTTCATCTTCCCAGAATTTCCTTAATATGACACTAAGATCCGCATCTTCAGAGGCGACTACTTCCGTTGTAAAAGACTGAATTGGACTAGTTCTTATGGGACCACTAAGTACCCACCCAAATATGGTGTTATAAGCAGAAGTGCTTCCGCATATGCCTTTTCTAATACCTTCAATATTTATGGAGTGCTCTGAACTTAGGGCATGTTCTGAGTGGATGTACTACTTTGCATAATTTGCATGATACAGACGAACTTTCTTGAGCCATATATGTCTGCACTTTGGGAGCCTTTGTTAGGCTTAAGCCATCCTTTGACCTTTGGATGCTTGTGACACGTTCAACAGTTTCATACCTGTTTATCAGGAACTGTGACATTTGGGACCACTTTGGGAGCTCACGAGGTGATGTGAGTGACTGTTCCCATAGGGCGAGCGTAACCTCTGGCAGTTTTGTAGAGATTAGCCTTATGAGAATGGGATCCCAACTTTCCACTTGGACACCTAGGGTTGCCAGCGTTGCTAATGAGTCATTGACAGACGATTGAATCCTCCTAATAGACTCGCTGTCCTCACTAGTCGCCGCAGGGATATCAAACAAAATTCTTATTTGGTTGTCCACGAGGACCCGCTTATTCTCATAGCGGGCCTTCAAAGCATTCCATGCTAGTTGGAAATTATCATGGGAAAGGGGATATCTTTTTACCATATCACCAGCTTCGTCTCTTGTTTTATTGCGGAGGTGATATAGTTTAGTAACTGGGGAGAGTTTAGAGTGATTAATGTACACTGCAGTGAACATATCACGAAATGAGGGCCACTGTTCATAACTCCCCTTAAAAACCTCTGTGTCACAGGGCGGGAGCTTTATACAATTATTGGAGCTATTGTGTTCTAAGTTTTGATCAAAGCTTAAATTAGGGACCGAATAACGTGATGTGGACTAAAATCCCGCTACATTAGCCGCTTCTGACCGCGCTGCCTTCAATAGTTCCGCTATTTGGCCATGGCATTGAAAGTAGGTGGTCACATGGGCCGCATAGTCACCCTTCGCTGACTGTTTAAATTCTGGATCCACTGCGTCATCTTGGGACAACATTAACTCCTGGTAAGAAGCTTCCATCTTCTTGTACCTTGCCTCCAGATCCTTGAGCTTGACCTCTAGGATTGATTCCGTCTGCTCCTCGCCTCCAGCTTTGCTGAAAATGTCACAAAAGACGAGCAGATTTTCACAATCGAAGAGGAACATATCCTGAAGATAAGTGAACTACGACTTGTCTAAAGAGGACTGATTGGCCTTGGGGTTCATGGTTGTGATTAAACAGAATTTTACTATGAGAAAAAGGTTCTACAATTAAGAAAGCGGGCCTTTTATTTTTACAACTAACTAATATATGAGTTATATTTCTTTTCTTTTCCCTTCTGAAATATAACTCTGGACTTGGACACTAGATATCTCTTATCTGAGTGTGACTATGAGAATTTTAAATGTTTACTTGAGCGAGTTTTTTTCCTTTTAGGTATATGACTTTGTGCAACAAAGGGTTACTGTGTAGTAATACTAAATACTTCCTATTTAGTCAACACACAAAGTATATACCTTCAAAGATTATGGGAGAGCTTTCTTTATTGTATTGCCTCTAACTAAATCTCTAAATTTTATTTAACATCAGACGTATTTCCGGAAGGGGACCTGGTTGGTACGTAATTTTCCTAATTCGAGTATGTAACATCAACGAAATAATATAATAATAATTCAGATTTCAATTCACCCTTATCTATTTCTTTTCAGGAGAGGGATGGGGTATATTGAAGGGATTAATTGCCTCCAATATTAAGAAATAATATTTATTCTATTTTCAGAAATAAATTTTATTTCCTCATATACTCGGGGGAATCGCACTATACTGGCAACACCGATTATTTATTTGCTATATTGCCCTTATTCATCAATTTTGTTTTTATATTTGCTAGTTCAAAGGTTGTATGTATTTCAATTGAAATTGTCTTCTTCCTTTATGGTACTCTGTTTATTTTTCATTTCATGCTGTTTAACATAATTTTTCGAGTGTATATTTATTATTGTGTGCAGATTTGCTTATCTTGCTATAGACGTGCGTATATTTATATACACAGAGTGTCGTTTTGTTTCTTCTTCAAGTGGACTATATGTAAATGTTAAACCTCATGAAATAAAAGTAAGAGTAGCCATAATCAAGAGCGATCAAATGATTTTAAGAGAGGTTTCCCACCACCATGCAAATACCAATTGTTAATTGCATGAGCACATACTTGTAAGTAAGAATCTCAATTTTCCTTTGTGTTTAAATTTGCTTTTATTTTCAGCGAGCTACTGATCTTCAATTCTTGCAAGTATGTATATGCATGTGTGGAATTTGTGGTTTGGTATGTAGGTATATTTAAATCAGATACGGGCGTTTCATAGCACAATTGTGCTGAGATCATTCACACGTATTATTACCCTCTTTAATTTAGTCGTCGATGAGACAGCGACGAATGGATATCAGGCGGATGCTTACGAATTTTTTTATATATTTTTCCAGAATATTTGCCAAGCAAACAATTTCAGTCATGATGATATGCGAAAAATTATTTGTCATAAACAATCCTTTCGATAACAAACAATGCCTTTTATACAATTTTTCTCCAATAACGGACTATACTAATTCTCCTAATTTAGTCTTACACCTAGTCTTATTAATTAGTCTGTGTAAAATATTACCAAAAATATTTTGAATATGTTTCCCATATGAAAATGATCATCCATGCCGACAAATATCAAAGCTTATTAAGTTTGATACATCCAACCGCGTATATATTTTTTTTGCGAATATTCAGTGTTATGCTCCAGCAAGCAACCATTCTTGTATTTATTTATTTTTCTTGATTGGAAAACATAACAAATTATTGTCCTATCTTTTTTAATTTTTTTCATTTCACTGTTTACTTAGAAAAAGTTTTATTTTTAATTAATAATTTTACATATTCAACGTTTTTTTTTTCAACTTAGAAAATATTGCTACTTATGTATAAATATATAATGTACCATAATCTTTCAAACGCTTGGCTTTTTGTTTGGTGGGTAGCTCGCAAGCTCAACACATACACAATTTACCAACACATTGACGGTGCCCACCACTGATTTAAATAGATTTTTGGATATGTGTAAATATGTACATATGTATAGTAATTATTGTAAATATGCGGGTAAGTATGTTTAAATTCGATTTATGTATATAACTATGTATGGGAATTGTTGTAAATATTTAAGTATGTTTAAATTTTATTTATTTGCATTTGTACATGAGTGTACATTTTCCCCTGTACGTACATATGCAATTTTGTGCGTATATATATATATATATATATATATATATATCTGTATGTAATTGCGAATGTATATAGGTATGTATGTATGAATGTTATAATGTATGTATATATGTAGGTATAATGTATGAAATGAACTGTGCATATATGAAGGTAAGTATTTAATTCTATTTCGTATTTATGCATGTATATGAGTTATTTGTATTTTATATTTATATCAAAATACCTTTATTCTTCTTGTGGGTTGTATTTAATTAGATATCCAATGACTTCTTTTCTTCACTTCCAAATTTATTTTGTTCTTCTTTTTTGTTGTTTTGTTTTTTATTTTCAAATTTATTCAGAAATGTTTTACTTCAAATTAATTTGTTTTATCTTTATTAATATTTTTCACCAAACTAATATGATTTGTTTCTTATATACCGTGCACCAATACAAATATGACATACATGTCCAAAGAATTAAATTTCTTTTAGTTTTGTGTTCCTTTGAAACGGTACTTTGTTGATGATGTATACACCTATATGTATGTAGATATGTTTGTATTCATATGTGTATAACTTAGCGGTATTTCTTTCTTTATTTATTATATATTCTTCTTTTTTGTACCAATTTGGTTATTGGAATTTTAAACTTTGGTTTTTTTTTTTTTTTTTTTGTATACTTGCACTCAGTGTAACAGTAAATTTTGCGGATTCTTCTTGAAAATTCTGTTGTTTCTTTCAATTCTAACTTCTTTTATGTATATACATATGGTATATACACTTAGTATATGCACTGTATCAGTAAATTTAACTGTTTTCATTTATTTAAACTTTGGTTTTTTGGGTTCTTTGCTTTTGTTTCTCAATTTGAATATACCTTTCTACACACATCCCTATGCACCTATGTAATTAGTTATTTCCCAACATACATGTATTTAAATTTATACATACATCCATAAGTATATACACAATTATTTTCACCATATACCTTTTCCTTTTTTTTTTGCTGTTAATTTTCTGTTTTTATTGTTAATTTTTCTTCTATATATCTATATAGGTATATCTTTTTTTTATTTTTTATATATATTTTTTTATATATATATATATATATATATATATATATATATATATATATATATATATATTTATATATATATATATATAACTTCCACATACATTACTTTAATTTTGTTTTATGTTTTCTTTAACTTATTCCGTGACCACCGATATTCAACTGATTTTCATAATGTTTTATTTTAAGTACATACCTCATATTAAATGTCGCGAGTATTACTTGCCAAATTCTTCACTCTCCTTTTTCTCAGGCAGATTATATTTAAGTTGCTTCTTGTATTCTCTTTTTGCAGATGAATGTTGGTGTTTGTTTTGTTTTACCAGCAAGATTGGACTTTTTTGTTTTCTCCCTTTGCAGATTAATGTTCTTGTTGATTATTTTATTGTTGTTACCAGCACGATTAGACCATGAATAAAATGCAGTATGCAGATTTTATTAAAGTATAAGTTATTACTTATACACAATGGTAAGTATAATTTGTATAACAAGGTAAGTATAATTTGTATAGCACGGTAAGTATAATTTGTATAGCAAGGTAAGTATAATTTGTATACAAAATATTAATGTATGCTTCTCGAAATCTCAAATATAAGTAAGCAATGTATGCTTCTCAAAGGCGCAAAGGTAAGTGAATTTTAAATATTAAAAAGGTTGTGAAAAAGGTACCAATGTAAATTATTGCGAACTTATTCCACTGGATTTAACAACGAGAAAATTCCCGTGCAGTGTTTCAACTTTCGTTTTAATTATCTAAGCGACCTTTACATTGGTATCTTTACACATCCGAGTATTACATTTCAATTCAAGTTACATTTCAATTCAATTCAATTCTATTAAGCATATAGACTTATATAATACAAATAATGGATTTATTTTATTTTAGTGTTCAATGGGATTGAACAATTAGTTTAAGTAAACACAAGACTAAAATATTACAGTTCTAAAATTGGTAGAGATAAAACTATTTGATCTTTTGAATATTTATAACTAGCCTAAGTAAATACAAAACATACATTAGTTTGATCATTAGTTTAAGTAAACACAAGAATAAAATATTACAGTTCTAAAATTGGTAGAGATAAAACTATGCTTAAGCATGTGTGCATATAAAAATGTATATGTATAGCCTAAACAAATAAGATGTGTATAGACTGATAAAATAAAACCTAAACGAAATTATATTTGTAAACCGTAATTAGACTTAGTACGTAGAACGAAACTTATTTTTATTTCTATGAACTAAAAGAATCTTAAAATTATGTTCAATTACATTTGAACATTCTGCCGGGCATTTAAAGGCATTGGCGGTGAAAAATCTAACTTAACTACAGTCTTTTTACTGTTGTTACATTTATTCTTGAGGTAGATAAAAATTATGATTGTAATTATAATAATAATTAAAATAAATGATGTATGTCCGGATATATGGTGATATTTCATTTTCCTCAGTTCAGTGTTGTCGGCCTGCATCTTCTGTAGATCTAGTTGTATATTTTGTATATCTTTGGAGTTATTGATAATCGTTACATCAAATGGCTTTACCAGTTTATTGTTTGCTTGCTGAAATTCTATGCCCCATGATGATGTCTGAATTGTCCTCGTTGGAATTTTCTGCGTCCGGTAGCTGAATTACCTTATGGATTGGTCGTTTTAGAATATTATTTTGATACCTTATCTTAACCACTCGAACTTTCCCATCCTTTGCTTCGTGTACTTCCGTTATTCTTCCAAGAGGCCATCTTCCTGGATGAGTATTTTCATCTCTGACCAAAACTGCTGCTCCTTCTTTAAAATTTTTAACTGAATGCCTCCACTTATTCCGTTGTTGGAGCGTCACAAGGTACTCTTCCTTCCAGCGATTCCAAAAATCTTTTTTCAGCCGCTGAATAAGTTTCCATTTATTTAATGATGATATAACTGCGCTTTCAATATGCTCCCCGGGTTCTATTACTGGTCTTCCAATGAGAAAGTGACCCGGAGATAACACATCGGCTGCATCAATATCTTCAGCATTCACTTCAACCAAAGGCCTGGAGTTCAAAACAGCTTCTATTTGTGCCAGCAAAGTACTTAATTCTTCAAACGTCAATTTTGTTTCGCCAATTATTCTTTTTAGATGATACTTCATCGATTTTACTCCAGATTCCCAAATCCCACCAAAGTGAGGAGCTGCCGGGGGAATAAAATGCCAATTTATTTTTTGTTCAGCCAGAATAGGAATAAGTGTACTATTATTTTTAACTGCTGCTTTAAAATCAGCATATAATTTTTTACTAGCACCCACAAAATTAGTTCCATTATCAGAATACAGGTGGGAACTAATACCTCTTCTTGCAAAGAATCTTCTCAAAGCCGCATGGAATGCTTCTGTGGTCAAATCACTCACGACTTCCAAGTGAATTGCCTTTGTTGCCATACAGACAAATACGGCAATATAGCCCTTGTAGCTTTTCTGGCCTCTTCCTTTTGAACACCTTAAATGTATCGGTCCAGCGTAATCTACTCCCGTATGAGAAAAAGGATGTGAAACATTCACTCTATAATCTGGTAGACTACCCATTAGTTGTTTAGATATATTTTGTTGATAGCGAATGCATGTTGTACAGCTTCCAATACACTTCTTCATTGCATTTTTTAATCCCATTATCCAATATTTACGTTTTATGGTTGACTCCATAAGTCGATTCCTACCATGGAGCGTGGATATGTGTGTCTGGTGTATTATTAAATATGAAAGTTCAGACTTTTGTAAAATTATGGGATGTTTTTGATTATAATGTAAATCAGAATTATGCAATCTTCCACCAACTCGAAGAATGCCGTCTTTATCTAAAAAAGGAAAAAGACTTACTATTTTGCTTTTGTTACTAACCGCAAGTCCCTTTTTCAGTCTTATAATCTCATCATGAAATTCGACCTGCTGATGATTAAAAATTATAATCTTTTCTGCCATTTCAAGTTCTGGAACGGTCAGATGCTGTGGATATTTTTCGTTCTTCCTTAATTTATTTACAAAACGAAGTATGTAAGCAACAATTCTTCGTAATTTGCCTAGTTTAGAGTATTTGCATGTTACTTTGTTAATAACATTACAGCTGGCCAACCCCACAGCAATCATCAATGTATTTGTCGTTTTTGGATCTTCGTATTTCGGCCAGAATTCGGAAGACTTCAATAACCACTTAGGACCATTCCACCACAAAGAGTGATGTATTCATTTTTCAGCATTAACACCTCTTGAAGCTACATCTGTAGGATTGTCCTTACTGCTTATATGATGCCATGACGCCTTAGGCCGAGGCCACGCAATGAGCGGCAAAGCGGTGAGCGACTGAGCGGTGAGCGGCAAAAAATTAAAACATATAGAATGCTACTGAAGCGGCCACGCAATGAGCGGCATTTCTGAGCGGCTAAGCGGCATTCCTGAGCGGCTAAGCGACGCCGCTCAGGAATAGAATTTGTTCTAATTTTTAGTTGATTTCTGAGCGGCGAAGTATAAAAATGGCAAAAGTGCATATAATTTCATCGGTATAAGGGCGACCATTATTATGGCAAGATATACTGCCAAATTTTAAAAATATAACCGATATATTATGGAGTGATGTTAGTGAAATTTGTGGTTGCACAGGTAAGATATTATTTAATTTATATATTTATTTATGGAATGAATACCAAATCTTCTTCTGTTTTCTTAAACGCATTAAATTCTTGTAAATATGAATACGATTTTCGCGTAAAAACATTAAACAAACCCCCTTGACAATGGCATTTTAACAACTAACCGCTCAGAAACGACGCTCAGTAATAAGCCACTTGCCGCTCAAACTCGCCGCTCTGCCGCTCACCGCTCAGCCGCTCACCGCTCTGCCGCTCATTGCGTGGCCGAGGCCTTAGGCAAATTCGTATTTATTTCGTTAACTTTGTTTCTTACAAATTTGTCTTTATTTTTATTGTTGTGAATCCAACCTAATGTTATATGCATAACTATGCATAAACTCTGTAAAATACGAATTACTCTATGTAAGAGCTTGCTTAGGAGATGAGCAGCGCACAGTTCTAATTTTGGCAGAGTCTTTTTGTTTTTAATCGGGTTTACTTTACTTTTAGCTGTTAGTAGCCTAACCGATTCATTTTGTTTAATGTAAACTACAGCTGCATAAGCTTTTTCAGAAGCATCTGAAAACCCGTGAATTTCCAATTCAATCTCGCACGTTGTTTTTACCCATCTTGGGATACGAATTTTTTGAAGAGCGATTACATTTCTCGAAAATTCATACCATTCATTTTGAAACTCATCTGATAATACTTCGTCCCAGGAAGACTGCTGCAACCATAGTGTATGTATAAATAGTTTCGCTAATACAGCAACAGGAGACAACCAACCCAAAGGATCAAAGATTTTCGCCACATTTGAAAGAGCCTGCCTTTTCGTTATTTTATAGTTTTGTGTAAAATTTACCTCAAAATGAAACTCGTCTTTGGCCGGTTCCCATTGTAGGCCTAAAGTTTTGACAGTTTCGTCATCTTTTATTTTAATGACTGTATTTTCCTTGGTGATGTCTTCATGATTTAAAATCGCTTTGTGATTTGAGACCCATTTTCGTAAATTGAAACCAAAATTACTCAGCTGTGTTTGTATATGATGCTGTATGTTTTTACATTGCTGAACATTATCTGCTCCTGTCATTAGATCATCCATATAGAAATCTTCTTTTATTATTTTCTTAATTAGTTCATCTTCAATTGACATGTGGTCAGCAATGTAAAATAGCGATCTTACTGCTAAAAATGGTGCCGATGACATGCCGTATGTTACAGTTTTTAATTTATACTCTTTTATGGGACTGCATTTGTTTTCTCTCCATAATATATGTTGATACGATTGATCTTTGTTTGCTATTTTTACCTGTATTTTACGGTACATCTTTTCAACATCAGCTACCATAACATATCTCCATAGCCTCCATTTTATTATGATATCGAAGAGGTCTTTTTGTAGCTTAGGACCTGCAAACATCACATCGTTTAAACTTCTTTTATTTGTTGTTTTAGCAGAAGCGTCGAACACCACACGCAATTTTGTTGTTAAGCTGTTTTCTCTTATTACAGGTTGGTGTGGCAAATAATACTTCCCGCTGCACTTCTCCTCTACCTCTTCCATATGGCCGAGATTTAAATACTCGTTCATAAAGTTTACTTAATTTTGTTTTAGTTCCGGCTCTCGATCGAATTTTCTCTCAAGAGACAAAAACCTCGCCATTGCTTGCCTTCTGGAATTTCCCAACTCGTGGTCTTCTTTAAGCGGCAATCTAACTACTATATGGCCTTTTGCATCAACTTTGGTTGTTTTCCCATAATGTTTTTTGCAAAATTCATCTTCACGGCATTCCTCTATCTCAGGAAGTTCTTCTAACTCCCAAAACCTCTCCAAGTTAGTTATAGCTGCTAATACTTTTGATGGTTTTGCAGCTTTGCTAATTACTCCAGACAATATCCAGCCAAAAATTGTTGATTGTGCTAAGATACTACCTTTTTTATGTAATCCTTCTTGCAATATATGATTCGATCAGATTTATTGAATGCTGGATTCGCCAGAATAAAGTTGTTCCAATCGTCAATATTAATTTCAAATGACTGATTTGGATGTGCCCCCGTTAATTTTGGCAAAATAAGGGCATTTGCTTCGATTTCATAGTTACTCATAAATCTTGGTTTCAAGATTAATTTTGTTTTTGCTTTAGACAGTCCAACCAGAGTACTGCCGATTCCATGAATTTCTGCTTTGCATTTAATACGTGGCAATGATAAGATCTGGGATGCTTCTTCTGATATTGTTGTTACTTGAGAACCCTGATCGATTAATGCTCTTAGGATTACTGCTTCCCCATTCGTTGCATGTACTTTTACCTGGGCAGTTGCTAGAAGTACTGATGTTGCTAAATTTTTGGTAGTCATTGCTGAATTGTTAGGTTTTCATTCTTTAATTTTTTCTTCATTCAGATGTAAAATCTTATGATGACCTTTATTGCAATAACAACACTTAACATTATTTGAACACCACTTGTTGTTTTTATGATCCAAGCATTTAAAACACCATTGATTATTGTAAGCAAGTTTTCTTAGTTCATAAATCGGTAATGCTACGAATTTTCTGCAAACCACAGTTGTATGGTTATCCATATTGCAATGTAAACAATATTTTTTCATTGAGTACATCACATTTGAAACCTTTCCAGTCCCAAATAGTTTTTTATTTACTCTTTTTTCTTGCACTTTGGAAGCTGCTTCTAATGCTTGAACTTGTTGTTCCAAAAAACTTAATATGTTCTTAAGACTTTGAATTTCTTTAGATTTTTTGACTGTTTGTTCGTAATATCGCAAACCGTCTTTATCTAATTTTCTGATAACAATACGCGCTATTAACGGTTCAGCATCTTCTATTTTAATGTCCATACTTTTAAGGGCATAAATACAGCTATTTGTTGTATCTAATAGCTGCTTCAAGCTTGCTGATGATTCGCTATTAGCCATTGGTTGATCAAGTAAAATATCTACTTGATTTGTAAATAACAATCTACGATTTTCATACCTTTGTTTGAGAATGTCGAACGTTGCTTCATAGTTGTTGTCGGTGATTTTTAGATGTTGCACCAATTTTTTAGCTTCGCCTTTAAGTGATGTTACTAACCTGTACATCTTTTCCACATTAGAAAGATACTTATTGTCATGCACCAGGCTTTTAAACAAATCATGATATGATGACCATTCATTTATATTGCCACTTAATTCAGGAATTTCAATTTTTCCTAAATGTGCTGAGTTTGAATATTCTTCTTTATTTATGTTGTTCTGTTGTTGCATTGGCTCATTCATGTAATCTGTAATAAGCTCGAGAGCACTAAAATGTGTGCTTTCGGCATTTAGCATAATTTTATGCATATTTTTTGGCTTTTTTGATTCGCTTAAATTGTGATACATGTTTTGAAGCTTCTGATATCTAGCTTCTAAATATTTTTCTTTTGTTTGAAGTTTTTTGTTGGACATGTCGGCCACATTAGCTGATATTTCATCATACCAGTCAGTTAACCAATCTGCCATTTCAACAAATTGTTCCCATAATTCCTCATCTGATTCAGTAGTTATTAATTTTTCTAATTTACCGTTTTCTCTAGATGTTTGAGAAGATTCTGAAACGGTATTTGATTCTTCTTGCTTCGTGGCTTCTTTTATTAGAAGTTGAATCTCTGTTAGAATTCCTGATAACGCCTCATAGTAATTTTTTTCAAAATAATCTTCTGATGTAATGCCATATGCCAGAAGTTTTGTGTTATTTTCCGCAAATTCAATTTCAATTTTATTTATTCTTTTTTTGATTTCTGGGAATCTCGTACTACGTATTGTTTTTTGAGCCAGCTTCTCCCGAATAGCAACAATTTCGTCGCCCAATTCTTTTTGCCTTTCGAAAAGGTTTTCTTTACTTGCCATTTTAATATTTATATAAAGCAAATTTTTTTTTTTTAATAATATTTTTTTTTTAATAGTCACTAGTTCTTTTTGTCGAAGGACCAAATGTTAAATTAAACTACTTAACAGGTTGAATATTTGTAAGACACTGTTTATTTTTTAAATATTTCTGCTTAAATACTAACGATGAAAATCTTAAATCTAATATAGAACTCATCTCTTATCTAATTGCTTTCATATATTTTTCATTAGTAATCAGGGTTATTTTCACGGACATGTGTACCACGTATTTGATCTTTTGAATATTTATAACTAGCCTAAGTAAATGCAAAACATACATTAGTTTGATCATTAGTTTAAGTAAACACAAGACTAAAATATTACAGTTCTAAATTTGGTAGAGATAAAACTATTTGATCTTTTGAATATTTATAACTAGCCTAAGTAAATACAAAACATACATTAGTTTGATCATTAGTTTAAGTAAAGACAAGAATAAAATATTACAGTTCTAAAATTGGTAGAGATAAAACTATGCTTAAGCATGTGTGCATATAAAAATGTATGTATATGTATAGCATAAACAAATAAGATGTGTATAGACTGATAAAATAAAACCTAAACGAAATTATATTTGTAAACCGTAATTAGACTTAGTACGTAGAACGAAACTTATTTTTATTTCTATGAACTAAAAGATTCTTAAAATTATGTTCAATTACATTTGAACATTCTGCCGGGCATTTAAAGGCATTGGCGGTGAAAAATCTAACTTAACTACAGTCTTTTTACTGTTGTTACATTTATTCTTGAGGTAGATAAAAATTATGATTGTAATTATAATAATAATTAAAATAAATGATGTATGTCTGGATATATGGTGATATTTCATTTTTATCAGTTCAGTGTTGTCGGCCTGCATCTTCTGTAGATCTTGTTGTATATTTTGTATATCTTTGGAGTTATTGATTATCGTTAAATCAAATGGCTTTACCAGTTTATTGTTTGCTTGCTGAAATTCTACCCCCCATGATGATGTCTGAATTGTCCTCGTTGGAATTTTCTGCGTCCGGTAGCTGGATTACCTTATGGATTGGTCGTTTTAGAATATTATTTTGATACCTTATCTTAACCACTCGAACTTTCCCATCCTTTCCTTCGTGTACTTCCGATTGTCCTCGTTGGAATTTTCTGCGTCCGGTAGCTGGATTACCTTATGGATTGGTCGTTTTAGAATATTATTTTGATACCTTATCTTAACCACTCGAACTTTCCCATCCTTTCCTTCATGTACTTTCGTTATTCTTCCAAGAGGCCATATTCCTGGATGAGTATTTTCATCTCTGACCAAAACTGCTGCTCCTTCTTTCAAATGTTTAACTAAATGCCTCCACTTATTCCGTTGTTGGAGCGTCACAAGGTACTCTTCCTTCCAGCGATTCCAAAAATCTTTTTTCAGCCGCTGAATAAGTTTCCATTTATTTAATGATGATATAACTGCGCTTTCAATATGCTCCCCGGGTTCTATTACTGGTCTTCCAATGAGAAAGTGACCCGGAGATAACACATCGGCTGCATCAATATCTTCAGCATTCACTTCAACCAAAGGCCTGGAGTTCAAAACAGCTTCTATTTGTGCCAGCAAAGTACTTAATTCTTCAAACGTCAATTTTGTTTCGCCAATTATTCTTTTTAGATAATACAGACTCCCAAATCCCACCAAAGTGAGGTGCTGCCGGGGGAATAAAATGCCAATTTATTTTTTGTTCAGCCAGAATAGGAATAAGTGTACTATTATTTTTAACTGCTGCTTTAAAATCAGCATATAATTTTTTACTAGCACACACAAAATTAGTTCCATTATCAGAATACAGGTGGGAACTAATACCTCTTCTTGCAAAGAATCTTCTCAAAGCCGCATGGAATGCTTCTGTGGTCAAATCACTCACGACTTCCAAGTGAATTGCCTTTGTTGCCATACAGACAAATACGGCAATATAGCCCTTGTAGCTTTTCTGGCCTCTTCCTTTTGAACACCTTAAATGTATCGGTCCAGCGTAATCTACTCCCGTATGAGAAAAAGGATGTGAAACATTCACTCTATAATCTGGTAGACTACCCATAAGTTGTTTAGATATATTTTGTTGATAGCGAATGCATGTTGTACAGCTTCCAATACACTTCTTCATTGCATTTTTTAATCCCATTATCCAATATTTACGTTTTATGGTTGACTCCATAAGTCGATTCCTACCATGGAGCGTGGATATGTGTGTCTGGTGTATTATTAAAGATGAAAGTTCAGACTTTTGTAAAATTATGGGATGTTTTTGATTATAATGTAAATCAGAATTATGCAATCTTCCACCAACTCGAAGAATGCCGTCTTTATCTAAAAAAGGAAAAAGACTTACTATTTTGCTTTTGTTACTAACCGCAAGTCCCTTTTTCAGTCTTATAATCTCATCATGAAATTCGACCTGCTGATGATTAAAAATTATAATCTTTTCTGCCATTTCAAGTTCTGGAACGGTCAGATGCTGTGGATATTTTTCGTTCTTCCTTAATTTATTTACAAAACGAAGTATGTAAGCAACAATTCTTCGTAATTTGCCTAGTTTAGAGTATTTGCATGTTACTTTGTTAATAACATTACAGCTGGCCAACCCCACAGCAATCATCAATGTATTTGTCGTTTTTGGATCTTCGTATTTCGGCCAGAATTCGGAAGACTTCAATAACCACTTAGGACCATTCCACCACAAAGAGTGATGTATTAATTTTTCAGCATTAACACCTCTTGAAGCTACATCTGTAGGATTGTCCTTACTGCTTATATGATGCCATGACGCCTTAGGCAAATTCGTATTTATTTCGTTAACTTTGTTTCTTACAAATTTGTCTTTATTTTTATTGTTGTGAATCCAACCTAATGTTATATGCATAACTATGCATAAACTCTGTATTGTCGATTAAAAATACGAATTACTCTATGTAAGAGCTTGCTTAGGAGATGAGCAGCGCACAGTTCTAATTTTGGCAGAGTCTTTTTGTTTTTAATCGGGTTTACTTTACTTTTAGCTGTTAGTAGCCTAACCGATTCATTTTGTTTAATGTAAACTACAGCTGCATAAGCTTTTTCAGAAGCATCTGAAAACCCGTGAATTTCCAATTCAATCTCGCACGTTGTTTTTACCCATCTTGGGATACGAATTTTTTGAAGAGCGATTACATTTCTCGAAAATTCATACCATTCATTTTGAAACTCATCTGATAATACTTCGTCCCAGGAAGACTGCTGCAACCATAGTGTATGTATAAATAGTTTCGCTAATACAGCAACAGGAGACAACCAACCCAAAGGATCAAAGATTTTCGCCACATCTGAAAGAGCCTGCCTTTTCGTTATTTTATAGTTTTGTGTAAAATTTACCTCAAAATGAAACTCGTCTTTGGCCGGTTCCCATTGTAGGCCTAAAGTTTTGACAGTTTCGTCATCTTTTATTTGAATGACTGTATTTTCCTTGGTGATGTCTTCATGATTTAAAATCGCTTTGTGATTTGAGACCCATTTACGTAAATTGAAACCAAAATTACTCAGCTGTGTTTGTATATGATGCTGTATGTTTTTACATTGCTGAACATTATCTGCTCCTGTCATTAGATCATCCATATAGAAATCTTCTTTTATTATTTTCTTAATTAGTTCATCTTCAATTGACATGTGGTCAGCAATGTAAAACAGCGATCTTACTGCTAAAAATGGTGCCGATGACATGCCGTATGTTACAGTTGTTAATTTATACTCTTTTATAGGACTGCATTTGTTTTCTCTCCATAATATATGTTGATACGATTGATCTTTGTTTGCTATTTTTACCTGACGGTACATCTTTTCAACATCAGCTACCATAACATATCTCCATAGCCTCCATTTTATTATGATATCGAAGAGGTCTTTTTGTAGTTTAGGACCTGCAAACATCACATCGTTTAAACTTCTTATATTTGTTGTTTTAGCAGAAGCGTCGAACACCACACGCAATTTTGTTGTTAAGCTGTTTTCTCTTATTACAGGTTGGTGTGGCAAATAATACTTCCCGCTGCACTTCTCCTCTACCTCTTCCATATGGCCGAGATTTAAATACTCGTTCATAAAGTTTACGTAATTTTTTTTTAGTTCCGGCTCTCGATCGAATTTTCTCTCAAGAGACAAAAACCTCGCCATTGCTTGCCTTCTGGAATTTCCCAACTCGTGGTCTTCTTTAAGCGGCAATCTAACTACTATATGGCCTTTTGCATCAACTTTGGTTGTTTTCCCATAATGTTTTTTGCAAAATTCATCTTCACGGCATTCCTCTATCTCAGGAAGTTCTTCTAACTCCCAGAACCTCTCCAAGTTAGTTATAGCTGCTAATACTTTTGATGGTTTTGCAGCTTTGCTAATTACTCCAGACAATATCCAGCCAAAAATTTTTGATTGTGCTGATACTACCTTTTTTGTGTAATCCTTCTTGCAATATATGAGGTATAATGTCACCTCCAATAACAATATCTATTCGATCAGATTTATTGAATGCTGGATCCGCCAGAATAAAGTTGTTCCAATCGTCAATATTAATTTCAAATGACTGATTTGGATGTGCGCCCGTTAATTTTGGCAAAATAAGGGCATTTGCTTCGATCTCATGGTTACTCATAAATCTTGGTTTCAAGATTAATTTTGTTCTTGCTTTAGACAGTCCAACCAGAGTACTGCCGATTCCATGGATTTCTGTTTTGCATTTAATACGTGGCAATGATAAGATCTGGGATGCTTCTTCTGATATTGTTGTTACTTGAGAACCCTGATCGATTAATGCTCTTAGGATTACTGCTTCCCCATTCGTTGCATGTACTTTTACCTGGGCAGTTGCTAGAAGTACTGATGTTGCTAAATTTTTGGTAGCCATTGCTGAATTGTTAGGTTTTGATTCTTTAATTTTTTCTTCATTCAGATGTAAAATCTTATGATGACCTTTATTGCAATAACAACACTTAACAGTATTTGAACACCACTTGTTGTTTTTATGATCCAAGCATTTAAAACACCATTGATTATTGTAAGCAAGTTTTCTTCGTTCATAAATCGGTAATGCTAAGAATTTTCTGCAAACCACAGTTGTATGGTTATCCATATTGCAATGTAAACAATATTTTTTCATTGAGTACATCACATTTAAAACTTTTCCAGTCCCAAATAGTTTTTTATTTACTCTTTTTTCTTGCACTTTGGAAGCTGCTTCTAATGCTTGAACTTGTTGTTCCAAAAAACTTAATATGTCCTTAAGACTTTGAATTTCTTTAGATTTTTTGATTGTTTGTTCGTAATATCGCAAACCGTCTTTATCTAATTTTCTGATAACAATACGCGCTATTAACGGTTCAGCATCTTCTATTTTAATGTCCATACTTTTAAGGGCATAAATACAGCTATTTGTTGTATCTAATAGCTGCTTCAAGCTTGCTGATGATTCGCTATTAGCCATTGGTTGATCAAGTAAAATATCTACTTGATTTGTAAATAACAATCTACGATTTTCATACCTTTGTTTGAGAATGTCGAACGTTGCTTCATAGTTGTTGTCGGTGATTTTTAGATGTTGCACCAATTTTTTAGCTTCGCCTTTAAGTGATGTTACTAACCTGTACATCTTTTCCACATTAGAAAGATACTTATTGTCATGCACCAGGCTTTTAAACAAATCATGATATGATGACCATTCATTTATATTGCCACTTAATTCAGGAATTTCAATTTTTCCTAAATGTGCTGAGTTTGAATATTCTTCTTTATTTATGTTGTTCTGTTGTTGCATTGGCTCATTCATGTAATCTGTAATAAGCTCGAGAGCACTAAAATATGTGCTTTCGGCATTTAGCATAATTTTATGCATATTTTTTGGCTTTTTTGATTCGCTTAAATTCTGATATCTAGCTTCTAAATATTTTTCTTTTATTTGAAGTTTTTTGTTGGACATGTCGGCCACATTAGCTGATATTTCATCATACCAGTCAGTTAACCAATCTGCCATTTCAACAAATTGTTCCCATAATACCTCATCTGATTCAGTAGTTATTAATTTTTCTAATTTACCGTTTTCTCTAGATGTTTGAGAAGATTCTGAAACGGTATTTGATTCTTCTTGCTTCGTGGCTTCTTTTATTAGAAGTTGAATCTCTGTTAGAATTCCTGATAACGCCTCATAGTAATTTTTTTCAAAATAATCTTCTGATGTAATGCCATATGCCAGAAGTTTTGTGTTATTTTCCGCAAATTCAATTTCAATTTTATTTATTCTTTTTTTGATTTCTGGGAATCTCGTACTACGTATTGTTTTTTGAGCCAGCTTCTCCCGAATAGCAACAATTTCGTCGCCCAATTCTTTTTGCCTTTCGAAAAGGTTTTCTTTACTTGCCATTTTAATATTTATATAAAGCAAATTTTTTTTTTTTAAATAATATTTTTTTTTTTAATAGTCACTAGTTCTTTTTGTCGAAGGACCAAATGTTAAATTAAACTACTTAACAGGTTGAATGTTTGTAAGACACTGTTTATTTTTTAAATATTTCTGCTTAAATACTAACGATGAAAATCTTAAATCTAATATAGAACTCATCTCTTATCTAATTGCTTTCATATATTTTTCATTAGTAATCAGGGTTATTTTCACGGACATGTGTACCACGTATTTGATCTTTTGAATATTTATAACTAGCCTAAGTAAATACAAAACATACATTAGTTTGATCATTAGTTTAAGTAAACACAAGACTAAAATATTACAGTTCTAAATTTGGTAGAGATAAAACTATTTGATCTTTTGAATATTTATAACTAGCCTAAGTAAATACAAAACATACATTAGTTTGATCATTAGTTTAAGTAAAGACAAGAATAAAATATTACAGTTCTAAAATTGGTAGAGATAAAACTATGCTTAAGCATGTGTGCATATAAAAATGTATGTATATGTATAGCATAAACAAATAAGATGTGTATAGACTGATAAAATAAAACCTAAACGAAATTATATTTGTAAACCGTAATTAGACTTATGCTTGGTTTTCACTATGTCAGTTTTGTTGTCAAATTGCCCAAATTGTTGGCAATTGTATGAAAACGGGTTGTCATATGGCGTCATCTATGTTTGCAGTCAGTTATGCAAACATAGATGACGCCATATGACTACCCGTTTTCATACAATTGCCAACAATTTGGACAATTTGACAACAATTTGACAACAAAAATGACATAGTGAAAACCTAGCATTAGTACGTAGAACGAAACTTATTTTTATTTCTATGAACTAAAAGAATCTTAAAATTATGTTCAATTACATTTGAACATTCTGCCGGGCATATAAAGGCATTGGCGGTGAAAAATCTAACTTAACTACAGTCTTTTTACTGTTGTTACATTTATTCTTGAGGTAGATAAAAATTATGATTGTAATTATAATAATAATTAAAATAAATGATGTATGTCCGGATATATGGTGATATTTCATTTTCATCAGTTCAGTGTTGTCGGCCTGCATCTTCTGTAGATCTAGTTGTATATTTTGTATATCTTTGGAGTTATTGATTATCGTTACATCAAATGGCCTTACCAGTTTATTATTTGCTTGTTGAAATTCTACGTCCCATGATGATGTCTGAATTGTCCTCGTTGGAATTTTCTGCGTCCGGTAGCTGGATTACCTTATGGATTGGTCGTTTTAGAATATTATTTTGATACCTTATCTTAACCACTCGAACTTTCCCATCCTTTCCTTCGTGTACTTCCGTTATTCTTCCAAGAGGCCATCTTCCTGGATGAGTATTTTCATCTCTGACCAAAACTGCTGCTCCTTCTTTCAAATTTTTAACTGAATGCCTCCACTTATTCCGTTGTTGGAGCGTCACAAGGTACTCTTCCTTCCAGCGATTCCAAAAATCTTTTTTCAGCCGCTGAATAAGTTTCCATTTATTTAATGATGATATAACTGCGCTTTCAATATGCTCCCCGGGTTCTATTACTGGTCTTCCAATGAGAAAGTGACCCGGAGATAACACATCGGCTGCATCAATATCTTCAGCATTCACTTCAACCAAAGGCCTGGAGTTCAAAACAGCTTCTATTTGTGCCAGCAAAGTACTTAATTCTTCAAACGTCAATTTTGTTTCGCCAATTATTCTTTTTAGATAATACTTCATCGACTTTACTCCAGACTCCCAAATCCCACCAAAGTGAGGAGCTGCCGGGGGAATAAAATGCCAATTTATTTTTTGTTCAGCCAGAATAGGAATAAGTGTACTATTATTTTTAACTGCTGCTTTAAAATCAGCATATAATTTTTTACTAGCATACAAAATTAGTTCCATTATCAGAATACAGGTGGGAACTAATACCTCTTCTGTGGTCAAATCACTCACGACTTCCAAGTGAATTGCCTTTGTTGCCATACAGACAAATACGGCAATATAGCCCTTGTAGCTTTTCTGGCCTCTTCCTTTTGAACACCTTAAATGTATCGGTCCAGCGTAATCTACTCCCGTATGAGAAAAAGGATGTGAAACATTCACTCTATAATCTGGTAGACTACCCATTAGTTGTTTAGATATATTTTGTTGATAGCGAATGCATGTTGTACAGCTTCCAATACACTTCTTCATTGCATTTTTTAATCCCATTATCCAATATTTACGTTTTATGGTTGACTCCATAAGTCGATTCCTACCATGGAGCGTGGATATGTGTGTCTGGTGTATTATTAAAGATGAAAGTTCAGACTTTTGTAAAATTATGGGATGTTTTTGATTATAATGTAAATCAGAATTATGCAATCTTCCACCAACTCGAAGAATGCCGTCTTTATCTAAAAAAGGAAAAAGACTTACTATTTTGCTTTTGTTACTAACCGCAAGTCCCTTTTTCAGTCTTATAATCTCATCATGAAATTCGACCTGCTGATGATTAAAAATTATAATCTTTTCTGCCATTTCAAGTTCTGGAACGGTCAGATGCTGTGGATATTTTTCGTTCTTCCTTAATTTATTTACAAAACGAAGTATGTAAGCAACAATTCTTCGTAATTTGCCTAGTTTAGAGTATTTGCATGTTAATTTGTTAATAACATTACAGCTGGCCAACCCCACAGCAATCATCAATGTATTTGTCGTTTTTGGATCTTCGTATTTCGGCCAGAATTCGGAAGACTTCAATAACCACTTAGGACCATTCCACCACAAAGAGTGATGTATTAATTTTTCAGCATTAGCACCTCTTGAAGCTACATCTGCAGGATTGTCCTTACTGCTTATATGATGCCATGACGCCTTAGGCAAATTCGTATTTATTTCGTTAACTTTGTTTCTTACAAATTTGTCTTTATTTTTATTGTTGTGAATCCAACCTAATGTTATAGTTGAATCACTCCATGCATAAACTCTGTATTGTCGATTAAAAATACGAATTACTCTATGTAAGAGCTTGCTTAGGAGATGAGCAGCGCACAGTTCTAATTTTGGCAGAGTCTTTTTGTTTTTAATCGGGTTTACTTTACTTTTAGCTGTTAGTAGCCTAACCGATTCATTTTGTTTAATGTAAACTACAGCTGCATAAGCTTTTTCAGAAGCATCTGAAAACCCGTGAATTTCCAATTCAATCTCGCACGTTGTTTTTACCCATCTTGGGATACGAATTTTTTGAAGAGCGATTACATTTCTCGAAAATTCATACCATTCATTTTGAAACTCATCTGATAACACTTCGTCCCAGGAAGACTGCTGCAACCATAGTGTATGAATAAATAGTTTCGCTAATACAGCAACAGGAGACAACCAACCCAAAGGATCAAAGATTTTCGCCACATCTGAAAGAGCCTGCCTTTTCGTTATTTTATAGTTTTGTGTAAAATTTACCTCAAAATGAAACTCGTCTTTGGCCGGTTCCCATTGTAGGCCTAAAGTTTTGACAGTTTCGTCATCTTTTATTTGAATGACTGTATTTTCCTTGGTGATGTCTTCATGATTTAAAATCGCTTTGTGATTTGAGACCCATTTACGTAAATTGAAACCAAAATTACTCAGCTGTGTTTGTATATGATGCTGTATGTTTTTACATTGCTGAACATTATCTGCTCCTGTCATTAGATCATCCATATAGAAATCTTCTTTTATTATTTTCTTAATTAGTTCATCTTCAATTGACATGTGGTCAGCAATGTAAAACAGCGATCTTACTGCTAAAAATGGTGCCGATGACATGCCGTATGTTACAGTTGTTAATTTATACTCTTTTATAGGACTGCATTTGTTTTCTCTCCATAATATATGTTGATACGATTGATCTTTGTTTGCTATTTTTACCTGTATTTTACGGTACATCTTTTCAACATCAGCTACCATAACATATCTCCATAGCCTCCATTTTATTATGATATCGAAGAGGTCTTTTTGTAGTTTAGGACCTGCAAACATCACATCGTTTAAACTTCTTTTATTTGTTGTTTTAGCAGAAGCGTCGAACACCACACGCAATTTTGTTGTTAAGCTGTTTTCTCTTATTACAGGTTGGTGTGGCAAATAATACTTCCCGCTGCACTTCTCCTCTACCTCTTCCATATGGCCGAGATTTAAATACTCGTTCATACATTTTACGTAATTTTTTTTAGTTCCGGCTCTCGATCGAATTTTCTCTCAAGAGACAAAAACCTCGCCATTGCTTGCCTTCTGGAATTTGCCAACTCGTGGTCTTCTTTAAGCGGCAATCTAACTACTATATGGCCTTTTGCATCAACTTTGGTTGTTTTCCCATAATGTTTTTTGCAAAATTCATCTTCACGGCATTCCTCTATCTCAGGAAGTTCTTCTAACTCCCAGAACCTCTCCAAGTTAGTTATAGCTGCTAATACTTTTGATGGTTTTGCAGCTTTGCTAATTACTCCAGACAATATCCAGCCAAAAATTGTTGATTGTGCTGATACTACCTTTTTTGTGTAATCCTTCTTGCAATATATGAGGTATAATGTCACCTCCAATAACAATATCTATTCGATCAGATTTATTGAATGCTGGATCTGCCAGAATAAAGTTGTTCCAATCGTCAATATTAATTTCAAATGACTGATTTGGATGTGCCCCCGTTAATTTTGGCAAAATAAGGGCATTTGCTTCGATCTCATGGTTACTCATAAATCTTGGTTTCAAGATTAATTTTGTTCTTGCTTTAGACAGTCCAACCAGAGTACTGCCGATTCCATGAATTTCTGTTTTGCATTTAATACGTGGCAATGATAAGATCTGGGATGCTTCTTCTGATATTGTTGTTACTTGAGAACCCTGATCGATTAATGCTCTTAGGATTACTGCTTCCCCATTCGTTGCATGTACTTTTACCTGGGCAGTTGCTAGAAGTACTGATGTTGCTACATTTTTGGTAGTCATTGCTGAATTGTTAGGTTTTGATTCTTTAATTTTTTCTTCATTCAGATGTAAAATCTTATGATGACCTTTATTGCAATAACAACACTTAACATTATTTGAACACCACTTGTTGTTTTTATGATCCAAGCTTTTAAAACACCATTGATTATTGTAAGCAAGTTTTCTTCGTTCATAAATCGGTAATGCTAAGAATTTTCTGCAAACCACAGTTGTATGGTTATCCATATTGCAATGTAAACAATATTTTTTCATTGAGTACATCACATTTGAAACTTTTCCAGTCCCAAATAGTTTTTTATTTACTCTTTTTTCTTGCACTTTGGGAGCTGCTTCTAATGCTTGAACTTGTTGTTCCAAAAAACTTAATATGTCCTTAAGACTTTGAATTTCTTTAGATTTTTTGACTGTTTGTTCGTAATATCGCAAACCGTCTTTATGTAATTTTCTGATAACAATACGCGCTATTAACGGTTCAGCATCTTCTATTTTAATGTCCATACTTTTAAGGGCATAAATACAGCTATTTGTTGTATCTAATAGCTGCTTCAAGCTTGCTGATGATTCGCTATTAGCCATTGGTTGATCAAGTAAAATATCTACTTGATTTGTAAATAACAATCTACGATTTTCATACCTTTGTTTGAGAATGTCGAACGTTGCTTCATAGTTGTTGTCGGTGATTTTTAGATGTTGCACCAATTTTTTAGCTTCGCCTTTAAGTGATGTTACTAACCTGTACATCTTTTCCACATTAGAAAGATACTTATTGTCATGCACCAGGCTTTTAAACAAATCATGATATGATGACCATTCATTTATATTGCCACTTAATTCAGGAATTTCAATTTTTCCTAAATGTGCTGAGTTTGAATATTCTTCTTTATTTATGTTGTTCTGTTGTTGCATTGGCTCATTCATGTAATCTGTAATAAGCTCGAGAGCACTAAAATGTGTGCTTTCGGCATTTAGCATAATTTTATGCATATTTTTTGGCTTTTTTGATTCGCTTAAATTCTGATATCTAGCTTCTAAATATTTTTCTTTTATTTGAAGTTTTTTGTTGGACATGTCGGCCACATTAGCTGATATTTCATCATACCAGTCAGTTAACCAATCTGCCATTTCAACAAATTGTTCCCATAATTCCTCATCTGATTCAGTAGTTATTAATTTTTCTAATTTACCGTTTTCTCTAGATGTTTGAGAAGATTCTGAAACGTTATTTTATTCTTCTTGCTTCGTGGCTTCTTTTATTAGAAGTTGAATCTCTGTTAGAATTCCTGATAACGCCTCATAGTAATTTTTTTCAAAATAATCTTCTGATGTAATGCCATATGCCAGAAGTTTTGTGTTATTTTCCGCAAATTCAATTTCAATTTTATTTATTTTTTTTTTGATTTCTGGGAATCTCGTACTACGTATTGTTTTTTGAGCCAGCTTCTCCCGAATAGCAACAATTTCGTCGCCCAATTCTTTTTGCCTTTCGAAAAGGTTTTCTTTACTTGCCATTTTAATATTTATATAAAGCAAATTTTTTTTTTTAATAAAATTTTTTTTTTAATAGTCACTAGTTCTTTTTGTCGAAGGACCAAATGTTAAATTAAACTACTTAACAGGTTGAATGTTTGTAAGACACTGTTTATTTTTTAAATATTTCTGCTTAAATACTATTGATGAAAATCTTAAATCTAATATAGAACTCATCTCTTATCTAATTGCTTTCATATATTTTTCATTAGTAATCAGGGTTATTTTCACGGACATGTGTACCACGTATTTGATCTTTTGAATATTTATAACTAGCCTAAGTAAATACAAAACATACATTAGTTTGATCATTAGTTTAAGTAAACACAAGACTAAAATATTACAGTTCTAAATTTGGTAGAGATAAAACTATTTGAGCTTTTGAATATTTATAACTAGCCTAAGTAAATACAAAACATACATTAGTTTGATCATTAGTTTAAGTAAACACAAGAATAAAATATTACAGTTCTAAAATTGGTAGAGATAAAACTATGCTTAAGCATGTGTGCATATAAAAATGTATATGTATAGCCTAAACAAATAAGATGTGTATAGACTGATAAAATAAAACCTAAACGAAATTATATTTGTAAACCGTAATTAGACTTAGTACGTAGAACGAAACTTATTTTTATTTCTATGAACTAAAAGAATCTTAAAATTATGTTCAATTACATTTGAACATTCTGCCGGGCATTTAAAGGCATTGGCGGTGAAAAATCTAACTTAACTACAGTCTTTTTACTGTTGTTACATTTATTCTTGAGGTAGATAAAAATTATGATTGTAATTATAATAATAATTAAAATAAATGATGTATGTCCGGATATATGGTGATATTTCATTTTCATCAGTTCAGTGTTGTCGGCCTGCATCTTCTGTAGATCTTGTTGTATATTTTGTATATCTTTGGAGTTATTGATTATCGTTACATCAAATGGCTTTACCAGTTTATTGTTTGCTTGCTGAAATCCTACGCCCCATGATGATGTCTGAATTGTCCTCGTTGGAATTTTCTGCGTCCGGTAGCTGGATTACCTTATGGATTGGTCGTTTTAGAATATTATTTTGATACCTTATCTTAACCACTCGAACTTTCCCATCCTTTCCTTCGTGTACTTCCGATTGTCCTCGTTGGAATTTTCTGCGTCCGGTAGCTGGATTACCTTATGGATTGGTCGTTTTAGAATATTATTTTGATACCTTATCTTAACCACTCGAACTTTCCCATCCTTTCCTTAGTGTACTTCCGTTATTCTTCCAAGAGGCCATCTTCCTGGATGAGTATTTTCATCTCTGACCAAAACTGCTGCTCCTTCTTTCAAATTTTTAACTAAATGCCTCCACTTATTCCGTTGTTGGAGCGTCACAAGGTACTCTTCCTTCCACCGATTCCAAAAATCTTTTTTCAGCCGCTGAATAAGTTTCCATTTATTTAATGATGATATAACTGCGCTTTCAATATGCTCCCCGCGTTCTATTACTGGTCTTCCAATGAGAAAGTGACCCGGAGATAACACATCGGCTGCATCAATATATTCAGCATTCACTTCAACCAAAGGCCTGGAGTTCAAAACAGCTTCTATTTGTGCCAGCAAAGTACTTAATTCTTCAAACGTCAATTTTGTTTCGCCAATTATTCTTTTTAGATAATCCTTCATCGATTTTACTCCAGACTCCCAAATCCCACCAAAGTGAGGAGCTGCCGGGGGAATAAAATGCCAATTTATTTTTTGTTCAGCCAGAATAGGAATAAGTGTACTATTATTTTTAACTGCTGCTCTAAAATCAGCATATAATTTTTTACTAGCACCCACAAAATTAGTTCCATTATCAGAATACAGGTGGGAACTAATACCTCTTCTTGCAAAGAATCTTCTCAAAGCCGCAATGAATGCGAATTGCCTTTGTTGCCATACAGACAAATACGGCAATATAGCCCTTGTAGCTTTTCTGGCCTCTTCCTTTTGAACACCTTAAATGTATCGGTCCAGCGTAATCTACTCCCGTATGAGAAAAAGGATGTGAAACATTCACTCTATAATCTGGTAGACTACCCATTAGTTGTTTAGATATATTTTGTTGATAGCGAATGCATGTTGTACAGCTTCCAATACACTTCTTCATTGCATTTTTTAATCCCATTATCCAATATTTACGTTTTATGGTTGACTCCATAAGTCGATTCCTACCATGGAGCGTGGATATGTGTGTCTGGTGTATTATTAAAGATGAAAGTTCAGACTTTTGTAAAATTATGGGATGTTTTTGATTATAATGTAAATCAGAATTATGCAATCTTCCACCAACTCGAAGAATGCCGTCTTTATCTAAAAAAGGAAAAAGACTTACTATTTTGCTTTTGTTACTAACCGCAAGTCCCTTTTTCAGTCTTATAATCTCATCATGAAATTCGACCTGCTGATGATTAAAAATTATAATCTTTTCTGCCATTTCAAGTTCTGGAACGGTCAGATGCTGTGGATATTTTTCGTTCTTCCTTAATTTATTTACAAAACGAAGTATGTAAGCAACAATTCTTCGTAATTTGCCTAGTTTAGAGTATTTGCATGTTAATTTGTTAATAACATTACAGCTGGCCAACCCCACAGCAATCATCAATGTATTTGTCGTTTTTGGATCTTCGTATTTCGGCCAGAATTCAGAAGACTTCAATAACCACTTAGGACCATTCCACCACAAAGAGTGATGTATTAATTTTTCAGCATTAACACCTCTTGAAGCTACATCTGCAGGATTGTCCTTACTGCTTATATGATGCCATGACGCCTTAGGCAAATTCGTATTTATTTCGTTAACTTTGTTTCTTAAAAAATTTGTCTTTATTTTTATTGTTGTGAATCCAAACTAATGTTATAGTTGAATCACTCCATTCATAAACTCTGTATTGTCGATTAAAAATACGAATTACTCTATGTAAGAGCTTGCTTAGGAGATGAGCAGCGCACAGTTCTAATTTTGGCAGAGTCTTTTTGTTTTTAATCGGGTTTACTTTACTTTTAGCTGTTAGTAGTCTAACCGATTCATTTTGTTTAATGTAAACTACAGCTGCATAAGCTTTTTCAGAAGCATCTGAAAACCCGTGAATTTCCAATTCAATCTCGCACGTTGTTTTTATCCATCTTGGGATACGAATTTTTTGAAGAGCGATTACATTTCTCGAAAATTCATACCATTCATTTTGAAACTCATCTGATAACACTTCGTCCCAGGAAGACTGCTGCAACCATAGTGTATGAATAAATAGTTTCGCTAATACAGCAACAGGAGACAACCAACCCAAAGGATCAAAGATTTTCGCCACATCTGAAAGAGCCTGCCTTTTCGTTATTTTATAGTTTTGTGTAAAATTTACCTCAAAATGAAACTCGTCTTTGGCCGGTTCCCATTGTAGGCCTAAAGTTTTGACAGTTTCGTCATCTTTTATTTGAATGACTGTATTTTCCTTGGTGATGTCTTCATGATTTAAAATCGCTTTGTGATTTGAGACCCATTTACGTAAATTGAAACCAAAATTACTCAGCTGTGTTTGTATATGATGCTGTATGTTTTTACATTGCTGAACATTATCTGCTCCGGTCATTAGATCATCCATATAGAAATCTTCTTTTATTATTTTCTTAATTAGTTCATCTTCAATTGACATGTGGTCAGCAATGTAAAACAGCGATCTTACTGCTAAAAATGGTGCCGATGACATGCCGTATGTTACAGTTGTTAATTTATACTCTTTTATAGGACTGCATTTGTTTTCTCTCCATAATATATGTTGATACGATTGATCTTTGTTTGCTATTTTTACCTGACGGTACATCTTTTCAACATCAGCTACCATAACATATCTCCATAGCCTCCATTTTATTATGATATCGAAGAGGTCTTTTCGTAGTTTAGGACCTGCAAACATCACATCGTTTAAACTTCTTTTATTTGTTGTTTTAGCAGAAGCGTCGAACACCACACGCAATTTTGTTGTTAAGCTGTTTTCTCTTATTAAAGGTTGGTGTGGCAAATAATACTTCCCGCTGCACTTCTCCTCTACCTCTTCCATATGGCCGAGATTTAAATACTCGTTCATAAAGTTTACGTAATTTTTTTTTAGTTCCGGCTCTCGATCGAATTTTCTCTCAAGAGACAAAAACCTCGCCATTGCTTGCCTTCTGGAATTTGCCAACTCGTGGTCTTCTTTAAGCGGCAATCTAACTACTATATGGCCTTTTGCATCAACTTTGGTTGTTTTCCCATAATGTTTTTTGCAAAATTCATCTTCACGGCATTCCTCTATCTCAGGAAGTTCTTCTAACTCCCAGAACCTCTCCAAGTTAGTTATAGCTGCTAATACTTTTGATGGTTTTGCAGCTTTGCTAATTACTCCAGACAATATCCAGCCAAAAATTGTTGATTGTGCTGATACTACCTTTTTTGTGTAATCCTTCTTGCAATATATGAGGTATAATGTCACCTCCAATAACAATATCTATTCGATCAGATTTATTGAATGCTGAATCCGCCAGAATAAAGTTGTTCCAATCGTCAATATTAATTTCAAATGACTGATTTGGATGTGCCCCCGTTAATTTTGGCAAAATAAGGGCATTTGCTTCGATCTCATGGTTACTCATAAATCTTGGTTTCAAGATTAATTTTGTTCTTGCTTTAGACAGTCCAACCAGAGTACTGCCGATTCCATGAATTTCTGTTTTGCATTTAATACGTGGCAATGATAAGATCAGGGATGCTTCTTCTGATATTGTTGTTACTTGAGAACCCTGATCGATTAATGCTCTTAGGATTACTGCTTCCCCATTCGTTGCATGTAATTTTACCTGGGCAGTTGCTAGAAGTACTGATGTTGCTAAATTTTTGGTAGTCATTGCTGAATTGTTAGGTTTTGATTCTTTAATTTTTTCTTCATTCAGATGTAAAATCTTATGATGACCTTTATTGCAATAACAAAACTTAACATTATTTGAACACCACTTGTTGTTTTTATGATCCAAGCATTTAAAACACCATTGATTATTGTAAGCAAGTTTTCTTCGTTCATAAATCGGTAATGCTAAGAATTTTCTGCAAACCACAGTTGTATGGTTATCCATATTGCAATGTAAACAATATATTTTCATTGAGTACATCACATTTGAAACTTTTCCAGTCCCAAATAGTTTTTTATTTACTCTTTTTTCTTGCACTTTGGAAGCTGCTTCTAATGCTTGAACTTGTTGTTCCAAATAACTTAATATGTCCTTAAGACTTTGAATTTCTTTAGATTTTTTGACTGTTTGTTCGTAATATCGCAAACCGTCTTTATCTAATTTTCTGATAACAATACGCGTTATTAACGGTTCAGCATCTTCTATTTTAATGTCCATACTTTTAAGGACATAAATACAGCTATTTGTTGTATCTAATAGCTGCTTCAAGCTTGCTGATGATTCGCTATTAGCCATTGGTTGATCAAGTAAAATATCTACTTGATTTGTAAATAACAATCTACGATTTTCATACCTTTGTTTGAGAATGTCGAACGTTGCTTCATAGTTGTTGTCGGTGATTTTTAGATGTTGCACCAATTTTTTAGCTTCGCCTTTAAGTGATGTTACTAACCTGTGCATCTTTTCCACATTAGAAAAATCATGATATGATGACCATTCATTTATATTGCCACTAAATTCAGGAATTTCAATTTTTCCTAAATGTGCTGAGTTTGAATATTCTTCTTTATTTATGTTGTTCTGTTGTTGCATTGGCTCATTCATGTAATAAGCTCGAGAGCACTAAAATATGTGCTTTCGGCATTTAGCATAATTTTATGCATATTTTTTCTAGTTTTCTCTAGATGTTTGAGAAGATTCTGGAACGTTATTTGATTCTTCTTGCTTCATGGCTTCTTTTATTAGAAGTTGAATCTCTGTTAGAATTCCTGATAACGCCTCATAGTAATTTTTTTCAAAATAATCTTCTGATGTAATGCCATATGCCAGAAGTTTTGTGTTATTTTCCGCAAATTCAATTTTATTTATTCTTTTTTTGATTTCTGGGAATCTCGTACTACGTATTGTTTTTTGAGCCAGCTTCTCCCGAATAGCAACAATTTCGTCGCCCAATTCTTTTTGCCTTTCGAAAAGGTTTTCTTTAGTTGCCATTTTAATATTTATATAAAGCAAATTTTTTTTTTAATAGTATTTTTTTTAATAGTCACTAGTTCTTTTTGTCGAAGGACCAAATGTTAAATTAAACTACTTAACCGGTTGAATGTTTGTAAGACACTGTTTATTTTTAAAATATTTCTGCTTAAATACTAACGATGAAAATCTTAAATCTAATATAGAACTCATCTCTTATCTAATTGCTTTCATATATTTTTCATTAGTAATCAGGGTTATTTGCACGGACATGTGTACCACGTATTATATCTTTTGAATATTTAGAACTAGCCTAAGTAAATACAAAACATACATTAGTTTGATCATTAGTTTAAGTAAACACAAGACTAAAATATTACAGTTCTAAAATTGGTAGAGATAAAACTATTTGATCTTTTGAATATTTATAACTAGCCTAAGTAAATACAAAACATACATTAGTTTGATCATTAGTTTAAAGGTGCCAATACACTATGTGTTTTTGCTTGTGTTTTTTCAAATTTGCAATTCACATGTTTTTTGTTGTGTTTGTCAAACTTGATTAATTTACATAAGGTTTTTAATTTTTGGTCACCAACTTGTATGTACAATTACACGCGACATCGGCCATGATTGTTTACAACAGCTGAAAACACATGTTTGAACATAAGAAAATAGAACATGCACTAATTGAAAATTTGTTATATGTTTTTGCTTGTGTATTTTACACAAGCAAAGTTTTTGAGGTCACCAACTGCATGTTTTTACCGAATTATCTAAAATTTGACAGGTACAATGTAAAAAACATGTAGTGTATAGGCACCTTAAGTAAACACAAGAATAAAATATTACAGTTCTAAAATTGGTAGAGATAAAACTATGCTTAATAAAGAAAATACAATTGGGAATCTTTTAGGATTCAATAGTAAAATCCTAAAACCGACCGATGATCATTACTCAGATCTTCCAGTTAATATTTTTAAAGTAAATCTCTTGTGAATTGAAAGTAGTATCGCTACAAATACGTATATGAACAATTCAAAATCACACACACTTCATGAGTTTCCGATTAATGTGCCTGCAGGCTATAAAATAGATGAGATTCCAAGGAATCTCATTTATTTACCTGTAAACACCAAAGAGATAAGTTCTCTATCACTGCGCGTGGTTGATCAGAACGGTGATTTAATTAATTTTCGAGGAGAGGAAATTACAATACGAATACATTTAAGGCCAACTAAGTAATGATAATATACAATACAAGTATATCACAAAATACGGCAGTCACGTCTCATCCACAGATATTACAACCTAAACCACAATTGAAAAGATCTGCTCGTCAAAGGTCACTTACAACAACAAGCAAAAGTTTTCTCAAGTCTTTGAATTTCAAACTGAAAACAAAATGAGCTCAATAATAAACGTATTGGATAAGCCATTGTCTGATGAAAATATAATAAAAAAGGACTATCATACCTACATACCACATCTACAATCGTACAACAATAATGATGAGTTTCGAATCTCAATACAAAATCAAGATTTGTACGTGTTACCTAGTGAGAGTTATATATATGTGGAAGGTTTCGTTGTAGATGAAAAAACTGGAAATTTTTCAGAAAATTTTATATTAAAAAATAACTTTGTTGCAAATTTATTTGATGAAATCCGCTACGAGCTTAATGGTATTGAAATCGATCATACAAGGTATTTAGGAACAACAATAAAAAATTTGGTATCTCTATCACCAACTGAAAGCGTTGTAATGCAAAATGGTGGATGGCATAAAACTGATGATTTGAATCTTAAGAATGGATATTTTAATTTTTATGTACCACTAAAAATGCTTTTGGGATTTGCTGAAGACTGCAACAAAGTTATACTTAATGGAGAACATGAATTGATACTCTTGCGCAATAAAAATGATGAAGCTCTTGTACACTCTAGCGTTTCTACTGAAAAATCGAAACTTACAATTTCACTCATCTCCTGGAGAATTCCACACGTACAATTATCTGATCAGAGCAAGTAGCTAGGATTGTCATATGAATCCACAATTGAATACAGGAACAAGTCATATTTGGAATGTTAAAATAGCTGCAAGTAAAGAGCGACCACGTTTTGTATTGGCGCATTTCAACGAGATAACAAATTTGTTCACTGTGACCTCAATAATTTAAAAGTACATTTACCCTTACCCTTAACATAAAATTTAAAAATGAACGGTATGCAATTCTATATGATATGTATGTAAGATTTCAACAAAACTACTATATGAAAGAGCCTCAACCATTATTAACTGTCCAGGAGTTTAAAGACGACGCTCCAATTATTGTAGTAGATGTAAGCTATCAGAACGAATCAGTCAATACCGGACCGATTGATATAAAAACTGAATTTGAAACAGTAACAAATATTCCAGCAACGACATCAGCTTACTGCGTTCTTATTCATGACCTCGTAATAGAATACATACCAATAAAAGGTCAAGTCCGGAAGGTCTTATAAATTAAATAACATGGATTGTCACTTAATGGGTCATAAAGCTGCAACATATTTATTTTTATTTGATATAATTTATTTACTTGATTTGTTCATTTTACAAATATATTATGTATTTGTATTCCCTTTTTTGCCTATTTGTTTACGTGTAAGTGATCAATTCCTTTTTGTGTGTTCATTCTACTGAATTGGTTTTGTCTCGTTAAGTTGGCCCGTTATTTAAAAGGTTGTTTTTTGTACATAAAGAATTTTAGCTCAACTTAATTTATTTTAAAGACAAAATTTAGTTTGTAAGGAAAAGCACTGCGGTTAATACTTGAAGTACTTTTTAATTTTTATATATTTTAATTGAAATTTTTTGTATAGAAATAAGCGCTTCACACCATTTTATAACTTTGGTCTTGTTATTTTTCGGTGTTATTAAATTCGCTCCTTATGAACAGCAGTCACCGCCAGTGACGACAAATTTTATTTCGCATCTTTGTGCTGCGTTCCTTGCTCGCCGAAACAATTGGACACTTGAAATATTTGTGCTTTATTCTGCCAGCTGAATACAATATTTTTGGAAATTTTTATAAAGTGGTCCCTTGTCTGCCGGGACATATTTAAAATAATTTGTGGTGTCTTAAGTGTGTATTCCTTAGTTTTTTATGTTTTCACTTAAGCAATTAATTTGAAAAATTTTGGAGTTCACCATGCAACGATCGCCTGTAAGAAAAAGCCCTCGAATACAGTCAGCATTACATCAAAATAGTAATGGTCCTCCATCTGCCGGAACAAATTCGCTGCCACAACAATTCGCTCCCCTTGCCGCTGGAGCTCCATTGTTGCCTACCAGTTCCTCTGCCACCGGAGCAACAATGCCGTTGCCAGTAGTTCCTTCTACATCAGGTGTCACAAATACAAACGTAAGTACTGCCAATGCAGGTGAACAAAATAAGTTCATCATAGCCGCTGCCTGTGTGCTGACTGGTCCCACCGCCGCTGGAACCTCCGGTACCATAGCCACGACTTTCACTGCCGCGTCCATCATGGCTACCAGCACCTTTCAGCATAATCAACAAAATCCCGGTATTAATTTGGAAAACTTGCAAAGCCAAATCAATACGCTCCAGGCTCAGTTGCTGGCTACCCACGAAGTATAGTCCAACGCTCTCAATGCCAATTCGTCTTCATCCACTGACATGCCCCAGCCATCCAATATGGCGCCACCAGCTACAGGTAGTGCATAGAAAAATTTACGATTTACCAGAGTTTAGTGGCATACCTGAGGATTGGCTCGTTTTCAACAGTTTTTAACAATTCCACTTCCGTCTACAACTCTAATAATTGTGAGAATTGTGTTCGCCTCCAAAAGGCATTAAAGGGTGATGTACGTGAAAGTGTCAAATCATTGCTCATACATCCGGATAATGTGAGTGTGGTGATGGAACAACTACGTTTTCGATATGGTCGTCCAGAAATGCTTATTCCTTGTCAGCTGCAACAAGTGAAAGAAATTCAGCCCATTGGCGAAAGTGCTATCGACAGGCTTGTGCCGTTTGCTGTTAAGGTGCAGAATCTTGTCGCCTTTTTGGAATCTTCTAATGGACAACAGCATTTGACTAATCCTACACTAATGGACGAACTAGTTGGTAAGCTTCCCTTGAGTAAGAGAATGGAGTGGGCCCGATATGCCTCAACAATTAAGCCTTATCCAACTGCTTTAAATTTCAACAAATGGCTCAAAGATGTTGCTGATTTGGTACAAACTATTCAAGGGGTGAGTGGTAATTGAAATTATAGTGAACCAAAAAGAAAAGTTGTCCTCCATGACGTCGATGGTCAACGCAAACAAGAATGCCCTATGTGCCAGGGTAACCACAAATTGTTTGAGTGCAAAAAATGTAGTGCATTGATCCTGCCTAGTAGATGGACTAATGTGAAAAAATTTAGGTTAGATATGTTTTTCTTGCCTTGGCTCGGGGCGTACTAGTAGGAGTTGCCGTAATCGAACAGAGTGTCCCATTGATGGTTGCCTAAGAAAACATAACAAATTATTACATGATGGTCAAAGTAATAATGGTGAAAATAATTCTGTGTCAAATGAGTTGGGAGCTTCAGGTGGTTCAACAAATGGAAGTGCGTCCGTCCTAAGCTGTGTGCCCCGTGCTGCAGATAAGAATGTGCTGCTATTTCGAGTTGTGCCAATTATACTTTATGGTCCTAATAACAAAGTTGAAACTTACGCGTTGTAGGATGAAGGTTCTTCTGTTACTATGGCGGACAGCTCCTTGGTGAGGCAACTGGGCCTCCGGGGGCAACAAAGTAAATTGAATTTACACTGGTATGCTGGGAAGGCATCTGAGGAAATGGCATCTGTAGTAAATCTGCACGTAAGTGGGATTGGCAAGAAAAGGAAGTATGCTCCAAAAAAATTTTTGTCGTGTCTCAAATTTGAAATTGCCGGCTCAAAGTTTTAATATGGACTTAAGTGCTCATCCTGGTTTACCTATTAAAACTTACAATGGTGGTACCCCTAAGGTCCTGATTGGATTGAATCACTGCCACCTTGGCCTTTCTGATGAAATTGTGCCATTGGAAGACAGTGGTCCTTATGCTGCCAACACACCAGTAGGCTGGGTTGTTTTTGGCCCGATGAAAGGTAAGCCATTAAATTCTCATTTATGGTTGTTGTCAGTTCAGCCAGAATAGAAGGTCTATGACTTGGTGGCAAGTTACTTTGAAATCGAAAATTTTGGAGTGAAGGTTTTGCCAGTCGTAGAATCGAAGGAGGTTACACGAGCTCGTCAAATTATGAAGGAATCTACAGCGAAGGTTGAAGGGGGGTTCCAAACTCGGCTTTTGTGATGCGCTGATGATATTGTCCTGCCTAACAGTTACTTCATGTCTTTAAATAGACTCAATGGTATTGAGAGGAAGATGAAGAGGATTCCTGAATTTGGTGATGCCTATAAGTCCATCATGAAGGGTTATGTATCCAAGGGGTATGTACGAAAATTGTTGCCCAATGAAGCTTCTGGTGTTTGCCCTAGGACTTGGTATCTTCTTCATTTTGGAGTGGTCAACCCAAATAAGTCTGGGAAGCTTCGTCTAGTTTTTGATGCTGCTGCAACCGTTAAAGGTGTCTCCATGCTGTTGAAGGGTCCTCAAGAATATAAGCCTTTTCCGTCAATTTTGTTCAACTTTCGTGTTGGCGCTGTTGCAGTTTGTGGGGACATTAAAGAGATCTTTCACCAAGTCCTTGTTTCTTCTGAAGATAGATGTTCCCAACGGTTCCTTTGGCGTGAAGATGACACGAAGCCACCCGATACTTACGAGATGCTTGTGATGACATTTGGGGCTGCTTGTTCGCCCTGCGTATCTCATTATGTTAAAGAAACCAACGCCTTGAACTATCGTGAAGAATATCCTCGTGCGGTGAAGTATATAGTGGATCATCATTATGTGGATGACTTTTTCGACAGCTTTCCAACTTCTGAAAGATTGAGGTTGCCCAACAAGTGACATCCATAAGTCTGCCGGATTCGAGCTACGAAACTTTTCATCCAATTCGAATGAAGTAATTGTGGCTTTTAAAGCTACAGTGGAGAAGTCGGTGAACTTTTCCAGCGATATCAAGGAGCTGCAATCAGAAAAGGTCCTAGGTATGTACTGGCAACCTAAAGATGATACTTTCAGGTTTGAGCTAAAGTTCCACAACGTGAATGCTGACTTCATAGAAGGTCTGAGGTCCCCAACAAAACGTGAGCTACTAAGTGTGGTCATGTCTGTCTTCGATCCACTTGGTTTTTTGAGCAATTTTATGGTCACAGCCAAATTGTTGATGAGTGAAGTATGGAGACATGATATCCGATGGGATGACGCTTTGCCCGATGATATATATGACATGTGGAACAATTGGCGGCAAGAGCTCAAATATGTTGTTAACCTAAAAGTGCCTCGATATTATTTTCGAAATGGCGATCCTACTCGACTGGAGCTACATGTTCTTGCCGATGCTAGTGAGGATGCATTTGGTGCCGTGTCATATTGGAGGTCCATAAATGCTGATGGAAAAATTGAAGTGTCCCTCGTAGCTGCAAAAACTAGATGTGCCCCTCAAAAAGCGATGAGTATGCCAAGGATCGAACTTCAGGCTGCTGTTTATGACACTCGATTAATGAATACGATTTTAAAGGAGCATTCCATGAAGGTGTCTCGACCCATCTGTTGGAGCGATACCACGACAGTTATCAATTGGATTGGCTAAGAAAGCCGTAGAAAGCCCTTTGTTGCTCATCGAATTACAGAAATTTTAGATTCCACTAGCCCAGCAGATTAGAGATGCCTGCCCAGCAATCTGAATGTTGCTGATGAAACCAGGAGGATGAAGTCTCAAGTCAACTTTTCAAATGAATCCAGCTGGTTTAGTGGCCCTAGTTTCCTTTATGATGATGAAGATAAGTGGCCCAAATCTGTCAACATTGATCCTACCAGCTTTGATACTGAGGAACTACATCCAAAATTTGCCTTACTGATTAATATTTCGTCTCTTATTGAATTCAGCAGATTTTCGTCCTATTTGAAACTGAAACGTACCGTTGCCTGGGTCTTACTTTTTATAAATCGATGCCAAAAGAAAGCAATTCCAGAAGGAAGGACTGGTTTGACAGCTGCTGAACTAAAAACTGCGGAAATGTATATCTGCCGCCAAGCCCAACGAGATAGATTTAATGCCGAAATAGAAAATTTAAAATCTGAAGAAAGTTTGCCAAAAGGTAGTGAATTGTTTACGTTGGCTCCATATTTGGATGAAAATTCACTACTTCGAGTTTTGGCAGTGTGGACGCAGCTAGTTGGTTACCCATGGAAATAAGACGTCCGATTATATTGCCTTCATCTCATTCCGTTACCGAGTTTTTCGTGGCCCATGTACACTGTAAGATGAAGCACCAGAATTTCGAAGCAACGATATGTAAAATCAGAAGATCATTTTGGATCCCCCGCCTTAGAAAAATTTTGCGTAGGTGTGTTTCTAAATGTTTCATTTGCAGGTTTCGCAGTACATTGCCGGCGCATGGGTTCTTTGCCAGAAGACAGACTGACGC
This sequence comes from Linnaemya tessellans, assembly GCA_951800035.1. Classification (NCBI taxonomy): domain Eukaryota; kingdom Metazoa; phylum Arthropoda; class Insecta; order Diptera; family Tachinidae; genus Linnaemya; species Linnaemya tessellans. The sequence goes on from OX637532.1 coordinate 68,463,130, forward strand.
CATATATTCGGCCCTTTACATACACTGGTCTGGATTATTTCGGGCCACTAACTATAACCATTGGTCGACGCCATAAAAAGAGATGGGTTGCTCTATTTACCTGCCTAACCGTCAGAGCGATCCATCTAGAAGTTGCCTTGTCCACAGATGCGTGCATTCTTGCCATACGTAATTTTATAAACCGGCGTGGCGTGCCTACAAGACTCAGAAGCGTCAATGGTAAAAATTTCGTTGGTTTTATTTGACCCGAATTGAAGATGAACTGTCATCGAAAGGTATTGACTGGCAATTCAATTGTCCGCATAATCCTGCAGAAGGTGGTATATGGGAACGTATGATCCAGTGCGTCAAACGTGTGCTACAGTCAACTTTGAAAGAGTCTGCTCCTCGTGAACACACACTACAGAGTTTCCTGATTGAGGCAGAAAATATTGTGAACTCTCGTCCCTTGACACACTTGCCGTTGAGCCACGAAGACGAGGAACCACTCACGCCTAACCATTTTTTTGCTTGGTTGGCCAAATACAGCCCAAACTCCTGCCGGAGCCCCAGAAAAAGGGCCTATTTTATTGAGAAAGCAGTGGTGCATCTCCCGCAAATTACGTGAGCACTTTTGGAATCGCTGGATCCAAGAATATTTGCTCACATTGACAACACGTTCCAAATGGTGCCAACGTACGTAGCCCATTGCCGTTGGTGAATCTGGTTCCGTGATCTGGTGATCTTGTGATCCGTCAGTGTCTTGAAGAGATTGGAGACGTGGTAGAGTAGAAGAGGTCTACAAGGGCAAAGATGGTGTTATTCGTCGCGCTGATATCAGTACTAGCACTGGTGTCTTAATGCGCCCTGTTTCTAAACTTGCCGTCCTTGATGTGGAGTAGTGAATCGTGGCCGATGTACGGGGGTGGGGATGTCGCTTAATGGGTCATAAAGCTACAACATATTTATTTTTATTTGATATAATTTATTCACTTGATTTGTTCATTTTATTATCAGTCTGTGAATTGCCTAAATGTTAATTTGTGCCTTGATCAGTTACAAATATATTATGTTTTTGTATTCCCTTTTTTGCCTATATGTTTACGTGTAAATGATCAATTCCTTTTTGTGCGTTCGTTCTACTGCCGTGGTTTTGTCTCGTTAAGTTGGCGCGTTATTTAAAAGGTTGTTTTTTGTACATAAAGAATTTTAGCTCAACTTAATTTATTTTAAAGACAAAATTTAGTTTGTAAGGAAAAGCACTGCGGTGAGTACTTAAAGTACTTTGTAATTTTTATATATTTTAATTGAAATTTTTTGTATAGAAATAAACGCTTCACACCATTTTATAACTTTGGTCTTGTTATTTTTTGGTGTTGTTAAATTCGCTCCTTATGAACAACAGTCACCGCCAGTGACGACATGGATGTTGATATTGTTTTTGTAGACTTGCAAGGTTTCAAAAATAGTTCAAATGACTTCATCGCAAAAGAACTAGCTGTAGTTTTCAGCAACAACGAATGCCTCAATTTCATCATAAAACCTCCTTTTGATTTCGGATGTTTATCAACCCAAAAAGCAGAGAGAAGCAGTTTGGTTAACAAAAAATTATCATCATATTAACTGGAATGATGGATCAGTCTGATTTCAAAGCGTTTGCAAGTTTTTAAAATCCAATATAAGAAATTCACAATTATATGTTAAGAAGGGGAGAGAAGAAAAATGGCTAGAAAAAATTATTCATCAAACAGTTTATAAAATTGAAGACATTGGCTGCATTAATTTTAAACAAATGGAAACTAAGCATTCAAAATATCTCTATTGTAGGTATCACGACTATGGTGTAATCATCGTTTTTTTCAACTTAGAAAAAATTGGTACTTATGTATAAATATATATGACAACATTATCTTTTAAACACTTGGCTTTTTGTTTGGTGGGTAGCTCACAAGCTCAACTCATACACAATTTACCAATACATTGACGGTGGCCACCACTGGTTTAGATTCAATATTTATGCAATAGTAATTTTTTTTCACAACGTCTCCAAGATCAGAATAATCTAATTATTCCCCCACACTCAAGTATTGCACACAAAAAAGAAATAACTAAATTGCTGGACAAAATGTCTTAAGTAAGCACACATCAAAATTAAAAACAAGCAAAAAAAAGGAGAAATCTCACTCCAGCAAGAAGAAATGAACCACAAACATTACGGCCTCCATTTATACAACACAACACTTTTGAAATATTGTACTTCCTAAAAAATTTTGTGTCAGATACTAAAAATTTCTTATTTTCTATTAGACCATAGCACACATGGACAGACAGAATTCCTACGTTCACATATGGACAGACACAAACTACCACGCTCACATACCGACGGACATGTATTCCCAAGGTCACATATGGACAGACACAAACTCCCATGGTCTCATATGGACAGACACAAACTCCCAAGATCTCATATGGACAAACACATAATCCCACGCTCACATACCGTCGGACATGTATTCCCAAGGTCAAATATGGACAGAAACAAATTCCCAAGGTCTCATATGGACAGACACAAACTCCCACGCTCACATACCGACGGACATGTATTCCCAAGGTCACATGTGGACAGACACAAAGTCCAAGGTCTCATATGGACAGACACAAATTCCCACGCCTACCCCAACATTATAAAGAAAAATCATCAGCAATTTTAACACCCCTATTTAACCGTGGAAAATACACACACAAACATTAAAGTATCAAATTACAAAAACAAACCAATTAACACAAATTTGGCAATTAAAATTTTAAAATTTAATTGCTGAAATTTGAGTATTTTAATTGCCCTGGCATATACATTCCCTAACTACTCAATTTGAATACAAAAAAGCTCTAAGTCATATTACTCCTTAATATGAACCGAAAATGAAAAAACAATTTTTAATTGAATTCCTTATGTTTTTTTAATACAAATTGTATTTAAACTTGTTTTACAACTGTTTTATTTTGGATTACATCAAGTTTTCTCCTTCTTCTGTAAAGCACTGAAAATACGAGTTACGTTCTTTCTGTATTAAGCCATCGATATCTATTGGTAACAATCCGATTTGTTTACTGGATGAACCGTATATAACGAGGACAGGCTTCGAACATATGAGACCTCCTACCCCGAATAGACACGATATTCAACGCTTGCAAACTTTGGCCAGCAGGTATACCCCTCACACAGCCAGCCTTCTGCTTCCATTGACATGGATGCGGAAAGGATATACTGGGCCATTAATAGTTTCCATCCGTTCAAATCTCCAGGACCGGATGGCATTATACCCGCGGACCTGCAACGGAACGCAGCTCTCGTAGTTCCATGGCTACTAGCTATATACTGAGGTTGTATCCTTTGGTCATATATTCCAACAAACTGGACAAAATGCGTCGTGATCTTCATTCCTAAGGGAGGGAAGACTTCGCACACTGAGGCGAAGGATTTCAGACCCATAAGCCTGACATCCTTCCTTTTGAAAACACTGGAGAGGGTTATAGATGTTCACATTAGAACATCCATAGATCACTCTCTCCTCTCCGCGTCTCAGTATGCCTACACCAAAGGCAAGTCGACTGAGACTGCCCTTCACTCGCTCGTGGGACATATAGAGAAGTCCCTGGAGCACAAGGAGTATACTATGGCCGCCTTCATGGACATTGAAGGGGCCTTTAACAATATTGATCCGATGTCAATTATTCACGCTCTAGGCGAGCTGGGTATTGACCGGACGACCATTCGACTTATTGAAAATTTGCTCTCACGCAGAATTATTACCTCCACCTTAGGTACAGCCACCACCACCAGGAGGGCCCACAGGGGAACACCGCAGGGTGGGGTGCTGTCACCTTTATTGTGGAATGTAACGATGAATCTGCTGCTTAGAAGTCTGGAGACCATGGATATTAAAACTGTTGCATATGCAGATGATGTTGCAGTGGCAATATCGGGTTTCCATCTTGACACTATGTCACGGAGGCTGGAGACAGCATTAAAAGGGGTTAACGATTGGTGTTTGAGAAGCGGACTCAGCGTCAACCCTACAAAAACGGAACTGGTACTCTTCTCGAGAAGGTACAAGATTCCCTCATTCATCCACCCAAGACTGAATGGCATTACCTTGAACCTCTCGGATAAAGTCAAATACTTGGGTGTTGTGATTGATAGTAAGCTATTATGGACTTCTAATGTCCAGGAAAGAGTGAGGAAAGCCTCGATGGCAATTTATGTCTGTAGGAGAGCCATTGACCCTACCTGGGGCATAAGCCCAAAGGGGGTAAATTGGATACTAGAGACTGTGATAAAACCTATACTATTCTATGGTATTGTGGTCTGGTGGAAAGCACTGGACGTGGCGAAGAACCGATCCAACATGGAGAGGGTTCTCCGCAGAATGGCACTTATGATAACGGGTGCTCTTAGAACGACGCCAACAAGGGCGCTTTTTGCCGTGCTGTGCTGGCTTCCGGCGGACCTGACTGCTAGGAAGCTGGCTCTACGCACCGCAGTCAGAATGGACACAATAGGCGCATGCTAGCATTTTGGACACGATGGGTAATCTACCGCATCTTATCGACTACTGCACTCCGGTACCCTACCTCAGTAGGAAATTTAGGTTTTCTCTGGCGGAAGGGTTCTCCCCATTGCACGGATCCGTACAGATTTTTGCGGACGGTTCCAAACGGGGAGCAGGGTCGGTGGGGGTGTCTTTATTCCAGACTTTGGAATCGAGATGTCCTTCAGACTCCCGGATGAATGTAGCGTTTTACAGGCGGAAATATCTGCCATCAAAAGGGCAGCGTTGTGGCTAAGGTTTTATCGGATATCGAACCGGGACATCCAATTCATTACCGACAGTCAGGCTGCAATAAGGTCTCTTACGGGGGTGTATAGCACAGCCCTACTTGTCCATGAATGCCGCCGAGCCCTTGACGGACTTGCGGAACATTCACGCATCACCTTGAACTGGGTGCGGGGACATGGGACCACCATGGGCAATATTAAGGCGGATGAACTGGCGGGGAGAGGAGTCACACTTCAGGAGGCCGACATTGACCAACTAAGTGGGATTCCACTCTCATCCTGCTGGAGACGCATTGATACTGCACTATTCGAATTAGCTCAGGACACGTGGTTCAGAGAATCCACTTGCGAAATATCAAGAGTCTTATGGCCCCGCCTGGACTCTAGGAGGACGAGGGATCTTTTGAACTTCGCAAGAGGTCATCTACGCAATATGGTGGCCACAATTACTGGTCACTGCACCTTTGGGATCCATGCCAGGCGCATGGGTCTTCCCTATAATGACTACTGCTCTAGTTGCAATGATGAGGAGGAGGAGGAGAGCATTGCACACCTCCTCTGCTTCTGCCCTGCTTTGGAGGAGCAGCGCCTGCAGTCTCTGGGCAGGACATGCTTTGGAGACATTTCGGAGATATCAGAGATAGGGCTAAGATACCTGAGTCTCTTTATTAGGAGCAGTGGCTGGTTCGGCAGCTGACTCCCCTGGGACGTGTATGCACGACCATAGCTGTTGGTTTATGTATCCCATTCTCTTCTTTACTTTCTTCTTTACTATCTTCTTTACTATCTTTCTTACCTTAACTTCGACTATACCTACTTCTTCCTCATCTCTTATCTTTTCACTCTTCCTTAAAGTGTTCAAATGTAATTGAACATAATTTTAAGATTCTTTTAGTTCATAGAAATAAAAATAAGTTTCGTTCTACGTACTAAGTCTAATTACGGTTTACAAATATAATTTCGTTTAGGTTTTATTTTATCAGTCTATACACATCTTATTTGTTTAGGCTATACACATACATTTTTATATGCACACATGCTTAAGCATAGTTTTATCTCTACCAATTTTAGAACTGTAATATTTTATTCTTGTGTTTACTTAAACTAATGATCAAACTAATGTATGTTTTGTATTTACTTAGGCTAGTTATAAATATTCAAAAGATCAAATACGTAGTACACATGTCCGTGAAAATAACCCTGATTACTAATGAAAAATATATGAAAGCAATTAGATAAGAGATGAGTTCTATATTAGATTTAAGATTTTCATCGTTAGTATTTAAGCAGAAATATTTTAAAAATAAACAGTGTCTTACAAACATTCAACCGGTTAAGTAGTTTAACTTAACACAAAGGGATCAACATAATTGGACCCAAGTGGGCTGGACTCTCTTTTTTCCTTTACCAGCAACCTGCTAACCTAACCTAAGCCATCGATATCCTAAATTTGATTTATCCCATTTGTTCCGTCAAAATAAATACACATATGCAATTCCTAATTCTTATATATATATATATATATATATATATATATATATATATATATATATATATATATATATATTACTTTACAATTTGTTAATGAATTCATTTAAAGTCCTTGTAGTTTGCTTTATTAGTACCAATTCCCCTGTACAAATCTTGTATACTTATTATATGCAATTCTGAACGGTATGTTCTTTTTTTTGCTCTCATCTTTTGAAAATATACATACAGTTTAACTTGAATTTTTAAAATTAAAATTATTATAGAAATTACTGTCTTTGGATAACCATCAATTATTGTTTTTCCGCAAAAAAGAATAAAATTCACCTTTTCTTTGTTTCTCGTTCATTTTATTTACGCACATAAAATATTGGCGACCGTGACAGGACACTGTTAAATTAAACCATATTAACACATCCAAACAAAAAACAATTAACAAAAAAAAAAAACATTTACATAAAAACGTTTATAAAAAGAAAAATTTAGTTTGGGCCAAATAGAAGACGCACAAACATTATCATCACAAAAAATTTCATCGCAGTTATCATCGTTACCGTCATCAACATTCATAGTTTCATCAGACACATCACCATTGTTCATCGCAACATTTTTGTCGTCTTTGTTTTTGCAGCTGGAAGTCGCCGTCCTCTACTGCAATTATATACAACCGACATACATACATACTTCATACACACATATGTATGTCACTCTTCGTTAATCAGCAACATTGACAAGCATAGCAATACAATTCTAGCACGGTTAAACACCCTTGTATACATTTGTATCTACAACTATAAGTAACAACTAGTGTTGGTCTGCAATAAATACAGCACTTAGTGTAAGGCACTCAAAGGTACTCAGTCAACATATAGTAGTACTCTGTTCATTTATCATTGAACCAATTTGCAATAAATTTGTCTTTCAAACAATTTGTTTCATCTTGAGATCGACTGTAACCAAATTAAAAAAAAACAAGTAAAAACGTTATATTCGACCGGGTCGAATCTTAAATACCCTCCAAATATTTAGTAAGTGAATTTGAAATGTTTAACTTGGTGGGACAGAGTTCCTTTATATAATATCGTACGTCAACGCCCACTAAAGGGGGCGGGGTTCAAATATATACAATATCATGTTTTCCACAGACGAACGTATGCGCATTGCTAGACCGTCTTAGACTTCATCACAATTCTCTTTGGAGGGTATAAAAACTGTATTTTTGCGGGGTCGCTCTAGCAAGGGCTGTGGGGGAAACATTTCACCTTTGTCATAAAACTCTAAAAATAAATGCTTGGGATAATTATATAAATTTGTTTTTTTGATATGGTCATTTAGAGGGCAAAGGGGGAGAGGGGGTAGGGCAGCAACAGGTAGACATAAAACTCTAAAAATAAATGCTTGGGATGATTATGCACAAAATTAAAAAAAAATTTTATTTATTTTTAATAGGGTCATTTAGCGGGCAAAGGGGGAGGAGGGGGTAGGGCAGCAACAGGCAGTCATAAAACTCTAAAGATAAATGCTTGGGATGATTATATAAAAAATTTAATAAAACATTTTTTTTTGGTAGGGTCATTTTGGGGGAAAAGGAAGAGTGGGGGGGGGTAGGGCAGAAATCGGCAGTCATAAAACTCTAAAGATATATGCTTGGGAGGATTATATACAAAATTAAAAAAAAATTTTTTTTGGTATGGTCATTTAGGGGCAAAGGAAGAGGGGGGGGGGGGGGTAGGGCAGAAATCGGCAGTCATAAAACTCTAAAGATAAATCCTTGGGATGATTATATACAAAATTTAAAAAAACATTTTTTTTTTGGTAGGGTTATTTTGGTGGCAAAGGAAGAGGGAGGAGGGGGGGGGTAGGGCAGAAATCGGCAGTCATAAAACTCTAAAGATAAATGTTTGGGATGATTATATACAAAATTTAAAAAAAAAATTTTTTTTTTGGTAGGATCATTTAGGGGGCAAAGGAAAAGGGGGGGGGGGTAGGGCAGAAATTGGCAGTCATAAAACTCTAAAGATAAATGTTTGGAATGATTATATACAAAATTAAAAAAAAAAAATTTTTTTTTGGTAGGGTCATTTAGGGGACGAAGGGGAAGGAGGGGGTAGGGCAGAGTAGTACCAGGATTCGTCATTAAAGCTTAAAAGTGTTATTTTTAAGGAATGTAGGCTTAAGTAAAACAATTTGTTAAATTTTTATGCTATTTTTGCCTATAATAACGCCCACTGAAGTGGGCGGGGTCAAAAAATATTTTTATTTTATTTTATGGCTCCAAGTTTAAGGCGTTTGACCGTATTTGACATAAAAATATATCGTTTGCTTAACAAAATAACCAAAAAATTTTAAAAATTATGTTGTTTTTTCTGGGTTGGTTTAGTTCTTCTTAGGGGAACTTTTTTCCCCCTTGCCCGATTTAGCCCATCTACGAACTTAACCTGCTCTAAGTTTTAAAATATATTTATGCCAAATTTCAAGAGTCTAGCTCTTTTCGTTTGGACTGAATCGTGATTTCCACAGACGGACAGATGGACGGACGGACGGACGGACATGCTCAGTTGGTCTTAGATTTCATCACTGATCAAGAATATATATACTTTATGGGGTCTGAGATGGATATTTCGATGCGTTACAAACGGAATGACAAAGTGAATATACCCTCCAAATTCTTTTTTGGAGGGTATAATAATAAGAAATGAATAGCGAGAAAGCGGAGAAAATCGACACTGGAGTAAACACACTTGTTTCTTTAAAAGCACAACGTTCAACAATGAAACGCAACATAAGCACTATGAAAGGGAAAATAGACAAGGATGGTGCAGCCTCCGATTTTACAATTTTGGAATGTCGATTACAAATTCTTAAGTCTTATTTTAAACAACTTTCCCACATTCAAACTCAAATAGAGAAGTTGGATGAAACCGACGGGAATCGATCGGATATAGAAGAACTTTTCATTTCGGCCAAAGCTACACTGGTAAGTCTGATGAATAAAAAACGTACTTCGACTGATATCGACCAAAGCTTTCTAAATTCATATCATTCATACGTGTCCCATCAAAGCCGTTTACCTCAGATCAAATTACCAAAATTTGATGGGAAGTACGCAGAGTTCGCGCGTTTCGTAAGTACATTCAAAACTTTAGTCCATAATGAACCCAATATTAGCGCCATTGATAAATTCAATTACTTACTTAACTGTTTATCTGGCCAACCATTGGCGGTGATGCAACCTTTTCAAGTGATTGAATCAAACTATCAAATGGCCTTTGATCGCCTAATTGAGCGTTACGACAACAAGTCCTTAATGTTCATTGACAATATAAATTCATTGTTTGCGATAGAAGGCATCACTAAGCCAAACGTGACAACGTTGCGTTCAATTCTTGACAATGTTTCGGCTCTACGTAGTTCATTACTTTCGTTAGGATCTGAACTCGAGGTCATGAATGCAATAATTATTCATATTGTTTTGTCAAAAATTGATGGCGAATCTAAAAAGGTGTACGATGAATAGCAAGATTTCAAGAGTCTCCTGTAATGGGATAATTTTTACTCAATCCTCAGTCTTCGCTGTCAATTTCTGGAAAGTCGTACTACAGAGGCAGAATCATTTCAATCTAGTGAAAGAGTTAGACAACACTCCAAGCGTCCAGCGTTATCATCTGTCACTTCAAATACAGTTTGTGAATATTGCAAAAGTAAAGAGCATCTAACAGGAAGCTGTTCCAGTTATTTGTCGCTACCCATATCTCGTCGTTTCGACTTTGTTAAAAGTTCACAGCTATGTCTAAATTGCCTCAGAAAAGGCCACGTTGTGTCACAATGCCCATCGAAATCTCGCTGTCGCACTTGTCGTATACAGGGCTGTGGAGTCGGAGTCGGAGTCGGAGTCGAAGAGTCGGAGTTGCACTGTTTTTGCCGGAGTCGGAGTCGGAGTCGCTAAAATAAGTCGCGACTCCGACTCCGACAAAGAATTTTTTTAATATTTTTCATAATAAAAATTCTGCGAATTTTTTTTTTAAATATTTTCTATTTTCAAATATTTGCCTTTTTACAGAAATTGACTTAATCTTTTTAATGAATTATTATTTAGTTTATTTAATTTGAATTATTAATTTTGTTGATTTTTTGTTGTGTGTTGGAATAATAAAAACGTAAAAATGTGAGACTTTTCGTTTAAAAAAAACGACTATTTTGCTCCTTTTTCAAAAACTTCAACATTAACCCTATTTGTCACTCATAAACTTGTGCTTTTATTTTCTGATGATTGAGAAGAAACCGAAGCAAACAAAAGCATTAACGTTCTCTCCCAAGCAATTTTGAAAAGTCACGGTTCACACAGTGAAATTTCATTACAAAAATTTCAGTGTGCAGACACGGATGAAAGTGTAGAAGAGAATAAAAAAAAATGCATAAGAAATATTTCACTATGTAAACCCAGACTAAAATCTAAAAAATTTAGCAACTTTACAATTTCAAATTATGGCAACACTGAATGCAATTACTGTTTGCATATATTCTCTATCGTGTAAATCAGTTGTGCCCAAGGCTTGGGCCCCAAGCCCTATACTCTTGGACCAAGAGTCTTGGTGCTCATTTGTTTTTGTAAAAACTCTTAGGTATAGGCTGTGTATTTTAATCAGGTATCGGCAAACACATACATCTTCATTGTAAGTTTGATGAGTGAGAGAAAATAAAATTTTTCTCCTTACACTTTTTTCATAAACACAACAACGACAATAGCAACAACAGCAAGGTATTTTTTCATAAACATACAACAACGACAATAACAACATCTCCATTGAAGGTTCGTACGAGAATGAGAGTAACTATATTTACTCAGTAAAAGTATGTGTGTGACTCTCAAAAGTAAATTTTATTCTCACGTGCAACCCGCCGCCGACTTCTGATTTTAATACACACATTCAGCTTTCAGCAGTAGCAAAACGAAAAACACAAACAACTTTGTCTGATATTTTTTTGTTGTTCTTCATTCTATAACAGTGATGTCAAATGTGATTGTGTTGGTTAGATCACTCTTATCTCTTACATTCCCAGCGGGAGAAATGTGCTGTTGCGAGGCCTAACTAGTGGCCTTTTCTAAGAGTATCCTTTTATTTACCAATAATATCTTCTAATTTTATAAGTTGTAAAAAAGGGTTTCGAAAATTGCCAAGTGCTCAGATATTTAATTTTAAAATGTTTCTCCATTTTTAAGCTGAACATTTGGTTAGTTTATATACAAGAGAAACAATTTTTACAAAAAGTCTTACTTATGAATTAATTTAAAAGCTACTTTAAGAAATTTTCGAAAAGATGTACCTACATATGGTGGATCCAACTTATTTCAAACCTCTTATATGTATTGTATATATATATTTATATAAATATATTAATTCTGTTTAGAGGCCTCAAAACAGGACTTGCGATACTTCCCGCTGAATGAGAGTGTTTTTCAGTAAACAATTATATTTTACGCTCTCAAAATAAAAGAGCGTAAGCGTACATGTGAGTTTTGCTTCCACAATTGTGTATGAGGCTGACATCACTGTGGTAAACATTGACGACAGCGATCATCAGTGAAGACTTTGTTTTTGTTTTGCGTATAATATCGTTTTGTATGTATTTGTTTTTACAACAAGAAATATTGAATAAAATTTAGGTATTCTTTCAATGTATTGGTGTTTACTCTTCCATAAGGAACTTTTGGGCACACTTGCAGGGCTGCCAGAAATGCCGATTTATCGGCATTTTGACGATTTTTTACTTCAAAAATATCAATATGCCGATTTGCCGATTTTACCCCTAAAAAATGCAGATTTTTTAATAATAGTGTGGAACATCTTTTATTATATAATTCTTCTTTTAATTCAATTGCCTTGTTGTAGGTGTGCACGAAATTCCGATGTTCCTTAGAAAATAAAACTTTAAAAGAAGGAATTCTTTATTCTAAAGATTATTTTAAAATGAAAAACTCTAATTGCGAAATAAATAACGATTTAATAAAAATGTCAAAATCAAGTAATTGATTTATGAAAAACACATTATTTCCAATTTTTGTATTATATTTACGAATTTTGTTCAAAAATTATAGGATTTACAGTTACATATTAGATAATATTCTAAATTTTTAATTGTATTTTGTAACTCCTATTTTAGAACCTACGAGTAGAGTTAATTTTTAGGAAATTCTGAAATATAATAGCAAAATTTTGAAATACTATTGGAAAAGACGTATGTATATATTTTAATTGGAACGAAGTTCCTTATGAGACGTTTGCGGAGGGGTACCCTAACCGGGAAGAAACGTCCGTAAAGTAAGATATTTTGTTTCTAACTCAATGTTTAAGACGTATGAGTAATACAATTTCATACAAACAAATATTGGTCATACGCAGCCGGGCCGTGACAGAATTCAATTTCGTTTGGGAACAAAACTGATTCTGTATTTTCGTTGATCGGCGAAAAGCAAAATCCTAATAAAAAATGTATACCCGAATAATTATTTTTGTTATGCCTCGAATAGAACTTAAAATTAATATTTTGATAATAAGGAACTGCGTTCCTATCCGGTGTCCCACGACACCACACATCTTTTTTAAGTATTTTATACTGTTTTATAATAAGCAAGTTGATCTTATGTATTTTTTGTAAGTAAAAGTCATTCTAAATGAATAAAATAATTAATCGTTTCTTTTAAATTGCCAATTGGGAGATTAAACGAAACCCCAAAATAATTTCAAAACTTGTGAGGTGCAAATTTATTGATTTATACATACTGTTTTATGTATAATATTTAATAAATTATATTGAATTGTTTTTGTTTATATGTCAAAATAAGTTTTTTAATTAATGCCGATTTTTTCCGGATTTTAAGAAATGAAAGTGCCGATAATGCCGATTTTTTTTGGGAAATTTGCTGATTTTTCACGAATAATTTCTGGCAGCCCTGCACACTTGGTGTAAATACTCTCTTTCGTTAGAATTATGTATTGATAAAGCATTGCATTCATTCTTTCATGAAAGAAACCAAAAGCTATGTTTTTGTTAACGGTTACATTTGAAAATGAATTTGTTGGGAGAAGATTGAATTCTGGGAATCCCCCAATTGCTAACAAACGCAAACAATAGTTTTAGTTTTATAGCAGTCAGTACGCTGTTGTCTTTCATCACAAAACTTTTGTTCACTATTGTGGAAGTTTACATTACCGCGAGTTCACTGTATTCAGCATAAAATTAAAATTTATTTGTTTTTATTATAAAAGGTTATAGTTCTGATGTTTCAGTTATTTTGATATTTAAAAAAAGAATAACATTGAATACTGAAAGTGAAAGTGGAATTTAAGTTTCATGTGAGTAGATATTTGCATACAAATAATTAATTTGAACTCACAAATATTTAATATAATTTTTGTTTTTAAACAAAAATTTAAAAAGTACTTACATACACAATTGCTTCAATTAATAAGTTTATTTATTTAATAACAGCGATTAATTTGACAATGAATAAAAATAAGCGGCAGAAGCAGAAATCTTCAGCTTTTGAATATTTTTCAGTTACTGTTGATGATAAATTTTTCATATGCCAAGTGACCAAAGATGGTGATGAAGAAATATGTGGTAGCAATATTAGTGCATATTCCGGAGAAGGTACTAATGCTCCGACCAGAACATCGAATTTAAAGCGACATCTACAACGTTATCACCCCATGATATTTAAAACTGTTACTGAAAAAGATAAGCAGGCGTCTGAAGTTGAACCAAAGCCAAGTTCTTCAAAATGTCAAGCACCTGTAACAAAATTTTTTAAGGCTGAAAATATTACTGTGGCTATGACTGCAGAAAAATTCAAGCGCTGTATCATCCAAATGGTGTACTCAAATTCTATGCCTTTAACTTTTTTTTCTTCTGCTGCTTTTGTCTCTTTAAATGGCGAAATGGCTGGTAAATTTGGAATTTCTTTAGAAAGAAGTAATATTAGAAATATGGTACTACAGGAGGCAAAAAAGCAGAAGGATATGCTCAAAGATATTTTAGCAGGACGGTTTGTTTTTCTGAAGATGGACGGATGTACCCGTCACAGAGTTAATTACTTTGCAATTAACGCCCAGTTTATTGATGACAAGAAAAAAGTCGTCACACGTACTTTGGCAGTAAAGGACACTGAAGCGCATCATACAAGCAGTTATTTGCAAGATCTAGTTATGGACGTTCTATCGGATTTTGGTATTAACAAGCAACAAATTTTATGCATTGTGACAGATAATGCTACCAATATGGTCAGCACTGTAAATAAGCTGAATGAAGATATAGTAGCATATGTTTATGATGATAATGAAGCTTGCGAAGAAGAACTTAATGATATTTTAGACGGATTTGTGGATGCTGCTCTAAATATTTCCCAGATCCATCACATGCGTTGTGCAGTGCATACATTGCAACTCGCCATTCGTGATGGATTGGAAGATTATGATGCTAAAAGACTTATTGCAAAAGTACGGAGTGTCGTGGTTTCTTGCAGAACACCAAAACTAGATGCCATTTTGAAGCGACGTGCTGGAAAAGGGGCAATTTTAGATCAAGCTACGCGGTGGGGAAGCACTTATTTAATGATTGAACGCATCATTGAACTAAAACATGTTCTTACTGATATGGCTAACCCAGCTGCAACAATAACTGATGCGCAATGGGAAGAAATAGAAAAACTTGAATTTCTTCTTCGTCATCCTTATACCGCAACCAAAAATTTTCAAGCCGCAGATTTAACTCCTAGTATGTTCTACAAAGAATGGTGTAACCTCATTTTTCGTTTTTCTAAAAGTAATTGTAAAATAGCTGATGGAATTAAGGATTCAATGATACGCAGAGAAAGTACCCTCCTAGACAATGATATCTTACTAGCGGGTATATACGTCGATCCTATGGTCCGAGTTTTACTAACCAAAGAACGTCAAATACGAGCTAAAGATGCTTTATATGAATTAGCCATTCGTATGAAAGGTATAGAGGTGCAAGATGAAGAACGTAATGATTATTCTTCATCATATATAATTCCTGAGGACGTTGTTGTAGATGACTTTGAAAAATATTTAGACGAGCAGGAGCAGTTCAAACGTCGTCGTTTAAATTTAGTTGAAAGTAACAAAGACACAGAAACTCCAACAGTCTTAACTAAATTTAAAATAGACTTTTACCAAGCATTAACGGAGGTGGAGAAATTTGACCGTTCTTCAAATTTAGCATTAAAAGATGCAATTCCAAAGTACCCAGAGATTATCCAAGATGCTGCTCTGATCGTCACGGCATTGCCACCGACACAAGTCTCCGTAGAACGATTATTTTCTGCACTCAGAATCATCAGATCCGATTTGAGAGCATCAATGAAGCCAGATATTATTGAGGCTATCCTATTTTTAAAAACTAATGCAGAATAATTTTTTATTTTAGGTGTACTATTTGAAGTTTTGTTATTTTAAATTTTATTTTATTTGAAGTTATTTTATTTTATTTGAAGTTTTGTTATTTTGAGTTTTCGTTATTTTAATATTTTGTTTATTATTAAAAGAATTAATAAAAATAATTAAAGTATTTAAAAAACAAAATGTTAAATTGATCCATTTTTATCGGATTTGAGTTAATGATGCCAAATTGAGTAATTTTTAACGCTCGTTATAATTTTTTTTTAAAATATTGACCATTTAAATTTTTTTTTACAAAAAAACAACGTAACTTCAAATGTTTATTATTATAATAATTTTCAGCGCTAACGACGTATATAAAAACACACATTAGAACACACGTTGTTGTTACTGAAAAAAAATGCAAATTAATTTTGGATTATTTTTCAGTTTTTTTGAAAGGAAGTCTGACTCCAACTCCAATGCTAAATGTGTATGGACATTAGGGTGTCCCGATGATTGAATCGCGTTAATCATTAGCAGGGGAATTTTGTGCTGATTATGAAATATTCAACAACTTTTTTTTTTGGAGGGTGCTTATGGACCTCTAAACGGGATTGAAGTTTGAGATTTCGCGAAAAAAAGTTGTTTGTTTTTTACAAATTAATGCTGAATTGTTTGGTAAAATAGTGCTCATTAAAGGAAAAATTTCAAACAATCGTTAGTGCACCGATTTTGATCCATAATTGCATTTTTAATACATATTAATATATATTCACAAAAACTCCTTTTTTCCACAAAAAAATAAAATTTTTGCAAAAAATTGCAAAATATTATAGTTTAATTATATTTTATGAGAAAGTTTTTAAATTTGCTTAAAACGGCAAAAAAAATCAATGAAAAATATGTTTTTGTGAAAATTCTTTTTTAAAAATGCAATTATGATTCAAAATCGGTGCACTAAAATTTGTTTGTAAATTTTCCTTTAATGACCACTATTTTACCAAACAGTACAGACATATTTTGTAAAAAACAAACAACTTTTGATTCAGCTTTATTTTGTTATATTTATTTTTATGTTTTTTCGCGAAATCCCAAACTTCAATCGCGTTTAGAGGTCCATAAGTACCCTCAAAAAAAGTTGTTAAACATTTCTTGATTCAATTATCAGGATACCCTAAGGTCCATATACATTTAGCATTGGAGTTGAAGTCGGAGTCGGAGTCGGAGTCGGAGTCGTACTTTAAAAATTTCGGCGGCTGGAGTCGGAGTCGGAGTCGCAACTATTTTTTCACGACTCCACAGCCCTGGTCGTATATCTCACCACACATCGTTACATATGGCAAACAGCCAATCAAAAAATGATACAAATATTTCTCCACACCAGCCTCATTCACCTTCGAATTTTTCGTTTCAAAACAATGCCTCTTCAAATTTATCGTTTCAACAACCATCGTCTTCGTCATTACACCCAGCAGTTTTCCCAAAACCTGCTAATTTACCTTCTACCCATCTTACAACACTTTCGTCGTTTCTAACACGCAGTCATCGTATAAACATGCTTCCAACAGCTATCGTTTTCATTAAGGATTCCTTTGGCTGCCTACAACCTCTTCGAGCCTTATTAGATTCCTGTTCAGAAGTTAACCTAATCAAACAGGAGGCAGTGAGTCGCCTTCGTTTGAAACAGTTTAAATCTATTCAAGAAATTGCTGGCGTTTCTGACATTCGAAAACAAATGAACTTTAAAGTAACAGCCACAATGATATCTCGTATTTCTAATGTAGAATGGACAACTACGTTTTTTGTGACAAAATCTGTTTCGTTTCAACACCCAGGTGAACAAATTAATACTGCGAGTTGGAATATACCTCCGGGCATTGAATTAGCAGATCCACAGTTCTATTTACCCCAGCGTATCGACCTGCTCATAAGCTACGAAATTTTCTTTGATTTGCTACTTGACGGCAAATTATCAGTCGGAAATGGACAACCCTATCTCATAAACACATCGTTGGGTTTGGTCCTCGGTGGCAGTGTAAGCTGCCAACTGTCATGTCGAGAACTCTCGTGCAATATTGTAACTAAAACTGAAAATCTTGACTCGCTCCTTAAAGCTTTTTGGGAAATTGAAGAGTTCAATCAGCATGGTTCTACTTTCACCAAAGAAGAACAACAATGCGAAGATCACTTTGTCAACAACACTATCTTTGATATTCATGGAAAAGTTCAGGTACGTTTACCATTTAAATATTCACCGACTCAACTCGGCAGCTCAATCGACATGGCTCGTCGGAGATTTTTATATTTAGAGAAACGGTTTTTAAAGCACGACGATTTACGACGGATGTACACAGATTTCATGAATAAATATATCTCCCTTGGGCATATGTCTTTAGTAAGCTATGAAAAATTAAATAAACCCCATTATGTCATACCACATCATTCAGTTTTACGTTTGCAAAGCCCATCAACCAAATTGAGGGTAGTTTTTGACGCCTCGGCTCGTACGTCAACAAATATTTCGTTAAACGACATCTTAATGGTTGGTCCCACTATTCAACAAGATCTAATTACAACAATTCTTTGTTTCCGCCTTAATAAGTTTCCGCTGTCAGCAGACATCTGCAAAATGTACAGACAATTTATCGTTCATGAAGAAGACAGAAATTTTCAACTCGTCCTTTGGAGAGACAACATAAACAGCCCAATAAATCTATACCAGCTAAATACAGTAACTTACGGTACATCAGCAGCACCTTTTCTCGCATTTCGGAGCCTTTCGTTTATCGCAGATGAATATAAATCAGAATTCCCCATTGGTTTGGAAACCCTTAAGCAAGATCTATACGTTGATGATTTACTCACGGGACAGATGAAATTGTCGACCTCTTAGCAAAAAGTGCGAAATTATAAAAATTCTACAGAAGGCTGGTCTTCAACTATCAAAGTGGAACTCTAATTGTTCAGATATTGCACCCTGTAATGGCGAAATAAATGTAAAACCAATTGATGACTACATCACCAAAGCCCTTGGGATATCTTGGAAACCCAAAGATGATGTTTTTTGTTTTCATTTTGATTTACCACCTATTGAGGTTCCAACAAAAAGATCGGTTTTGTCCACGGTGGCAAAAATATTCGACGTTTTTGGATTACTAAGTCCAATTGTAATATCTTGTAAGATTTTAATCCAAGAAATGTGGAAGAAGAAGTTGGATTGACTGCATGTTTGTTAACCCGCTGGAAAACAATTGAACAAAATTTTCCTTACATAAATACAATTTACAGGTACCTCCTCAAAAACCAACTTTGAGATCCACGGATTTGCAGACGCATCTCAATTGGCTTATGGATGCTGCATCTATATACGTGTAGAAAATAATGAGGAATTCACATCAACATTGCTAATAGCAAAATCGAAAGTAGCTCCAGTTGTTCAGCAATCCTTGACGCGCTTAGAACTCTGCGCAGCTTTATTACTCAGTCGATAATGGGATAAAATAAAACATAAATTCGATCGATTTACATACCGGATTTTCTTCTGGTCAGACTGAAAAATAGTCCTAAACTGGCTTACCAATCATTCATCGTCTTATGTTTGCTTCGTTGCGAATCGAGTATCAGCAATACAAAATATAACTCACCACATTCCGTGGATGTATGTGCCTTCAAAACAAAACCCGGCAGATGTGGTGTCAAGAGGCTGTCTCGCTAGCGACCTAAGTAAGACAATTCGGTTTTCAGGTCCTACATTTCTGTTAGAACCAGAAATCAATTGGCCAAGGGCTACTAATGAAAATTTATAACTTCCCTTAACAGAAATGAGAAAATCTTCATTTAAAACTTCAAACATAGTTGAATCAATAGTCGAATCTTTAATCTCTCGACATTCTTCGTATCTTCAAATTCTTCGAAGAATTGCCTACATTCATCATGTTATTAACAAACAAAAACGAAATGTTTTCATCACATCTGATGAGCTACAATCAGCATTTTTATGAATCGTATACAGTATTCAACAATCAACATTTAAGGAACAAATCAACCTTCTTGCGTTCATTGCTTCAAGTTTGAAAGCTCAACGTCCTTTCCTCGTCTCAGGGATTGATTTCTGTGGACCTTTCTACACCTCTTATCGTATTAGAGGAAAACAGCCATATAAAACTTACGTGGCAATCTTCCTTTGTTTTACGTCTAAGGCCATTCATATTGAATTAGCATCAGATCTTTCTACTAATACATTTCTTCTCTGTCTCAAAAGATTTATAGGCCGTCGTGGTATCCCTCAAGAGCTATACTGCGATAACGCAACAAACTTTGTTGGTGCCAATAATAGGCTACAAGAATTCAAACAACGTTTTCTCGATGAAGCCAATATCAAGGGCTTAATCAACTACAGCACAGTCACAGGTTTCACATTCTTGTTCATCCCTCCTCGTTCCCCCCATTCCGGTGGTCTGTGGGAATCTGCTGTTAAATCTACAAAAACGCTTCTCGTAAAAAACATGTCCCGAGCTAACTTAACGTATGAAGAGTTTCAAACAATTCTCATCGAAGTTGAAGCTATATTGAACTCCCGGCCATTAGCACCAAGATCAGATGATCCAAATGATGGCGAAGCCCTAACTCCTGCACATATGTTAGTTGGATCATCCCTGATGTCGTTGCCCGATGAAAATTTAAACAACCACACAAATTTTACCTATCTCAAACGATGGCAAATGGTGACGCAGCTGAAACAACAGTTTTGGATACAATGGGTACGTGACTATACATATATTAACATTAGAACATAGATGCAAATGGTTCCAGACTTATGAAAATATAAGAGAAGGCACCCTAGTAATTGTCCACGAAGATAATATTCCTCCTCAACATTGGCTGCTTGCAGGTGTCATCAAGGCTATTCCAGGTAGAGACGGAAAAGTAACAGTGGTTAATCTCCAAACAACAAAAGGGGCGTTTCGACGATCCATCCACAAGATAGCACCATTACCCATCGAAGCTAATTGAAAGTGCCTTTCAAGGGGGCAGTATGTTCCGTCAAAATAAATACGCATATGCAATTCCTAATTCTTATATATATATATATATATATATATATATATATATATTTGTTAATGAATTCATTTAAAGTCCTTCTTGTAATAGAATGCATTTCTGCGTAGTTTGCTTTATTAGTACCAATTCCCCTGTACAAATCTTATATACTTATTATATGCAATTAAATTCTGAACGGTATGTTCTTTTTTTTTGTTCTCATCTTTTGAACATATACATACAGTTTAACTTGAATTTTTAGCATTAAAATTATTATAGAAATTACTGTCTTTGAATAAACATCAATTATTGTTTTTCCGCAAAAAAGAATAAAATTCACTTTTTCTTTGTTTCTCGTTCATTTTATGTACGCACACCATTTTTCAATTTTATTTATTATTTTACTGAATAGTCCCTTTAATGTTCTATGAGCTATTCTATATTTATCTGTAACGTAAATTCTAGATTTTGTTAACCTTTCTAATATTCCTGGTATCTATGTTAAAGATTTAAATAATTTTTGTTCTGTATTATGATTAATGGTATTTTCTGTTCTTCTACATATTTCTATATTGTGATATTAATTATATGATTTGGAAAATTGGTTTTTTCTAATATATTTATAACCTTCTTATTATTGCTATTGTTAAATTGTTTATCACTTACATTTAGAACACTTTCTATAAAATTCCTAACTGTGTTTATAATGATATGTCTACTATGTATGTTTTAAATACTAATTAGTCATCCTTCCCGAAGCTGGAAATTTCAAGCCATTTTCCTTTTCAGCTGTAAATTTAATGTTGAAATTAAATTGATTCAATGTTGATAATATATTATCTATCTCAGGTGTATGAATAATGCAAAATAAATCATCTACATCATTGCTGAACATCACGAAGCAAATTTTTACAAATCGAATTCACACGTATTCTTATTCTCTTTCATTTAGTCTTATCTGAGACAAATTTTTGCTTGTCTTTTTACTCATTTTTCTCAAACGCACTGCGAGAAATTTACTAGTTATGCTGTATGGAAGCATTTATGACATAAGTTGAAGTAAAAAATCAAACATTTCTAACAAAATTTCAAAATTATAAAAAAGTGTTAAAAGATAATTAATTACTTAACGTATGGATATCTGCTTTCCATACATAAACAAAATTTTTGGGGAAAAAAATATTATTTCATAAAAAAATTTCATATAAGAATTACTTTTATTAAAATACAAAAATTTTTCCTATATAGAATAATTATAAATGTGTTTTCTTTCCACTTTTTTAACCATATTTAAAAAACAATGCAACACTCCGCCTAACATGTTCTTTCCACGCTGTTTCAGCAACGACTAAGTAGAACAACTAAATTAATATGTGGTTTATCTTTTTCGCTCACTTGCACAACATTAGATTTATCTTGTTCACCTCCGATCTACATATATTGTCACTATTTTCGGCCTTATACATATTAAGTTTTTGATTTGATATGTCTAATAATTCCTCCATTACTATATCTGCTATTATTAGAGATCCCATAGGAAGACCCCTTTGTTGCATATATATTTTGCTATCATATTGAAAATACTTATTGTCTCCAATACAAAATTTTAAAATATGCAAAAATAAACATTTCTCAATCCTTGTATACCTTATCGTTTCCCATTTGTTTTCAATTGTATTAATTGCAAAATCAATAGGTAAACTTGGGAATAGGGAAACTACATCAAAAGAAATGAAGCTTTGATTATCAAATATATGTTGGTTCCTAATTTTATTCACAAATTCTATTGAATTTTGTTACATTTAGAATCCTTAGTAATATTTTTTTAAATATTGGTATATTGTACACTAGGGCGTCTCGAAAAAAAAAGTTCGCCGTACACCACAGAATATAAAGTATTGTTGCAAGGCAGTTTTGAAAAAAAAAATTTTATTTTTTTTTGCCGAAAGTAGGGGTCGCCAAACCACATTTTTCGTTATATCTTCGACATTTATAGTCCTATCTCAAAGTGTGATATATCGATGTTTTCGTCTTGAGGAGGCCAATATTTTGATTTAATAGTCATTAACCTCAAATATCTCATTCTAGTATTTACCTACCAGATCTCAGTTTCTACCACCCTAATGTACCACCCTATTGTCAGAAAATTAAAGCCCGCTAAAAATCATTAAACTTTTGTTAAAGAAGTTTTTCGATATTTCCAACAGAACTGTTAAAAAATACAATTTATGTTTTTTGCCGAATGTAGGGGTTACCTTTTTGAGTATTTTTGTCAGATTTTCTGTATTTACTGTCGGATCTCACAGTGCGATATATCGATGTTTTTGTCTCGAGGAGGCCAATGGTAATCTTTAATATTCATTGACCTCAATATAACCGTTCTAATAGTTAAGGCTGTTCTTATGAAATATTTCCATAATTCCGGTAGATCTATAAGAAAAAAAATTCATGTTTTTTGTCGAGCCTAGGAAATGTGATTTTAAATTGATTTGAAATTGATTTGAAATTTTTCGTACAAAATTTTATACCCGGAAATCCATCTTTCGGTTAGACGTTAACGGGAGATTAAGTAAATTCGAGTTAGTTTAAATCCTCTAATAATGGAAGTAGTACCGTTATTACTCTCATAGTTTATTTATTTTTGTATTATCCATGAAATATCTGTTGGAATTATCAATATTTAATCGTGTCGTGTCAAGAATTAATTTAAATAAACTAAAAAATGTCTTTTACTATCAGTGAATTAAACAACACTAAATTACCAACTAAGGGTGATGTTATTAATTTCTTTTTACATCTTCGGCATAACGCTGGTAGAATTCGAAAGCTGGGTGCTTTTAAACAAGAAGTTTTGAGAGGTATCATCATTTTGTGGCAGCGCGCAGGCATTCCAGTAATGTCGGTAAGTGGTGTTCGTAAAAGTTTGGATAAGCTTCTGAATGATTACTACAAAATGGTAAAATATAAATTCGAATACAATGTAAATGAGTGGAATAGATTGTTCTTAATTTCGCGTTGTAAGTGCGGTATTGAAAGAAATATTGCATGCAATTGCACAGCCTCTGATAAAATTCCAGACCACGCAAAAGAGATTTTCATCGATCAGTGCGGTCCACGATTGTTGACTATAGATTATGTTGCTGATATGATGTCGACGAGTAGCAACGGTGAAGAAATGTCGAAGACTGTTGAATCATCTTATGGGTTGCGTGACGAATTTGTCAGCGTTGGGTATAATGTAGACAGTGAAGAAGAGCAGGAGTTTGAGGAAAATGTTAACGATGTATCACAGACTTTAAAAAAATTTGTAGTGGCTGACATTTCATTGCAGGCTGTTACCGATGAGCAACGCCTAGGCCACATTTTTTCCAAGCTCGAAAGCCGTGAAAAATATAGCCAACTTGGGTCATTTCAAAATATGATTAAATAAAATTGTTTTAATATACACAGATCTTTGAACTTTTATTGTATTGGTACAGATATTATGGTAAGTTCGAAAAGAGTGTATCACTATTTAAAAAAGAAGATACTAGGCAAAAACATCGATATATAATACTATAAAATCCGACTGTGAATACCGAATATATGATAACTGTTTAAAAAGTCAACCCCTACATTCGGCAAAAAACATAAATTATATTTTTTTAACACTTCTGTTGGAACTATCGAAAAACTTCTTTAACAAAATTTTAATGATTTTTTGCGGGCTTTAATTTTCTGCTATTAGGGTGGTAGAAAATGAGATCTGGTGGGTAAATACTAGAACGGGATACAAAATACCATTGACTATTAAAGCAAAACATTGGTCTCTTTGAGACAAAAACATCGATATATCACACTTTGAGATCCGACTGTAAATGCCGAAGATATGTATAACGAAAAATGTATTTTGGCGACCCCTACTTTCGGCCAAAAAAATTAAAAAATTTTTTTTGAAAATGTCTTACAACATTACTTCGTATTCGGTGGTGTACGGCGAACTTTTTTTTCTTGCCTATATGGCGAGACGCTCTATTGTACACGTATATGTGTATATATATATATATATATATATATATATATATATATATATATATATATATATATATCAGTGTTGCCACTTCGTGTGTAATTACACATATCATGTGTAATTTCGTTTTTCATGTGTAGCCCATGTGTAATTCATGTGTAACTTGAAATTTTATCGTTTTTGAGCACTACTTTTTTTATTAAGTTTTAACTATTTTCAACACCTGCATATGAAAAAAATAAATCTATGTGCGTCCTTTTCTATCACATACGAATATTCATTCTGACTAAAAATATATTTTGCAGAATTGCATCAAAAATATGGTACCACTATAGTTGTGCCATGAATCAGAAAGAAGAATCACAGCCATATAAAATTCTTATGTTTTTCCCCGGTTTTGGTCAAAAGAAATAAAAAGGCATTAATATTCTTGCCAAACTTAAAAATTTTATTAAAAGTGTGTTTAATTTTAAATATTTGTAGACTTTTGAACAACTGGTAAGCTATGTATGTAAATAAATCTTTACATTCACCATACAAATCATTTTGTTTGTTTTGTAGATATGTATGTCTGAAAAGAACGTATTTAGATTCCAAAGTGAATGGCTGCTTTTGATTGATTTCAAAGGTTGGCTTATTAAAATAAATGACAATGGGAAAGATGCTGCATTCTGTAAGCTGTGTAATAAAAAATTGATGTTCCGAAAACCAGTTCTTTCAAGACATATGCAAACAAGATCCCACCAAACTGCTAATTCTGCTATTAAATCCACAGCCAACATTAGCAAAGCCATACAGAATTCAACATCAAAGAATGAAAGCGTTAAGAGAGCTGAACTAAAAATGGCAGGAGCATTAACTACCAACCATTTGGCATTTAGACTAGTAGACGATCTTATTCCAGTATTAAAGTCATGTCTGCCAGACTCCAATATACTTAAAGATGTAAGCCTTCATAGAACAAAAGCAACAGCTCTGGTGAAAAATGTTTTAGGCCCAAGTTTTTCTGAGGAGCTTTATTATAAATTGCAGAAAACCGTGTTTTCCATAATAGTAGATGAAACAACAGACTTTAGCACAACGAAACAGATAGCTTTCACTACAATTTATTATAACAACGAAACATCTCGGGTACATTATTCTTTTTTTGAGTTCAAAGAGAGTGGATCATCGACAGCAAAGAAAATGTTTGAGCATCTCAAAACCACAATTATAGAAAAAGGTATTCTTTTTGGAAATCTAGTTGGATTTGCATCAGATACACCTAATGTAATGTTTGGTCAGTATAATTCAGTAGCAAAGTTGTTAAAAGACGAAAAGCCAGATATTGTTTTGATAAAATGCTCATGCCACCTAATACATTTGATAGCGTCGAAAGCATGTCTAAAATTTCCAACATATTTGGAAGATTTACTTCGCAATCTCGGATCTTATTTTAACAGGAGCTATGTTCGACAGAAAAAACTTAAGGAATTTCAGGAATATTTCCAAACTGGAGTTCATAAAATATTTTCCCCTGCCATTACAAGATGGCTCTCATTACATTCATGTGTTAATCGTGTTTTAGAACAATATGAAGTATTAAGAAATTTGTTAAGGCTAGAAGTTTTTGAAGATCCCTCCAAGACTACCGAATCAATGTTCTGGCATTAGATGATAAAAAAACAAGAATTTATTTAGATATTTTAACTTCATTTAATACACTTTTTCAATCGGAAAAGCCAGTATTGTATAAATTGAAATCTGAAGTAATGCATGTAATGAAAACGTTTTATTCAAATTACATAAAAATTGATGTTTTAAAATCCCAATCCTTTGGGAATCTTTGACTACAATTTCTAATTCTGAAAAAAAAATTATACATCAAGATTGTCGGGAGTTTTATATCGAAACAATTCGTCAAATAAAAACAAGATTGGATTTTAGTAACGATATTTATACAATTATGGATATTGTTGATCCCAAAATTGTCCAATCTTTTCAACGTAAATCATTGTATTTGTTTAAAAAAAGATTTCCATCCTTCAATATTGATTTGCAACAACTTGATAATGAGTGGCGACAAATTGCACTCTTAGATTTTGAAAAATTTCCAGAAGATTATTGGAAAAAGGTTTTTGAATTCAAGAATTCCTTGGGAGACAGATTACTTCCAACTTTGCAAATAGTTATTAACTATATTTTTATTTTACCGAAATCCATCATTCGGTTAGACGTTAACGGGAGATTAAGTAAATTCGAGTTAGTTTAAATCCTCTAATAATGGAAGTAGTACCGTTATTACTCTCATAGTTTATTTATTTTTGTATTATCCATGAAATATCTGTTGGAATTATCAATATTTAATCGTGTCGTGTCAAGAATTAATTTAAATAAACTAAAAAATGTCTTTTACTATCAGTGAATTAAACAACACTAAATTACCAACTAAGGGTGATGTTATTAATTTCTTTTTACATCTTCGGCATAACGCTGGTAGAATTCGAAAGCTGGGTGCTTTTAAACAAGAAGTTTTGAGAGGTATCATCATTTTGTGGCAGCGCGCAGGCATTCCAGTAATGTCGGTAAGTGGTGTTCGTAAAAGTTTGGATAAGCTTCTGAATGATTACTACAAAATGGTAAAATATAAATTCGAATACAATGTAAATGAGTGGAATAGATTGTTCTTAATTTCGCGTTGTAAGTGCGGTATTGAAAGAAATATTGCATGCAATTGCACAGCCTCTGATAAAATTCCAGACCACGCAAAAGAGATTTTCATCGATCAGTGCGGTCCACGATTGTTGACTATAGATTATGTTGCTGATATGATGTCGACGAGTAGCAACGGTGAAGAAATGTCGAAGACTGTTGAATCATCTTATGGGTTGCGTGACGAATTTGTCAGCGTTGGGTATAATGTAGACAGTGAAGAAGAGCAGGAGTTTGAGGAAAATGTTAACGATGTATCACAGACTTTAAAAAAATTTGTAGTGGCTGACATTTCATTGCAGGCTGTTACCGATGAGCAACGCCTAGGCCACATTTTTTCCAAGCTCGAAAGCCGTGAAAAATATAGCCAACTTGGGTCATTTCAAAATATGATTAAATAAAATTGTTTTAATATACACAGATCTTTGAACTTTTATTGTATTGGTACAGATATTATGGTAAGTTCGAAAAGAGTGTATCACTATTTAAAAAAGAAGATACTAGGCAAAAACATCGATATATAATACTATAAAATCCGACTGTGAATACCGAATATATGATAACTGTTTAAAAAGTCAACCCCTACATTCGGCAAAAAACATAAATTATATTTTTTTAACACTTCTGTTGGAACTATCGAAAAACTTCTTTAACAAAATTTTAATGATTTTTTGCGGGCTTTAATTTTCTGCTATTAGGGTGGTAGAAAATGAGATCTGGTGGGTAAATACTAGAACGGGATACAAAATACCATTGACTATTAAAGCAAAACATTGGTCTCTTTGAGACAAAAACATCGATATATCACACTTTGAGATCCGACTGTAAATGCCGAAGATATGTATAACGAAAAATGTATTTTGGCGACCCCTACTTTCGGCCAAAAAAATTAAAAAATTTTTTTTGAAAATGTCTTACAACATTACTTCGTATTCGGTGGTGTACGGCGAACTTTTTTTTCTTGCCTATATGGCGAGACGCTCTATTGTACACGTATATGTGTATATATATATATATATATATATATATATATATATATATATATATATATATATATATATATCAGTGTTGCCACTTCGTGTGTAATTACACATATCATGTGTAATTTCGTTTTTCATGTGTAGCCCATGTGTAATTCATGTGTAACTTGAAATTTTATCGTTTTTGAGCACTACTTTTTTTATTAAGTTTTAACTATTTTCAACACCTGCATATGAAAAAAATAAATCTATGTGCGTCCTTTTCTATCACATACGAATATTCATTCTGACTAAAAATATATTTTGCAGAATTGCATCAAAAATATGGTACCACTATAGTTGTGCCATGAATCAGAAAGAAGAATCACAGCCATATAAAATTCTTATGTTTTTCCCCGGTTTTGGTCAAAAGAAATAAAAAGGCATTAATATTCTTGCCAAACTTAAAAATTTTATTAAAAGTGTGTTTAATTTTAAATATTTGTAGACTCTTGAACAACTGGTAAGCTATGTATGTAAATAAATCTTTACATTCACCATACAAATCATTTTGTTTGTTTTGTAGATATGTATGTCTGAAAAGAACGTATTTAGATTCCAAAGTGAATGGCTGCTTTTGATTGATTTCAAAGGTTGGCTTATTAAAATAAATGACAATGGGAAAGATGCTGCATTCTGTAAGCTGTGTAATAAAAAATTGATGTTCCGAAAACCAGTTCTTTCAAGACATATGCAAACAAGATCCCACCAAACTGCTAATTCTGCTATTAAATCCACAGCCAACATTAGCAAAGCCATACAGAATTCAACATCAAAGAATGAAAGCGTTAAGAGAGCTGAACTAAAAATGGCAGGAGCATTAACTACCAACCATTTGGCATTTAGACTAGTAGACGATCTTATTCCAGTATTAAAGTCATGTCTGCCAGACTCCAATATACTTAAAGATGTAAGCCTTCATAGAACAAAAGCAACAGCTCTGGTGAAAAATGTTTTAGGCCCAAGTTTTTCTGAGGAGCTTTATTATAAATTGCAGAAAACCGTGTTTTCCATAATAGTAGATGAAACAACAGACTTTAGCACAACGAAACAGATAGCTTTCACTACAATTTATTATAACAACGAAACATCTCGGGTACATTATTCTTTTTTTGAGTTCAAAGAGAGTGGATCATCGACAGCAAAGAAAATGTTTGAGCATCTCAAAACCACAATTATAGAAAAAGGTATTCTTTTTGGAAATCTAGTTGGATTTGCATCAGATACACCTAATGTAATGTTTGGTCAGTATAATTCAGTAGCAAAGTTGTTAAAAGACGAAAAGCCAGATATTGTTTTGATAAAATGCTCATGCCACCTAATACATTTGATAGCGTCGAAAGCATGTCTAAAATTTCCAACATATTTGGAAGATTTACTTCGCAATCTCGGATCTTATTTTAACAGGAGCTATGTTCGACAGAAAAAACTTAAGGAATTTCAGGAATATTTCCAAACTGGAGTTCATAAAATATTTTCCCCTGCCATTACAAGATGGCTCTCATTACATTCATGTGTTAATCGTGTTTTAGAACAATATGAAGTATTAAGAAATTTGTTAAGGCTAGAAGTTTTTGAAGATCCCTCCAAGACTACCGAATCAATGTTCTGGCATTAGATGATGAAAAAACAAGAATTTATTTAGATATTTTAACTTCATTTAATACACTTTTTCAATCGGAAAAGCCAGTATTGTATAAATTGAAATCTGAAGTAATGCATGTAATGAAAACGTTTTATTCAAATTACATAAAAATTGATGTTTTAAAATCCCAATCCTTTGGGAATCTTTGACTACAATTTCTAATTCTGAAAAAAAAATTATACATCAAGATTGTCGGGAGTTTTATATCGAAACAATTCGTCAAATAAAAACAAGATTGGATTTTAGTAACGATATTTATACAATTATGGATATTGTTGATCCCAAAATTGTCCAATCTTTTCAACGTAAATCATTGTATTTGTTTAAAAAAAGATTTCCATCCTTCGATATTGATTTGCAACAACTTGATAATGAGTGGCGACAAATTGCACTCTTAGATTTTGAAAAATTTCCAGAAGATTATTGGAAAAAGGTTTTTGAATTCAAGAATTCCTTGGGAGACAGATTACTTCCAACTTTGCAAATAGTTATTAACTATATTTTTATTTTACCGAAATCCATCATTCGGTTAGACGTTAACGGGAGATTAAGTAAATTCGAGTTAGTTTAAATCCTCTAATAATGGAAGTAGTACCGTTATTACTCTCATAGTTTATTTATTTTTGTATTATCCATGAAATATCTGTTGGAATTATCAATATTTAATCGTGTCGTGTCAAGAATTAATTTAAATAAACTAAAAAATGTCTTTTACTATCAGTGAATTAAACAACACTAAATTACCAACTAAGGGTGATGTTATTAATTTCTTTTTACATCTTCGGCATAACGCTGGTAGAATTCGAAAGCTGGGTGCTTTTAAACAAGAAGTTTTGAGAGGTATCATCATTTTGTGGCAGCGCGCAGGCATTCCAGTAATGTCGGTAAGTGGTGTTCGTAAAAGTTTGGATAAGCTTCTGAATGATTACTACAAAATGGTAAAATATAAATTCGAATACAATGTAAATGAGTGGAATAGATTGTTCTTAATTTCGCGTTGTAAGTGCGGTATTGAAAGAAATATTGCATGCAATTGCACAGCCTCTGATAAAATTCCAGACCACGCAAAAGAGATTTTCATCGATCAGTGCGGTCCACGATTGTTGACTATAGATTATGTTGCTGATATGATGTCGACGAGTAGCAACGGTGAAGAAATGTCGAAGACTGTTGAATCATCTTATGGGTTGCGTGACGAATTTGTCAGCGTTGGGTATAATGTAGACAGTGAAGAAGAGCAGGAGTTTGAGGAAAATGTTAACGATGTATCACAGACTTTAAAAAAATTTGTAGTGGCTGACATTTCATTGCAGGCTGTTACCGATGAGCAACGCCTAGGCCACATTTTTTCCAAGCTCGAAAGCCGTGAAAAATATAGCCAACTTGGGTCATTTCAAAATATGATTAAATAAAATTGTTTTAATATACACAGATCTTTGAACTTTTATTGTATTGGTACAGATATTATGGTAAGTTCGAAAAGAGTGTATCACTATTTAAAAAAGAAGATACTAGGCAAAAACATCGATATATAATACTATAAAATCCGACTGTGAATACCGAATATATGATAACTGTTTAAAAAGTCAACCCCTACATTCGGCAAAAAACATAAATTATATTTTTTTAACACTTCTGTTGGAACTATCGAAAAACTTCTTTAACAAAATTTTAATGATTTTTTGCGGGCTTTAATTTTCTGCTATTAGGGTGGTAGAAAATGAGATCTGGTGGGTAAATACTAGAACGGGATACAAAATACCATTGACTATTAAAGCAAAACATTGGTCTCTTTGAGACAAAAACATCGATATATCACACTTTGAGATCCGACTGTAAATGCCGAAGATATGTATAACGAAAAATGTATTTTGGCGACCCCTACTTTCGGCCAAAAAAATTAAAAAATTTTTTTTGAAAATGTCTTACAACATTACTTCGTATTCGGTGGTGTACGGCGAACTTTTTTTTCTTGCCTATATGGCGAGACGCTCTATTGTACACGTATATGTGTATATATATATATATATATATATATATATATATATATATATATATATATATATATATATCAGTGTTGCCACTTCGTGTGTAATTACACATATCATGTGTAATTTCGTTTTTCATGTGTAGCCCATGTGTAATTCATGTGTAACTTGAAATTTTATCGTTTTTGAGCACTACTTTTTTTATTAAGTTTTAACTATTTTCAACACCTGCATATGAAAAAAATAAATCTATGTGCGTCCTTTTCTATCACATACGAATATTCATTCTGACTAAAAATATATTTTGCAGAATTGCATCAAAAATATGGTACCACTATAGTTGTGCCATGAATCAGAAAGAAGAATCACAGCCATATAAAATTCTTATGTTTTTCCCCGGTTTTGGTCAAAAGAAATAAAAAGGCATTAATATTCTTGCCAAACTTAAAAATTTTATTAAAAGTGTGTTTAATTTTAAATATTTGTAGACTCTTGAACAACTGGTAAGCTATGTATGTAAATAAATCTTTACATTCACCATACAAATCATTTTGTTTGTTTTGTAGATATGTATGTCTGAAAAGAACGTATTTAGATTCCAAAGTGAATGGCTGCTTTTGATTGATTTCAAAGGTTGGCTTATTAAAATAAATGACAATGGGAAAGATGCTGCATTCTGTAAGCTGTGTAATAAAAAATTGATGTTCCGAAAACCAGTTCTTTCAAGACATATGCAAACAAGATCCCACCAAACTGCTAATTCTGCTATTAAATCCACAGCCAACATTAGCAAAGCCATACAGAATTCAACATCAAAGAATGAAAGCGTTAAGAGAGCTGAACTAAAAATGGCAGGAGCATTAACTACCAACCATTTGGCATTTAGACTAGTAGACGATCTTATTCCAGTATTAAAGTCATGTCTGCCAGACTCCAATATACTTAAAGATGTAAGCCTTCATAGAACAAAAGCAACAGCTCTGGTGAAAAATGTTTTAGGCCCAAGTTTTTCTGAGGAGCTTTATTATAAATTGCAGAAAACCGTGTTTTCCATAATAGTAGATGAAACAACAGACTTTAGCACAACGAAACAGATAGCTTTCACTACAATTTATTATAACAACGAAACATCTCGGGTACATTATTCTTTTTTTGAGTTCAAAGAGAGTGGATCATCGACAGCAAAGAAAATGTTTGAGCATCTCAAAACCACAATTATAGAAAAAGGTATTCTTTTTGGAAATCTAGTTGGATTTGCATCAGATACACCTAATGTAATGTTTGGTCAGTATAATTCAGTAGCAAAGTTGTTAAAAGACGAAAAGCCAGATATTGTTTTGATAAAATGCTCATGCCACCTAATACATTTGATAGCGTCGAAAGCATGTCTAAAATTTCCAACATATTTGGAAGATTTACTTCGCAATCTCGGATCTTATTTTAACAGGAGCTATGTTCGACAGAAAAAACTTAAGGAATTTCAGGAATATTTCCAAACTGGAGTTCATAAAATATTTTCCCCTGCCATTACAAGATGGCTCTCATTACATTCATGTGTTAATCGTGTTTTAGAACAATATGAAGTATTAAGAAATTTGTTAAGGCTAGAAGTTTTTGAAGATCCCTCCAAGACTACCGAATCAATGTTCTGGCATTAGATGATGAAAAAACAAGAATTTATTTAGATATTTTAACTTCATTTAATACACTTTTTCAATCGGAAAAGCCAGTATTGTATAAATTGAAATCTGAAGTAATGCATGTAATGAAAACGTTTTATTCAAATTACATAAAAATTGATGTTTTAAAATCCCAATCCTTTGGGAATCTTTGACTACAATTTCTAATTCTGAAAAAAAAATTATACATCAAGATTGTCGGGAGTTTTATATCGAAACAATTCGTCAAATAAAAACAAGATTGGATTTTAGTAACGATATTTATACAATTATGGATATTGTTGATCCCAAAATTGTCCAATCTTTTCAACGTAAATCATTGTATTTGTTTAAAAAAAGATTTCCATCCTTCGATATTGATTTGCAACAACTTGATAATGAGTGGCGACAAATTGCACTCTTAGATTTTGAAAAATTTCCAGAAGATTATTGGAAAAAGGTTTTTGAATTCAAGAATTCCTTGGGAGACAGATTACTTCCAACTTTGCAAATAGTTATTAACTATATTTTTATTTTACCGAAATCCATCATTCGGTTAGACGTTAACGGGAGATTAAGTAAATTCGAGTTAGTTTAAATCCTCTAATAATGGAAGTAGTACCGTTATTACTCTCATAGTTTATTTATTTTTGTATTATCCATGAAATATCTGTTGGAATTATCAATATTTAATCGTGTCGTGTCAAGAATTAATTTAAATAAACTAAAAAATGTCTTTTACTATCAGTGAATTAAACAACACTAAATTACCAACTAAGGGTGATGTTATTAATTTCTTTTTACATCTTCGGCATAACGCTGGTAGAATTCGAAAGCTGGGTGCTTTTAAACAAGAAGTTTTGAGAGGTATCATCATTTTGTGGCAGCGCGCAGGCATTCCAGTAATGTCGGTAAGTGGTGTTCGTAAAAGTTTGGATAAGCTTCTGAATGATTACTACAAAATGGTAAAATATAAATTCGAATACAATGTAAATGAGTGGAATAGATTGTTCTTAATTTCGCGTTGTAAGTGCGGTATTGAAAGAAATATTGCATGCAATTGCACAGCCTCTGATAAAATTCCAGACCACGCAAAAGAGATTTTCATCGATCAGTGCGGTCCACGATTGTTGACTATAGATTATGTTGCTGATATGATGTCGACGAGTAGCAACGGTGAAGAAATGTCGAAGACTGTTGAATCATCTTATGGGTTGCGTGACGAATTTGTCAGCGTTGGGTATAATGTAGACAGTGAAGAAGAGCAGGAGTTTGAGGAAAATGTTAACGATGTATCACAGACTTTAAAAAAATTTGTAGTGGCTGACAATTCATTGCAGGCTGTTACCGATGAGCAACGCCTAGGCCACATTTTTTCCAAGCTCGAAAGCCGTGAAAAATATAGCCAACTTGGGTCATTTCAAAATATGATTAAATAAAATTGTTTTAATATACACAGATCTTTGAACTTTTATTGTATTGGTACAGATATTATGGTAAGTTCGAAAAGAGTGTATCACTATTTAAAAAAGAAGATACTAGGCAAAAACATCGATATATAATACTATAAAATCCGACTGTGAATACCGAATATATGATAACTGTTTAAAAAGTCAACCCCTACATTCGGCAAAAAACATAAATTATATTTTTTTAACACTTCTGTTGGAACTATCGAAAAACTTCTTTAACAAAATTTTAATGATTTTTTGCGGGCTTTAATTTTCTGCTATTAGGGTGGTAGAAAATGAGATCTGGTGGGTAAATACTAGAACGGGATACAAAATACCATTGACTATTAAAGCAAAACATTGGTCTCTTTGAGACAAAAACATCGATATATCACACTTTGAGATCCGACTGTAAATGCCGAAGATATGTATAACGAAAAATGTATTTTGGCGACCCCTACTTTCGGCCAAAAAAATTAAAAAATTTTTTTTGAAAATGTCTTACAACATTACTTCGTATTCGGTGGTGTACGGCGAACTTTTTTTTCTTGCCTATATGGCGAGACGCTCTATTGTACACGTATATGTGTATATATATATATATATATATATATATATATATATATATATATATATATCAGTGTTGCCACTTCGTGTGTAATTACACATATCATGTGTAATTTCGTTTTTCATGTGTAGCCCATGTGTAATTCATGTGTAACTTGAAATTTTATCGTTTTTGAGCACTACTTTTTTTATTAAGTTTTAACTATTTTCAACACCTGCATATGAAAAAAATAAATCTATGTGCGTCCTTTTCTATCACATACGAATATTCATTCTGACTAAAAATATATTTTGCAGAATTGCATCAAAAATATGGTACCACTATAGTTGTGCCATGAATCAGAAAGAAGAATCACAGCCATATAAAATTCTTATGTTTTTCCCCGGTTTTGGTCAAAAGAAATAAAAAGGCATTAATATTCTTGCCAAACTTAAAAATTTTATTAAAAGTGTGTTTAATTTTAAATATTTGTAGACTCTTGAACAACTGGTAAGCTATGTATGTAAATAAATCTTTACATTCACCATACAAATCATTTTGTTTGTTTTGTAGATATGTATGTCTGAAAAGAACGTATTTAGATTCCAAAGTGAATGGCTGCTTTTGATTGATTTCAAAGGTTGGCTTATTAAAATAAATGACAATGGGAAAGATGCTGCATTCTGTAAGCTGTGTAATAAAAAATTGATGTTCCGAAAACCAGTTCTTTCAAGACATATGCAAACAAGATCCCACCAAACTGCTAATTCTGCTATTAAATCCACAGCCAACATTAGCAAAGCCATACAGAATTCAACATCAAAGAATGAAAGCGTTAAGAGAGCTGAACTAAAAATGGCAGGAGCATTAACTACCAACCATTTGGCATTTAGACTAGTAGACGATCTTATTCCAGTATTAAAGTCATGTCTGCCAGACTCCAATATACTTAAAGATGTAAGCCTTCATAGAACAAAAGCAACAGCTCTGGTGAAAAATGTTTTAGGCCCAAGTTTTTCTGAGGAGCTTTATTATAAATTGCAGAAAACCGTGTTTTCCATAATAGTAGATGAAACAACAGACTTTAGCACAACGAAACAGATAGCTTTCACTACAATTTATTATAACAACGAAACATCTCGGGTACATTATTCTTTTTTTGAGTTCAAAGAGAGTGGATCATCGACAGCAAAGAAAATGTTTGAGCATCTCAAAACCACAATTATAGAAAAAGGTATTCTTTTTGGAAATCTAGTTGGATTTGCATCAGATACACCTAATGTAATGTTTGGTCAGTATAATTCAGTAGCAAAGTTGTTAAAAGACGAAAAGCCAGATATTGTTTTGATAAAATGCTCATGCCACCTAATACATTTGATAGCGTCGAAAGCATGTCTAAAATTTCCAACATATTTGGAAGATTTACTTCGCAATCTCGGATCTTATTTTAACAGGAGCTATGTTCGACAGAAAAAACTTAAGGAATTTCAGGAATATTTCCAAACTGGAGTTCATAAAATATTTTCCCCTGCCATTACAAGATGGCTCTCATTACATTCATGTGTTAATCGTGTTTTAGAACAATATGAAGTATTAAGAAATTTGTTAAGGCTAGAAGTTTTTGAAGATCCCTCCAAGACTACCGAATCAATGTTCTGGCATTAGATGATGAAAAAACAAGAATTTATTTAGATATTTTAACTTCATTTAATACACTTTTTCAATCGGAAAAGCCAGTATTGTATAAATTGAAATCTGAAGTAATGCATGTAATGAAAACGTTTTATTCAAATTACATAAAAATTGATGTTTTAAAATCCCAATCCTTTGGGAATCTTTGACTACAATTTCTAATTCTGAAAAAAAATTATACATCAAGATTGTCGGGAGTTTTATATCGAAACAATTCGTCAAATAAAAACAAGATTGGATTTTAGTAACGATATTTATACAATTATGGATATTGTTGATCCCAAAATTGTCCAATCTTTTCAACGTAAATCATTGTATTTGTTTAAAAAAAGATTTCCATCCTTCAATATTGATTTGCAACAACTTGATAATGAGTGGCGACAAATTGCACTCTTAGATTTTGAAAAATTTCCAGAAGATTATTGGAAAAAGGTTTTTGAATTCAAGAATTCCTTGGGAGACAGATTACTTCCAACTTTGCAAATAGTTATTAACTATATTTTTATTTTACCCTTTTCGAACGCTGCTGCAGAAAGAATATTTAGCAATTTAAACAATTGTAAGACAGATTTACGAAATAAACTGTCATCTGATACCATTTCTTCTATTATATTTACTAAAGAAGGAATACATAGAAATGGTGGACCAAATTTCGAACTTACTCCAAAAATGATAAACAAAAAGTGGGAGTTTTAAATAATCAAAAAAAATTTGATCTCAATATAAATGCGATGCATTTTACTTTGTTTATTTTTACGTTATATATTACTATGTACATATATAAAATAGTGTGAATTTTTTGTTTTGTTTTTAACCGTTATTTATGTGAAATAAAAACACGATGAATTGTTAATAAAAAAAACTCTAAATCGTTATTTTTTCAACAAAAAAATTCAAAACAATGTACATACGTTTCTTGCTAAAAAAAAAGAAAAGCATGTGTAATTCGTAATTTCATGTGTAATTTTGGCATGATCCATGTGTAATTTAAAATATCGCTTGTGGTAACACTGATATACATATATATATATATATATATATATATATATATATATATGTGTGTGTGTGTATGCACGTATGTGTGTATTTACGTATGCATATGTGCATGTGTATATGTACGTATGTATGTCTCTTTCAGTACTTTTGTATGTTTAAATAATTTGTATATATGTACATACATACATATATGCGCTTAAATTACTACTATACGAGTAAAGCTTATATTATACGTACGGTGACCATTAGTCCTTTTTTTAAGAGGACAGTCCTCTTTTTTTACATGATGTCCTCTTAGATAAACAAAAATTAAAGTGTCCTTTTTTAATTAAAATGTCCTTTATTGTCCTTTTTTTTTTGATTGTTAATACTTTTTTGTTTAAACTCCAAAATTATAAGTTTTATTTTCTCAATACAATAAAAGTCAAAATCACCAATACAATAGAAATTATTATCATCAAATGGATTGTGCAGAAATGAAGATCTTTTTCTCAAATGACTGTAATATTTTTGGACACATTTTAAGTTCTGGGCATATTTTGTTTAAAAAACATTAATATATCGTCATATGTTTTCACAAAAGCCCTAAGTTACAACACAGTTTAAAATCGACTTATTCCTTGACTAAGATGTCCTGGATCAAAATACACGTTACTGCAACAGTTTGTACTCCTACAATGATATATAACATTCTTATCAACAAGCTTAAGCTGACAAATTTTTAAAATATTTGGAAAATCTTTCACACTAGAGATTTTTTTTCTTCTCATGTAAAATTTTGTCAATGTAACTTAAGGCTTTTTGGAAGACATATGACGATATGTAAGTAAGTCGGCCATGAATAGAATATATGCAATTGACTATAAATAGTAAAACCAATTTTTATTACATTTCTAAATGTCCTCTTTAGCACTGTAATTATACGTGACATATCCATAACGCCATAACCATAACTGTTAATACAGTTCGAACCTAATTTATAGATAACACTGTATTCGATTATGCTTCACATAACCATAACCATAGGAACCAAATGGGTTTTGGTTGTAGATTATGGCGTTATGGTTATGGTGTTATGGATATGTCACGACTAATTTAACCTTAAGTTGTTCATGTTGGAAAAAAAATAACTTGTTATAAAATTGTTCATTATAATTTTTTAATGTCGAAAAATTGTTTTTTTTTGTTACTGTAAATTGATGATGTTGAATAAAAAAATGTATATGTTATTGTATTTGAAAAACAAATATTTTGAATAATTTTTTGTCATGTTTAAAAACCATTTTGCTATAAAAACTAATTTGTTATAAAACTGTTCATTATAAATTGTTAATGTTGAAAATTTTTTGGAACGAAGTTCCTTTGGGACGATGCGGAGGTGTACCCTAACCGTGAAAAAACGTCCGTGACGTAAGATATTTTGTTTATAAAATTTATAATTTAAATCAGTGTTACGCAAGCATTTATTTGCTTATCGCGCGAGTTATATATGCGAACCCTACTAAATATTCAAAACCAGACAAAATTGAAGAATTTTTAAAAACAATAGGTAAATGAACTGTAAATCTATTGCATCAGCAAAATCGACAATAAATGCCTTTCCGTTCCCAAAGTAAAACATAAAAATATTAAACAATTCCACGAATTATTGACAAATAAAATAATTTCATAAATACTGAATTTCCGCTCCTATTTAACTCCAGACATTTTTCGTGAGAAATATTTTTAACAAAATAATAAAATGTCCAAACAATTGTTTACAGGTAAAAATCACACCATAAAATTTAAAAAGAATTTTTATTAATAAATTGCTAGTTGGGAATTTATTGAACCAATCAGAATTATGCTAATGCAATAGATAGGAAATAAGAAGTATGGTAAAATCAATTAATAATTATAAAGTTTAGACTTAGTTTCTCCATTAAGCTCGATTGTCTTGTCATAATAAAATAAACTTGTTTTTTGAAATAATAAAAAGAATAATAAAGAATTGTTTTTTTTTATAAAATATTCGAACTCTGTTATGTGAATGGCGCAGTCGGTAGGATTCTAGTAAGTAAAAGGATCCAGTGATACGAACCGTATTAAATTGAATTTTGTACAGTGGACATTTTTTAAAATTGAAGTGAAACACCACAGTAGTGCAGTGAGCCCTTACAATTATAAATAGACGCTACAAAAACAAGAGACAAGATAGTGCAGTGAACAATTAAGAAAAAAAAAATTTAACGCCACTATAAACATTAATAAAATAATTGTGCAGCGAACACTTAGAAAAAGTGAACACCACTAAATAGTGCAGTGAACATTGATGTCAAGTAGAAACTACAACCCTTTATTAAGTTTTTCAGAAACAAGTTCTAAAAGGCAACAAACTTTCAACAAAAACCGAACAATGGAGGAACAAGCTCAAGTGCAGATTAGCCTGGCAGACGAATTGGTCAGAAAAGAGCAACAGCTGGAACACTTGCACCAAGCTTATGTAAAATTACAACAACAATTACAGCAACAACAACAGCAAAATGCAGTTGTACAAGACGCACAACAACAACAATGGCAACAATTGCAAAGCCAACAACCACAACATAATCAATTGGCCAGGATCCACAAAAATGTTGCATATCTACAAGTGTTTACGGGAATAGGAGAAATTATAATCAATTCATTCCTGAGCAGTGTGGAGTACCTACTATCAACAATAAGAGATGAGGAATTAAGGAAAGAAGCCATAAAAGCCATTTTTTATAGAACCATACAAGGCCCAGCCAAGAACGTGATAATAAATATTCCGGAACCAGACAACTGGCAACTTATAAAGGAAACGCTGAAACTACGGTATCGTCCAGATATTGAACCGCACCAACTCTACAGAAAGATATCAAATCTTAAGGTAAATAATGTTAATGAATTATTGACAGAAATTCAAGAAATTAAATATAGGTCGGACGAATTAGAAATATATTGTTACAAAGTTCAAAAGTAGATTTAAATATAACGACAATGCGGCTATATGTACTTAGCAGCACTGCCAATCATCTCTAGTTGTCAAAATGTTACAACCCTGGTCAACACAATGCAGATAAAATTTGAATTAACGGAAATGGAATATTCCGGATACATCGTTGAGAATATACAAGATCATTCGAGGCTGTGCGATAATAAGTGTAAATAACAACAACGAAAAACCAAGCAACATCAATGCTAAGAGATGATGGTTTATTCTTAATGATCTTGTACGCAAGTATTCGTTGTTAATAAAAGCTAAACATGTACACAAATATACACAGCAATATACACAGCAACATACACACATAGCCCAAGCAGAAACAAAACTACGCAACTCATAGACCACTCATACATACAACCGCATATAGTTACCGTAAACAAAACACACAAGCCAGCATTGTCATATATACACACGTATATAGCTACATGTTAAGTAAAGCACAACCAACAACAACCATGACCAGATGCTTCGCGAAGTTACCAGACGACGTCATTTTGCTATATAAAGTCGCTGCCAGTAATCAGCGGGATCAGTGTGATTTTAAATCTAGACGTGTTTACATCGCTAAGTGTTTAGTAGTACAAATACTCGTGTTAATAAAGTAGTAAATAAAGTGTTGCCGCATTATAATTCTAAAAGTAATTGTCTGTGTTTTTAATTTGATGCAATTAAACGAATCCTTGAAGGATAAGTAAAAAGCGTTTTTACGAAAAGGTCTAAAAACGTAACAATATATATATATATATATATATATATATATATATATATATATATATATATATATATATATAAATATCCAGTCTTTTTCTTTCGTGTATAACATAAAAGTGTATGAAGGAACCAAAAACGAAACAAAACTAAAGAAACATAAGGAGAAAATAAAACAGAAATTCAAAGGAATCAATTAATAAAAACAAAATAAAAAAAAAACAAAAAAGATCAAGAATATATTAAAAGAAAGTTGTTAGTATATAGTTAAGTTAGTTTTTATTATGATTTAGTGTTAAGTGTTAATTTTGAATTAGAGTCTAGGGAATTAGTATAAGTTTTAGTATTTGGTATTGGTTTTGTGCGTCGACCCTAGGAGGAATTTGTAGAGTTTGTGGTAGTGTGTTTCGTGTATCCTTGAGAAAAAAAATTTGTCCGAAATTAAAGGACCAAAAACAAAATTTAACTGCCATAAGTGAGCTCCCTTAGGTAGAATAGAGTAGAGTTTCGCTCTGTGTTGAGCAGTCGTCGTAAAACGCTTTATGGATTTTGTTTCCGAAGGGGTCGGACTGCAAAAATAATTAAAAAGGACATTGCAATTTAAGGAAAAAAAGGACATTAAAAAAAAATAATAATAATTATGAAATTTGATGAGCTAAAAGTTGAACAGCTAAAAAAGGAGCTTAGTAAGCGGGAATTGCCAACAGCAGGTAACAAGGCTGAACTGCAAAAGAGGCTGATAGATGAGTTTAAGAATCGCGGCATGGACATCGGGACATACGAGTTTGAGGACAAAGACGATGTAGAGGTATGTCCTCCTGCTAAGAGCAGCAGCATGGACATAAATTCAATGTTCGCTGCTATGATTATTCAGATAAAAGGAATCAATGATGCACAAACTGCATCAAAAATTAGCAGTGACAAACTTGTAGCCGAAATAACTGAAATAAAACATAACTCAGAAATCAGCAGTGAAAAGCTTGTACGTCCGTAGCGTAAGATTTTTTGTTTCTAAATCAATGTTTAAGACGTATGAGTAATACGATTCAATACAAACAAATATTAATCATACGCAGCCGTGCCGTGACAGAATTCAATTTCGTTTGGGAACAAAATTGATTCTGTATTTTAGTTGGTCGGCGACAAAAAAAAATTATAATAAACAAGTAAAAACGTTATATTCCGACCGGGTCGAATCTTAAATACCCTCCAAATATTTAGTAAGCTCTGGCAAGGGCTATGGGGAGACATTTCACCTTTGTCATAAAACTCTAAAAATAAATGCTTGGGACAAGTAAATACAAAATTAAAAACAATTTTTCTTTCGATGGGGTCATTTAGGGGGCATAGGGGCAGGAGGGGGTAGGGCAGAGTAGTACCAGGTCACGTCTCAGCTACGTCATTAAACCTCAAA
Source organism: Linnaemya tessellans (assembly GCA_951800035.1). Lineage (NCBI taxonomy): Eukaryota > Metazoa > Arthropoda > Insecta > Diptera > Tachinidae > Linnaemya > Linnaemya tessellans. The sequence goes on from OX637532.1 coordinate 68,506,706, forward strand.
AACGTTATTTTTAAGGAATGTAGGCTTAAGTAAAACAATTTTTTATTTTTTTACACTATTATTGCATATAAAAACGCCCACTAAAGGGGCGGGCCCAAAAATTATTATATTCTTTTCGTTTTAGGGCTTCGAGTTTAATGCGTTGGACCTGCTTTGATATACAAATATATCATTTGCTTAACAAAATTACAAAAAAAAACTTTAGAAATTATGTTGTTTTTTAGAGGTTGGTTTAGTTCTTCTTAGGGGAACTTTTTCCCTCTAGCCCGATTTAGCCCATTTCCGAATTTGATCTGTGCTATCCTTCAAGATCTGAATCGTGAAATGCGATAGTTGGAAATGGTCGATGCCTGCCTTTTGTGATAGTTGGGGATGATGCATTTCCATTGCAAACACATCTGATGAAGCCATATCCGTATTGTAGCAAGTGATAAGCAAATGTTTAATGCAAGGCTATCCCCAGCAAGACACGTTGGTGAGCATGCATTTGGAATTTTATCTAATCGCTTTAGGATATTTCTAGCTCCCATTAATTTGAAAGTGGAAACGGTGGAATCAATAATATTTAATTGCTGCATTTTACATAATTTTTTGTTGAAAACGGATGACAATTATATGAGCTCTACTTCAGACTATCCATCTGAAATAAATGGTTCCTTGACAACTGCATATAAACCTAGAAAAGGTATAGCAGAACTCGTTCGACAACAATTCATGTCATATCTCAATAGAGAAGGAAAGTTAGATTGGATAAAATAATTTTTCTAAAATATTTTTATAACTTAGTGCTTTTTGTTTGTTATGTGGTCAAGTATGTCTATATGCCTGCATTTCATTGGTTCTTACACCAAATCATCAGCAGACTTTAACCTAATTCTAAAATAAAAAAAATTTTCATAACTTATATAACAAAAGAATTTTTTTAAATACATATGTATGTATGTATATTATTTATTTAATATAATAAAATAATTTTAAAAACTAAATGCAGTTCTTTTCAATTCTGCTAACGAAAAGAAAAAAACAAAAATTAACATTAGGGAATAAAAATAAATAAACAAACAAAAATTAACATATTATTGAAACTAAATGCAGCTCTTATCAATTCTGCTAAAAGAAAAAAACAAAGTGCTTTCACATCAACAAAAATAGTACCTATCACATTAAAAAAATTCAGTCTTAAAGATAAAACCTTTGGCTCCAACTTTTTCTGTCATTCTTAGTCAATGGAGTGCTACGGTATCGTAATTCCCTCCTAAAGTAAAAATATATTTAGCTTAAAAAAAAATAGGTATGTTTAACTTATTACTCACTTTTAAAATTTCAATCGATATCTCCGTCGTCAAATATTCCGTGCATAGAAAGCCCTAAAATATCATTTCCAGAGATTGAAGTTGATGCACTTTGCTTTTGTAACGACCGTCTCGTTAGCCGAGGATATTTTTTTTAACATTTCTTTTGGCTAGAACCGTTTTGAAGTTATTCAAGTCTCTCCGGAAAGCATTAAATCCACCAAAGGTCTATTACATGTTATTGATTGAAATTATTATGCATGTTATTTTCAAACCATTCAAGCATACCTTCTGCATTTTTCTCGGAGGATCCTCTATTAAATTTTCTTTCCGGCCGCTGGAAGTGCTGCCTTCTGTTACATCTGGGGTGATCTACAATATATATATATATATATATATATATATATATATATATATATATATGTATATATGTAATTTGTAAAAATTTTATATAGATTATATATATTTACCATCGTGTTATCTTTGCTTTGTCTATTTTGCGTATGGATTTTCAAGATATGCAGCTGCTGGAAACACTAAAGCTTGGGAACGTAGACATCCGTGATTCCAGCTCCACTTTTTAGACTGATCTATTGTGCGAACTTCTTGCAAGTACTGCGTTCGTAGAACTCGCCACTTCCGCTTAATTTCCTCTATCGCTATATTTTTATTATATTTTTTAGCTCTTCCAGAATCCAACGATTTTATGTGGTAAATACACGGATTCTGCTCGACGCACAATATCAGTTTTTCTATTTGTTCCCGACTCCATTTCTGCGACATTTTATTTAATTAATTTAATTTTTGCACGACGAAGCAGGTAACAAAAAGAAGTGTCAAACTGCTATTCTCCAGCCAACTTCAAGTATAAAATTTTCCTAAACTTGATGGTACGTTCAGGTTTGTATCTCTCTATTCTCTTCTCCCAGACGAGTCAAACCTAATGTGTGTGAAAGGGGACTTATTGCTCTCCAATCCTTTCTGTATGTTTTTATACACTCCAAAAAAGAATATGGAGGGTATACTCACGTTGTCATTCCGTTTGTATCGCAGTGAAATATCATCTGAGACCCCATAAAGTATATATATTCTTGATCAGAGATGAAATTTAAGACGTCCGTCAGTCCGTCTGTGGAAATCACGATTCGGTCCAAACGAAAAGATTTAGACTCTTGAAATTTATTTTATATATATCTCGGGCAAGAGGGAAAAAATTTCCCCTAAGAAGAACTTAACCAACCTTTTTTTTTGTAATTTTGTTAAGCAAATGATGTATTTTTGTGTCAAAGAAGGTCCAACCCGTTAAATTTGGAGCCATAAAACAGACAAAAATTATTTTTGGACCCCGCCCCCTTTAGTGGGCATTACTATATGCAAAAATAGTGTAAAAATTTTACAAATTGTTTTACTTAAGCCTACATTCCTTAAAAATAATATTTTTAAGTTTTAATAAGCAAGCTGAGACATAACCTAGTACTCCTCTGACTTCCCCGTTCTCCCCCTTTGTCCCCTAAATGACCCCATAAAAAAAAATAAAAAATTTTACATTGAATTATTCCGAACATTTATTTTTGGAGTTTCATGGCAAAGGCGAAATGTCTCCCCCACGACCCTTGCCGGATAGACCTCGACAAAATTCAGTTTTTATACTTTCCAAAAAGAATTGGACCCCATAAAATATACATATTATTGATCAGTGATGAAGTCTGAGATGATCTAGCAATGCCCATACGCTCGTCTGTGGAAAACATACATATAGTCTATTTTTGGACTTCGACACGTTTAGTGGCAGTTGACGTACGATATGCAAAAGAAGTATAAATATTGAACAATTTTTATTCCTTAAGCCTATAAGAAGCTGAGATGTTCTCTGTTCCTGCAGAGGTAAAACGTCTACAATAAAAAATAAACTTAAAAAACATTCTGTTAGGTATAGTGTAACTTTAATTATTTAAATAATACTTTAACCGTGACATTTTCTTCTTAAAATCGCTATTTTGTGGTTCAAATGTTTAGCAAGTTTGGCGGATGATTTTCTTATACTTGTTACATATGGATCAGAGGTGTAAAGAAATCTGTTGAAAACATCTTCTTGGCTGATCGCGAATATTTCCGAGAGTGATGTAAGCAATAATTTTTGTAGTCCTTATTGCGCGACTCTTCTGCGTCTTCGGACGTTAATACCTTGAGTATTTCTCCCACTTTCAATATAAGTATCAATTATTTGACGCTCTGAACACTTAAAATTATTCATTTTTAATTAATGTAATACTGATTTTTAACAATATCTTCACAAAAAAATACAGTATAATCAAAAAACATATATTAATTGTGACTATTCTTAAACTTTCCATCAATGGCCTACTAGTCAACTTCCTTTATATAACGGAATTTATTTATTTTTTGCTTAATTTGCTAAATTTTTTTTTTACATTTAGCAAAAAAAAAATGAGATAACAATGCAAAGCTACTTTAACAAAAATCATTTGTCAATTATCGAAATAACTGTGTTTTTTAACATTATTGAATGTAACTTCTGTTTAGGCACGAATATGCAGCTAATATTTTTATAGTGTTTAATTAATATATTAAGCTTTAACATTTTTTACATATCTTATATACTCTCTGCGCTCTCACCACGAATCGGTCTTGCCAATCAACTTTCGTCACTTCTTCCCAATTAAAACTTTAAAATCTCCAAAAGCTAACTTAATTTTATTATGGGTATTTGCAATATATTAAAAAATCAGTATCGGCATGGCATTGGAGCAAAATGATGCTTGTGGCTCCGTACTCAGTGATGGTATGTAAAAAAGAAGGTATTGTAGGACATTTGACAAAGAGTGATGCAAATACACATATGTTTTTCATTGCATTATTCACCAACAGGCATTATTTGCAAAAAGTTTGAATGTAATGAACACAATGAATTGTGCTTCAAATTGTTAACAAAACACGAAGTGGTCATAAGGGAATGTCATCTATAATTTTTCGCATCTCTTCATACTTTTCGCCAAAGCATTTTAAAACATCATTGCTAAGCTCTTTGAAAAACTCGCCATCGTCAAGAGGACGGCAACGTTTAGCAAGAGACGTAGCAACAACAAAAGATGCCTTTCTTTTTAAACAAAACTCTGCAGTTTCTTCAGAGTTTGATGTACTAGAATCAGCAGTAATTTTTTTCATAAAGATGTTTACACATCTCCCCTGTGATCGGACTCACATTGCTTTTTTTCTGGCAACGCTAATTCGATATGCGATAAACATAACCTGCCTGTTTGAATGCTGAAACTGGACTGATTAAAGTTGTTTACAGCTCTACAATGCGTGTACACATGTACGTAACACAAGAGTAAATGAAAAGGTGCCGCGTCCTGCATTTGCCTTTCCCTGATTTAGTGTGCGGTTTAGGCTCTTGTCTATATATTAATGGTGAGTATTTGCTTCTTTTTGAGACGATATGGCTTTCGGTTTTCGCCACAAGCTTTCGGTTTTCGCCATCAAAATCAAGAAGTAAAACTTTTCGTTAAGCGGCATGGCCACAAATCAAACTGATGCTTCAAACTTGTGTATGTGTTGGTAAAATTCTGTTTAGCAGTGAAAATCTAAATTGTTTTGATATTCTTCAAACCCACATCAAACCATACGTGTAAGTTTTTTCACTAACACTATCAAAGAACAGCAGAGTTTGAAGCGTCAGTTTGATGTGTGGCCATGCCGCTTTAATCTGGTATAGAATATCTAAACCTGAAGGCACCATAAGGGTGAATCATTCCAGTAACTCGACTGCAGCATGAATACAAATAGATAATTGTATATAAAAACTTCTCTTTGATTTATAGACTGCAACGAGGATTGTAAGTAATATGCGTGGGATCGGTCTACAATAAATGGGAGTTAATTGTATTCATTCGTCTCCAAATGATCACAGTTGTAAATAAGGGGAAAGGAAATAAAAATATATTGAGTTATTATGGGTGGATAACAACCGCGATAACCGAACTAATGATCTTCTTTTACTCAATAAGTAGCATCAAACATCTCTCATTCCAGCACAAGTAATGTTGACTTTTATTTAGTTCTCGATTTCAACACACTTCAGTGAGAATGTGTGTAAATATCATGTACGAGTACGAATTACTTTGAGATAAGGTATAAACTTCTTGGTTTAGATAGGCAAACTGTTCCTGTGGGTAACTTCTTTCAGGAAAGTAAATTCTTCTCTCAGAAAATTATATTCTTCTGTGTATTTAATTTTAGATAATTACACTAGTTTACAAAAATGACATTTTTTCAAGTACATTTGATGAGAGATAGCTTTCCTTATGTATTTTCTTCCGCTGAATTCGAAAATCAAAGTTGAATTTTTATGTATGAATTTATATTCTATTAGTCGAACTTTTTTCTTGATTATTATAAGAAATATTCTAAATAAATAGTTTAGCAGATTTGAACTTAAGCCCGTTGAAAAATTAACATCCTGTACGCAAGTTTAATTTTTGTTTAGATTTTTTTTATGATATATTGTAATTTTTTCCTTTTTTCGACCTTTTTTCACTTGACAAATCATATCTCGAACTAGAAATGTCCGATTGGGTCGTTCTTGATACCCAAATGCAAGGTAGATATTGAGATGACGAACAAATAGGTATATGTAATTGGATCCTTGATTGATAAAGCAGTTCAAAACAAATCGATGAAAATAGGGCACATTTAAAAAAAAACATATTTTACAGTAACTTCTGGTTTCTGTTCATGTGAAAACTAAGACCAACCAGAAGAAAATCGACCGAAAAATTACCAAGTTATAAGCAATTGAGTGAATAAATCCAAATCCCATATTTTCTGAATATATTATTTTTTTCGAGTTCTTAGATTTTATTCCAAACAAAACAAAAGCATTTCTAGCTCGAGATGTGATTTGTGTAAAGTAGTGTTATTTAAAGTACAACATAAATTTAAGTTCTTCTGATCTTCTGATAGTCGAGCCACAATTGGTATGCTTGAATAATAAAACAATAAAAATTAATCATTTAAAAAATGGGAGGAATTTTAAATGCGTTACCATTTCATTTATATTTCCTAATTGTTGTACTAAGGATTTCCTTAAGTACAGGTTTCCTTAATTAAGGAATTTAGATTTTACAGAAATGGAAATTCTTTAATTTTAGTGTTCAACCAGATTGATCAAAAAGGTATTGAATGTTGCATAAAGCTTTCTTATTGAAAATATTTGGCTGATGTCATTTTGTTGTTTAACCATTGGTGAAACACTACATTTGTTTTGTGTTTACATATGTATGTATGTACATATACTAAAAGAGAGCAAATCGATGGCCTAATATAGAAACGACGTAACTTGTATTTTCTTTACTTTACAGGAGAAGGAAAAAACTTAATGAAGTCCAAAATAACAGCTGTAAAAAAAGTTTAAATGCAATTTTTATTAAAAATATATAAGGAAATCAATTTAAAAAAAAAAATTCATATTCGGTTCATATTAAGGAGTAATTTGACATAGGGCTTTTTTGTATTCAAATTGCTGAAAATTATTGTAGAGTTAGTTCTCTTTATTACTAGTTCAAATTAGGAGAACCAAAGATAATAATAAACATTAAGTGAAAAATGTTAATCTACATATGTAACAAACAAGCTTCATACCATTGTTTTGTAACGAGCAAAAGGCGCACGCTTGTTTTTGCTCACATGTAAGCATCTTATTATTCTTTATATTTTATTACTCGATTGTTTATATTATTTACTTTTACAAACCTAATGAATTGTATGGGCATTTTTGTATATTATATTTTGCTTTACCTACTAAGTAAAACATTCAAATTAGCGGTATATATTGATAACCATTTACACACGTACATATGTACATGCACAACGATCTACCGTAAGAAAACTTGTTTTACATTTAATTTGTTCTTAAATATAATGCTGCTGCATTCCATTTGTTATGCTTTACTTTTCATACATCAATCGCGTACAGTTGGTATGTACACATCTGAGTACTTCAAAATCACGATTTTTCTTGATTTTGCTCAGCACGCAAATTTTTGTTCATTGTAAAGATTAAAGAAAAATTCAATGATGATTAAAAATCATTTCATTCTGATGTATACATTAAATTCTGATTATGAGTAAAATTAACAAAAGCATTTTATGAGCAAGATCGCACAGGCAAGAGAAGGGCTTGCAGTAAATTCATCGTGTCCAAACGCTCTTATTCTCATTAATTCACACAACATGTTTTAACCGACCGTCTGTGTGACTTGAGCAATATGATATACGAACAATGCAAACAACATAACCAATTCAACACTGATACATGAGTAGAGGTACAGGTTTAGTATTTATTTGAATTTGTTCATCAAAAACAAAGTTAAAGGGAATACACATGGGCAAATGCACGGTGGTTTATGGGACTTTTTTCTTTACAAAATTGAAACAAATGAGAATGTGTGCACAAGTTTGATCATTTGTTTGTTTTTTATTGTTAAACATGTGTCCGATTAAGAGAACAAATTTAGTTGAATTACATACGCCGAAATACACATGCAAATATGACAACAGGGAAAAAAATTTTTTTAAGTCAAATTTCCAAGAAAGTTTACACCTTGTCGCCTCGGCGTAAGGGAAAAAATATAATACGGTCCATATTAAGTGAAATAATTATGGAAAACGAATAAGTACTGGAGGGCTACTTATGCTGCAGAAAATTTGTGCTTCTCAATATTAGCTTAATAAGAAATACAAATTAAATAACACAAAAAACACCACTGTAAAGGAGAACAAATAAAAATAAACAAAAATAATAATAAATATTATTTGCAATATCGAACTGCAAATAAAAATAATATTTTCTAAAAAAAATTTCCTATTTTGTCATAAACAACGCGAATGGACATCATAAACCACTGTAAATTAAAATAAAAAAACAAGCGTGCCTTTGTTGATAGGAATGAACAAATTCATACACAATGATTTCTTGCTTTTTGTACTTTAATGTTGATCAAATTTTTGAGCGTTGAGCGGAATATACAAGTACACAAGTTGACAAGTTTGATTCGACCTATGATGAAAATAAGCAAGTGTTCAACTTGCATGTGGTTCGATTGCCTTATAATAAACAACGCATATAAAAGCTTGAGCAAGTTTGATTAATGTTTTTATTCCTAGCTTAAAAAAGATTATTGTTGTGAGTAAGCCGATGTGTTTAGCATCAGAACCAGCAAAGAGGCATATGTTCGGTTGATTTAAAATCAACAACAAAAGAGAGTGTGCGGGCAAGTTTGATCATTTGCAAATAAAAGACAAGTTTTTTGTGCCTTTGTTATTGTTGAACGGTTTTTTAATCAACAAGTGAAGTTCTCTGGTACACATGTAGGTACATGGTGATGTATGTATGTATATGATAATATAAAGTAGATGCTAAGCAGAAACCAAGAATGATAAAATAAAGATTACGCCAACAAGCTGAAATAAAAATACTTTTCTGCGCATGATGGAGCTCTGACGTCACTCAACATGTGCTCTGATTGGCTAATAAAATTCAGTTGGAGAACTATTATGTTATTGTAAAAACATGACAGTGGGACAAATTGTTATTTTTCTACCTAAATTTTTTGAAAGCAAACAAATTCTTTATAATAATTCCATATATAGATTTTCATTACTTTTAATACAATATTTCACTATCGCTGCAAATAAAATATAGTTTTCAAAAAGAAAATTTTTTATAGAGAACAAACGTCTCAAGGCCTTCTCAAGATTAACGTTTGCAAAGCTTAATTTCTGAATACGACATGATAAATTTTTTATAATGACATCACACTGACTTTTTGCTATTTTCAGCCTAAAATTTTCCTTGAGAAGTGCATCTCTAAAAACGATTCAAATAAATATTTGCTTAATGTTAAAAAATGTACATACATTTTCATTTCCAAAGTTTTATTGTAAGTTTTGAGGCCGTCTTCTTTTTCAAGATCTTCTAGATCAGTCGGCCGTGGAGCATTTTCCGTGACCAATTTTTCTTCAAAACTATTCGAAATATCATTTTGTTTTTCAGTTTCACATAGTCTTTCATATACTTTTGCAACTTCAGTTTCATTAGCAGTTGTCGTTTCAATTTCAATAGCACTAGTGTCTAAAGAGGGAACTGCATGGGATTTTAATATTTTTGCACGCCGTTTGCTAAATCCTATTCATAACGCCTTAGTAATGTACTGCAAGAATTAATTTTGTTTTAACTTACCCATTTCAAATTTCAAGTTTCTTTCAAAATCCTCTTGCTTGAAATGTAAAGCACAAATTATTTCTTTATCCACATTTACAGGCTTCACTCTTTTGCAAAAGATTACCCATAACTTCCTTCGAGCTTCATCTTTTGGAAAATTGTAAAACGATACAGCTTTTTGAAAACACAAACGTTTTATTAAAAATACTCAAAATATTAGGTTTTAACATAATTTCTCACTTGTTTATTTGCTGTTACTTTGTTTGCATTTGCCCACTGCACATTTCATATTTGCTCTCTTTCTTATCTCTTCACATTATTTTGTTTTTTATTTTTCTTAGTTTTACAGCTTTTAAACAACCAAATTTAAACACTTTTTTATAATTTTAATTATTTTAATATTTTTTATACGTATTTATTATAAAATATGACACGAAATTCGTTGTTTATTAAGCACCGATGAAATACTTTTTTTAAAACTCTCTGAGTAAATTAATTACAGGGCTGCCAACTATTACAAAATACATACATTTTTTGTAAGAAATTATAAATTTCTCATATGATACAGACTTGGTAACCTTTGCGAGGGGGATACTACGTCATCAAACGGTAAATCATGCGCAAGGCGTAATCTTTATTTTATCATTCTTGGCAGAAACAGTGTACGGCTCGTGTACATACATGCATATTAACGCTCATGTATGTAAGCGGTGCCAGCCTATATAAGGCGCAGTAATGCTAAACAGAGGTCTTAGTTCTTGGGCAGCCGGCATGGAGGTAAGTTGTTTGGTCTTGATATTAAATTTCAATTATTAATTATTTCGGTTAGTTTTAGTGTCCGAAGGCGATTACAGAATTTGTCTACTAAGCGACAGTATTGTTAACCTGTGGGCATATTCTTGTAATCCACTAAAGCTAAAGTGTGGTAGGGGTAAATGACAACCTAAGCGACAGTATTGTTAACCTGGTTGGACATTTGCTTTTCCCACAGCGTCTTGCCATATCTCGTGTGCGTCTTGGTCACATTGACCACATATATTAATTATTTCGGGTAGTTTTGGTGTCCAAAGGCGACTACAGAATTTGTCTACTAAGCGACAGTACTGTTAACCTGTAGGCATATTCTTGTAGTCCACTGAAGCTATAGTGTGGTAGGGGTAAATGACAACCTAAGCGACAGTATTGTTAACCTGGTTGGACATTTACTTTTCCCACAGCGTTTTGCCATATCTCGTGTGCGTCTTGGTCACATTGACCACAAATTATTAATTATTTCGGGTAGTTTTGGTGTCCAAAGGCGACTACAGAATTCGTCTACTAAGCGACAGTACTGTTAACCTGTAGGCATATTCTTGTAATCCACTAAAGCTAAAGTGTGGTAGGGGTGAACAACAACCTAAGCGACAGTACTGTTAACCTGGTTGCGCGTTGGCTTTTCCCACAGCGTCTTTCTCTTTCTTTCGTCTTGGTCACTTGGAGCACATACGGTTGCTAGTGAAATTGCCTCCTTACCCTATTATTGACCACGTCGCCAAGAACCAGCCTGTGAAGCATCATTTTTTCTATTGCTCAATAAACGTGTATACTCGAATCTTGGTGTTTTACTTGGCCATCGAGAGATCTCCCTGTAATCAACAAATTTATGTAACTGACCCTGGACGCCGCTGAGCTCTACCCCAGCAACCAGCGGAAACGTGTCGTTACAGTTTTATTGTGAGTTATAATTAAAAATTAGTCTTTATATACATAGTAAATTATCATAAAAATGGTGACAATCTAGTGGCAAGAATTGTTTTAAATCTTGTAACTGACCACAGTTTGATAATGCAATTTTTTCCTTATAGAGACATTCGGGAGACCTGTTTTTTGAAGTTGATTGCGGTCTATGAGGACGTATCTGATACTCATGTGTTATGTTAATTTTAAAATATATAACTCAAAGCTCGTAAATCGTATCTGAATAAATGATTATGTCATGTGCTTCTGGTGAGCGACAGTGAAAATTTCTAAAGTATTTGAAGAAGTTGCAAATACTGAAGAGACAAGACTTTCGTCTGTTTCGTCCCAAATAAAATTGTCCGATTAGTGAGTATTATATTATAAATTCTAAAATGTTTATATAACTTTTTTTGTATTGACTTTTTTTACAAAAGTACCGTTAAATCGAAAATGGGTCTATGTAACGGTATTTTATTATATAGTAAAATGAATAGAAGGCATTCACACCTTTCATTTGACACCTATGTATATCATAAATATGATAAGGAGTGAAGACACTACAGGGGAATTAAAACTTAAAATAAGGACAGGTATGATTTTACTGAACGTTGAAACATTTGATACTGATGTAAAAACAAGCTAATTATTAGGAAAGTACGCATACAAATGTATAATAGGTTTAGTTTTTAAATTTTGTTCTTCAGTCGCAAAGCTGCTCTGAGTCAGTTAACATCAAGCCTTGTTAGCAATTATTTTTGAAGTGCAGCCAGACCACTGATTGTTTACTCTCTTTCGAGAGTTCTGCGTCTCACTCGCACTAGTTAATTTCAACACCTCAGATAACTGTATAGTTTTACAGTTCTTCTGAGGAATATTCCGTGGTTAACTACGTTGCTACTTCCTATGTGAAGGCATAGGTCGTGTACAGTCAGTCCCAGTAACGGAAGAAAATACGGGTTAATAACATCGCCGGCATATGGTCTGAGTCACCCCGTCGGAATCTGTGCACCAAATACTTTGCAAATTTACTTTTTAAAGTATTTCAACATACAAATACAAATTTTTTTCCTACTTGCATATTGGTTCTTGCAATATAGGAGTATGCACATATGTAAGTATGTTTGTATATTAGTTTTTGCAATATGAAAATCTTTACTCAGCGAAGCCACTGTTCGACATACATAGAGGAGAAAATTCTTAAGCCCGGCCAAAGGCCAGAAATGCAGAAAGTCTTTCCTCAGCGAAGCCACTGTTCGACATACATAGAGGAGGAAATCCTTAAGCGCGGCCGGCAATGCGGATAATCTTGCACTAATATAAAAATAATTTTAGATAAAAATATTTATCAGGGCTCGTTGCGGTACGAAATACTATGAGGAAGAAAATCTTAGAGCCCGGCAGGACTAGATTTTCAGTCCACTATTATCACAAGAAAAATTTTTGTGTTACACTTATTGTATATTTGTGTATACTTAATACGTGTAATTCTATGAAAAAAATAACTATCTTCAGGTTTTAAGTCCTCTGTAGTGTATTCATTCCTTATTAGATATTCATGGTATAGGTATAAAATGAAAGGTGTGAATATCTTCTATTAGTTTTAGTATAAAATAAAATACCGTTATATAAACCCCTTTCCGATTTAACGGTACTTTTGTAAAAAAATGTCAATAGCCCTCCTAGCCTTTCCAAATCAATCTGTTATATACCATTCGAAAGGTATTTACAAGACCATTCCAACGATAGCCATATCAACCATGTAGCATTAATATGGAGAATGTTAAATGTTTTAACTTTAGAGGCCTATAACTTCCAAACTAAGAGTGTCCGCCCCAAAATTTTTATACCATAATTCTTAGATTTTAGAGTATTACCCATGGCAAAAGTTTCATAAAAAAAACATGACTTCATCGCACCAGCTTTATTTGTAAAAATGTTCTATACATAGAGTGGTTCATTAGACATGCCACTTTAGACAATGACATATTTATATTTGTCTGGCAGCATATTAAGAAACTGTGGTATCATTATAACACAAAACACTGGTGAAGAAAACAAGATGCCATATTTTCAGTTTTAACAAGATTTTTTTTCTTGGAAACACGAGACAGGTTTGTTTATAAATATGGCTGGTTTGTTTACAATCGATTTGCGACAAAGAATCGATTTGCGCCATGTGCTCGCTATACTTTATAGTGAGTTATTTTAAATTTGAGCTTATAACTCAAAAATTGAGACTATGCCAATATTGACGATACTTGCAATCAAAATCTAACAATATTACGCGTCGATCGCAATAGTTGGCATATTGTGCCTAGGGAAAAAGTTATAGGTACAACAAGATTTCAAAAAACTCTAAAAGGTCAATATATTAACTTCTTGTTTTATTTTTGAGCTTATAACCAGAAGTCGGCGGCGGGTTCCACGTGAGAATAAAATTTACTTTTGAGAGTCACACACATGCTTTTAGTGAGTAAATATACCTACTCTCATTCTCGTACGAACCTTCAATGGAGATGTTGTTATTGTCGTTGTTGTATGTTTATGAAAAAATACCTTGCTGTTGTTGCTATTGACGTTGTTGCGTTTATGAAAAAACTGTATTGAGGAAATTGTTATTTGCTCTCACTCATCCAAACTTACAATGAAGATGTATGTATATGTTTGCCGATACCTGCTTATAACTCAAAAACTAAAAATATGCCAATATTGACGCTACCTGCGATCAAAATTGCCCGTCGAACGCAATAGTTGGCATATTTCGGGGGTGCCTAGGAAAAAAGTTATAGGCGCAACAAAATTTCAAAAAACTCTGAAAGGTCAATATATAAACTTCTTGTTTTAGTTTTGAGCTTATAACTCAAAAACTAAGAATATGCCAACATTGACGCTACCTACGATCAAAAGCTAACAAAATTACGCGTCGATCGCAATAGTTGGCATATTTTGGGGCGCCTAGGGAAAAAGTTATAGGTGCAAAAAAAATTTTCAAAAACTGTTCCGAAGAAAAGTTTTTAGCCTATAAATCCCGAACCAGGATTTGTGCCACCAAATGTCTATATCACCTTAAAGGGCTACAATTTGCCATCATAAGATTTTCGCAGAGTGGTTGTTGTTTCGAACAAAATTTTCGAAAAACTGTTTTCGAAAACCACAAATCGCCCACTGTGTGACCTATAACACCAGAAACGGAATTTGTGCCTCAAAGGGCGTGAAAAAGCGCTACAATTTGGCATCATTAGATTTTTCCAGAGTGGTTGTTGTTTCGAACAACATTTTTCAAAAACTGTTTTCGAAACCTACGAATTGGTTGTTGTTTCAAACAAAATTTTCGAAAAACTGTTTTTGAAACCCACAAATCGCCCACTGTTTGACCTATAACTCCCGAACCAGAAGTTGTGCGACGAAATGTCTATATCAACTTAAAGGGAATGAAAAGGGTTACAATTTGCCATCATTACATTTTCGCAGAGTGGTTGTTGTTTCGAAAAACTGTTTTCGAAACCCACAAATCGCTCACTGTTTGACCTATAATTCCTGAACCAGAAGTTGAGCGACCAAATGTCCATATAATCTTAAAAGGCGTGAAAAGGGCTACAATTTGGCATCATTAGATTTGTCCAGAGTAGTTGTTGTTTCGAACAAAATTTTTCAAAAACTGTTTTCGAAACCCACAAATCCCCCACTGTGTGACCTATAACACCATCAAATGACCTACATATATCACCTGAAAGGGGCTACAATTTGGCATCATTAGATTTGCACAGAGTGGTTGTTGTTTCGAACAAAATTTTCGGAAAACTGTTTTCGAAACCCACAAATCGCCCACTGTTTGACCTATAACTCCCGAACCAGAAGTTGAGCGACCAAATGTCTACATCATCTTAAAAGGCGTGAAAAGGGCTCCAATTTGGCATCATTAGATTTGTCCAGAGTAGTTGTTGTTTCGAACAAAATTTTTCAAAAACTGTTTTCGAAACCCACAAATCCCCCACTGGGTGACCTATAACACCAGAAACAGAATTTGTGCCATCAAATGACCTATATCACCTGAAAGGGCGTGAAAAGGGGATACAATTTGGCATCATTAGATTTGCGCAGAGTGGTTGTTTTTTCGAAATACTGCTTTTGAAACCAGCAAATCGCTCACTGTTTGACCACACATACGTATGTATATATCACATTCGGGCGTTTCATAGCAGAATTGTGCTGGGATCATTCACACGTATTCTTAAGCTGGAAGTACATAACACGCGTTTCACGCGTCGAGCGTTCTATAGCTGGAAGTACATAACACGCGTTTCACGCATCGCGCGTTCTATGCTTTTCATACTTCAGACGCGTTTTTCAACTCAAGTTACATGCAAAGCGTTTTATGCGTCAATGTTTATGTTTTGATCAGCTGTAGTGTAATATTCACAAAAGTTCATTTTTCTAAAATGTTAAATAATATTTCTGTACAATAGTAATCTTTTGTTGTATAGAAATTCGTAATTTTTAACGGCTTTAATTAACTTCTCATCCATTGCACTTTAATATTATTATCTGTGTTTAACCTACCTTGTTTGATATATTGCAAAATTAATAAACATAACAGAGATGGCGCTTATTAAGTAAAATAAATCGACAAATTATATGAATATTTGTTTGAAAAAACAATTGTGATAAAATAACTATTTCAATCCATTTCACTCTTGAAAATATTGGTAATCTTTATTGCGACAGTGTTTTTTTATTAAAAACGTTTTATTATAATAAAAATGAAAAAATAATAATCCACGACAGAAACATATTAATCGATAACATTGAAAATGTAATGTGATTTGTCATCCCTGGCTATCGAAAACAGCTGACATTTTTTCAAGACGCGTGACACGCGTACAAAAGTAGATCTACTTTACGCGTCAAGCGTTCTACGCGTTTTGCCATGTAACTTTTAACATACAATTGCATTAGTTCTACTTTTTGACAGACGCTTAAGGCCGAGTCAGATAGAACTTTTTCGCTTTGCGTGACGTTTCTAACTTTAACAGAAAAGCGCAAAGCAAAAGGTGCATGCCACAATAAAAAATTTGACAACACCCGTACATTGTTTCTTTTCCATAAAAAGTGGTTGATAATTTTGTATTATTATACATATTTTTTTAATATTTATTGCATAAATTGTACATATATATTTAGCTTTTATTAAAACACATTCAGATATTTAAAATTTACGTCCGAATTTGGCAAAATAAAAAAAAAAGATTCCCGCTGATTGTCAAATCACGCAAAAAGATGAGAGTTGCCCAACTTTACGCTTTGCGTTACGTTAAAAGTACTTTACACTGCGATTACATTAGACATTGCTGTCAAGACAATAAAAGAATACGTATTAGTTGTCAAAAATACTGACAACTATACCAGTAGTAGAGGCGTCCAGACAATAGTTAAGACAATTCATTCCGTTAAAAATGTCAAACAAGAAAGTGGAATTGGAAATTGCGGCAATAAGCGTATTACACGAGTTATATAAGTTAAAAACTAAAAGTTATAAAGAAAAAGCTTTTTACTGTGCTTTTTACTATAAAAACTGTGTTCTGTGCGTTCGACAAATGTCAATTATTCTCAGCATATGTCAAATCACTGTCCTATTTTACTGTCCAGGGCGTACTAAACCAGGTGGCATCGTTACGAATGTAAACAATTTTTTGCTCCTATTGAATTTTTGTTTGTTGTGAGTTTAAACTGTCAAAGTACTGCGTAATTATATTTATGTTCAGAGCTGATATATGAATAAAAACTGTTTATTGAAAAACGAATATATTAAATTATTGTTGTGAAAAAAGTGAACTAAAAGAAAATACTAATAATAATAACAATTTAGATAAAAAACTAGTTAAACACGATAAAAGGTGTTTTATGTTTGCTACAGTCGTTTTTTCTGTTATTTTCAAATTTATTTTTAAACGTGTTTTCAACACATTTAAAACAAATTCGTTTAATATTGCAATTATATTGCATTTCATAGTGGAATTATATATTTTTTCTTTAATTGGTCAAAATTAATTATCAAATTTTATAAAAATATGCCTTTTTGTGAGCTGTGCAAAAAAAATATGTTCCTGGTAATGGCGATTCATTTTTTCGTGTGCCTAAGTGCTCCATAACAATGGAAAAGTGGAGTAGCTTGTGCCAAAAGCAATTCACAAAGCGTTGGCTTATATGCAGTGATCCCTTTTTGAAGAATCAGATCATATCAGGCGGACGTCGTCCGTTGTAGATGCCAATGGCTATGCCAATACCACCACCCAGCAGTGGTCGGGAGTTTTTCCCACAGGGAAAACTAACCGACTGCAGTGGGGGAGTTCAAAATACTAATATGCTCTCAGAAGACGGCATCTTTTGCCCATTACAAAATAAAAAGGCATATCAAATTCACATGCCAACTGCTTTAAGGTTTTTTACTGCAAAAGAACTAACCCCTACTGCAGTTTCAAAGTCTGTGCCGCAACGCTTTAAAGAGAAGGGGTCCGAAACTGAGTAAGTAATTCCAAAATTTATAAAAGTGACTTTTCGCTATGGCCCAAATGTATCAAATACCTGTACGTACTTAGTACTGTAGTAAATTTTTAGTTAAATAAATGATAGTTTTGTAATAGTTCTTATTATGTTTTATTTTACGTAAATTGTTTTGGAATAGTTTTTATACCCTTCACAAAAAAGTGAAAGTGAAAGGGTATATATAGGTTTGTCATTCCGTGTGTAATTTCTTCGATATGCACATGGGACCCAATAAAGTATATATATATATATTCTGGATCCTTATAAATAGCGATGACGATTAAGCGATGTCCGTCTGTTCGTCCGTCTGTACGGTTTTCCCAAGCCCCCAGAAGAGTTAGAGACTTCGTTCCTGGACCTTTGGATTGGAAATGAACTTAAATAGGCTGCTATTGAAATTCAGAAAGATCCGAAGTATGGTTCCAGAGCTGGGAAGCTTACACCTATTTCTCGACGCAAAATTTATACCAAAAATCAATTATTTTTTTTAATGTTTGTAAACTAAACCTACTTCGTGCTTTGGGAAGCCTCAATAGTCTATTAAAAAGTAAAAAAATAAATTTTTTTCCAGGGATGGGAAATTAAAATTTTTTTTCGGCTTATTCCGTATTTTGTAGTACATGTAGTAACTAAAATTGTTAAATATTTCAAGTTTTTCTTTAACAAAACCACTTTATACGTCATGAAGATTTGCATTGGCCAAAAAAAAAAATTGTTAATTCAAATTTGGCTTCCAGGGGTGGGAAATTGAATTGTTTTTATACATGAAAGTAATCAAACAGGCAACTGATGTTGTCTTATAATTTAGCAAGAACAAAATTGGTATCAAAAATTCAAAAATAAAATTTAGAATCCAGGGATGGACAAGTGCAATATTTTATTTTTTTCCAAAATGTTTAAAAAATTTCAATTTTTCTTAAATAAAGCTACTTTATACCTCAAAAAGCGGTGCACTGATAAAAAAAACAAAAAAATTAAAATTTCGTTTCAAGGGTTGGAAAAATTAAATTTTTTTTGGTACATGCAATATTTTGTAGTACATGTAATAACCAAAATGGTTTCAAAATTCGAGTTTTTGTTAAACAAAACTACTTTGTACCTCATGAAGATTTGCATTGATAAAGAGAATTTTAAAAAATTTATATTTCGCTTCCAGGGTTGTGAAATCAAAATTTTTTTTATACATAAAAGTAACCAAAAAGGCAATTGACGTTGTTTTTTTACTAATTAAAAGTATTTTTTAGTTCAGGAAAAACAAAATTGGTATCGAAAATTAAAAACAAATAAAAATTTTGATTCCAGAGTTGGATAACTGCAATATTTTGTGGTACATAAAAATTACCTAAATGGTTACAAATATTAAGTTTTTCTTAAATAAAATTATTTCATGCCTCATTAAGAGTTGCATTGCTAAAAAAAATTTTAATTTAATTTCCAGGGTTGGGAAATTGAAATATTTATTCTGCATAAAAGTAACCGAAAAGGTAATTGACGTTGTTTCTTTTATCTAATTAAAGCTGTTTTATAACTCAGTAAGAACAATATTGGCATTGAAATCTTAAAAAATCAAAATTTCGACTCGAGGGTTCGACAAACGAAATATTTTGTGGTACATGAAAGTGATCAAAAAGTTTAAAAATATTAATTTTTTTGTCAAGTAAAACTATGTTACACCTCACTAAGAATTGCATTGGTAAAAAAATAAAAATTCACTTCCAGAGCTGGAAAATCGAAAAATTGTTCATACATAAATTCCAAATTTTGTGCTTTTAGTGAATTAAACCTATTAGATATTTCAGAAAATATTAAACTAGTATCAAAAAATAAAAAATTCTGTTCCAGGGTTGGAAAATTGACATTTTCTGATTCATAAAAGCAGTCATTTTATTTGTTATTTTTGTTTTTTATGATGAATTATACCTACTTTATATATCAGAAAGTAGTAAACTGGTATTAAAAACCAACAAAATCTAAAAGACGATTCTTCGGTTGGACAATAAGAACATTTTGGGGTACATGAAACGGATTTTTTGTTTTGTTTGTAAATTAAATATATATAATATATTTGAAAGACGTTCATAGGTATTAGATATAAGAAAAGCCAAACATTTAGCTTCCTAGCCGAAAAATTTGAACGTTTTCTTAAATATAAAAGTAACCGATAACATCATTTTGATTTTTTAATGAAACCTACTTTCTGTTTTGGATAGAAAGAAAGAAGAATTACATCTGTAAAGGGTATTTAAGATTCAGCACAGCCGAATATTGCACTTTTACTTGTTCTTATTTTTTTTTTATAAAAAAAAACTATTTATTTCGATTTTCAAGTCCATCAATTTTTGACGAATATTCAAAGAGGTATAAAGAAAAAATTCGTCAACTGGAGTCAGAAAACAAAGAGCTAAGATCCAAGCTCCTCCAAGCGAACGCTGCTCTTGATTCAATGAGTAAAATATTTACAGAAGGGCAAATACGTTATCTGGTGACGCCAGGCAACATCAAATGGAAGTGGAGTGACATTTCTAGTGCCATTTGCTTACACGCAGCTGGTCCTAGGGCGTATCATCACTTGTTTAAGAAAGGTTTTCCTCTACCTCATGTAACGACTCTGCAACGTTGGTGCCGAAAAGTTAACATTTCGCCAGGAGTAATGAAAGGCTCCATAAAGTTTATGAGAGCCATGACAGACCTTTCGGTAGACGACAAAATTTGCGTTTTGGCATTCGATGAAATGAAGGTAGAGGAAACTTTTGAATACGACGCAGTTGACGATATCGCAAGGAAACCATCCAACTATGTACAGGTCGTTATTGCAAGAGGGTTAAAAAAGTCATGGAAGCAGCCAGTATTTTATGATTTCGACTGCAAAATGTCTGCAGAAATTTTGCAAGATATTATAAAGGAATTGTACGGAGCAGGATTTCCTACGGTTGCTGTTGTGTGCGATATGGGTCCAACTAACCGTAAGTTGCTGAAGGAATTGGGCATCACTCCAGGTAAGTAATGTATGATATATACAGCTGATTCACAATAAATGCATTGCCACATAAACACGCGTATACAACAAATGCATAATATATATATATATATATATATATATATATATATATATATATATATAACAAATGAAAAAAACTTTATTTTTGCGCAAACACCAATCTTCGTGATATTGAGTAAAATGCCAGAAACTACGTTCTCCTATCGGGTAATTAAAAAAATCATTTAAATTTGTGATTAAGATTCGAGTTTAAGAGTTAATATTACGGTTTGTTTTGATTCAGGTCTCAGGAAAACATAATTATTAAAATTAATATTAAAATTATTAACATTTATATTAAAATTATTAACATTTATATTAAAATTATTAACATTCATATTAAAATTATTAACATCTATATCAAAATTATTAACATTTATATTAAAATTATTAACATATTTTATTTTAATTTATATTGAGCTTGAGGCTTATTTTTATAAAAATTATTTATTTGATATTTAGTTCAATATTTCGATATCCTCTGGATATCTTCTTCAGGATAAAATTATTTATAATAATTTAACAATAACAAAATTTTTTATAAATTATATAAACTTAAATATTTTTTGTTGTTTTTTGTTTTTATATAAAAAATTGAAAATGAATGAAAAAATTTTTCATACATATTAAAAACATTTCAAAATTGAAACTTTTTTCTTTCCTGTCTACATTATGAAAATTGAAATTTGAAAAATGAGGAAATGAATATAATAATTAATAAAATTTGAACACATTCTAGTTTACCCTATGATCATTTTAATAATCTATTTCTGTAAATCAAATGTCTATCAGTGTCAGCCTTAAAATTAATTCTTTTGTCTAATGGTACATTTATTATCTGTAACATTTCTAACATATAGCGATGTCTATACCTATTTTCAGAATTTAAAATGGATATATTTTCAAAATCTGGATAGTGATTTGAATCACGACAATGTAAAGATAGTGCTATTTTTGTGTAGAAGTATAATTCCTATATTATAAGTTTGATCTATGTCCCGTTAATCTGGTCTTAAGTTTATTTTGTGTTGTAAACTTTATAAACTTTTATAAACTTTATTACAAATTTCATTGTCTTTTCCCTTACATGGAATTTTATAAACAACATTTGACTTTTCTAATTTATCTATCTTGTCTTTAATAGTACTAAATAATTTACCTAGTGTATTAAATGATTTGTGTGCCATTCTATATTTGTTTTTATTTAAAATATCTGATTTTTCTACTCTTTCTGAAACTATTGGAATATATGTCATAGATTTATAAATCTTTGGTTCAATATTATTGTTTGTGTAACTTATATTATTTCGTCTGTAATATTGCCCTATTAAATTACAAGCTAATCCTACAGGAAAATCATTATTAACTAAAATTTCTTTAATAATATTTTTATTCTTATTATGAAATTTTGCATCACTTACACCTAGTATCCTATCTATTAAATTCTTTGCTGTGTTAATCATTTCAAATAACTCGCATAGTGAACGGACGTGTTTATTTTTCGCTCCTAAAATAAAAAATTTTACACTTAACTACAAACTCAAAACTCTTGTTTACCAAATTCAAGAGTTCAAAATACATAAATTGCATAAAAGTATTGTTTCATATTATTGCATTTATGCTTTAAATCTTTAGTGATTAATGTACATACAATATAAATAAATAAAAAAAAAAACTCGAACAACAAAAACACCAATTATCCTACAGTCAAGTTTTTATTTTAAAACATCAACAATATACTAACAATTTACATTCCATCATTTCCAACAAAAAACTGCAAAGATAAACCGCTAATTCGTTTTCAACAATAATAATAAATATACTCTTGCTCACATTTCACTAATATAAAAACAGTGTTACCGCATTAAACTTTTCATTTAATCCCTAATTTCAATTAAAAATGTCTTGCTTAAATAAAAACTGCAAACTTGAACTTAATTATGAAAGTATGATATGTTGTTGGTTATGCCATGGGCTATTCCACTATAAATGCTGTGGCATGTCGGCGAGTGTTGCGGAATCCTGTAAAAAAATTGGAGCTAGTTTTTATCGATTTTTCCAAAGTACTAAAGCCCAGTTTTTGGAAATACAAGATGAATGTGCAAAGCTCTCAACCCGTATTTCCGCGTATGGATCTCTATTTGATGATTTTAAATCATCTTTAGAAAATTTAAAATCGCCTCAGACATCTCCGAAGCGGCGCAAGTCACCAAGGAACCTTAACAAGGATAAACCAAATGAAAATTTGTTGGTATATCCTCCGGAGTTGCCATCTACTGCTGATTCTTGTAATCTTGCCAATAATAACTCTGTGTCAGCACCTCACCCTTTAAACTTAAATCCATCTACTTCTGTACAGGCGCTTTCAAAATCAAATTATGCAGATAATCGTTCGCTGAGTGTTCCAGCAGAAAATAATTGCCCGCCAGGTCACGCTACGATTGTAAATTCTTCCGAACGCACATTTTTTACACCCTCTCCCACACCTAGCGTCTTATCAATCGAAAATCCAGTTAATATGAAGCTCTCAGGTCCTTCAAACCAAATTCTGAAAACTATTCCTCCGAAAAAGACTATATTTGCTACACGCTTTACAACTGATACATCCGCAAGTGATGTTGAATGCTATATTAAAACAAAACTTGGTAGTGAATTATCCAATGATTCAAAAATTTTTAAATTAAATACACGCAATAGATCATCTTTTAAAATAATTGTTCCTGAATGCCTTTTTGATAAAATAGTTAACCCAAGCTTTTGGCCAGAACACACGATAGTTAGAGAGTTTATTTATAGAGACGAAAATAATGTAACTCTTCCCAAGGCTACAGTCTCTAGTTCAAAAAACTAGAAACAAATTCTTCTACAAGAAATTATCTTAATTTGTCATCTATTTCTATTGCTTACCAAAACGTTCGTGGTATGAATACCAAAATAAAATCGTTATACCTTCAAAGTTTTGATATCGAGTACAATATTATTGCATTTACGGAAACTTGGCTTCGCAATAAACCTGGAAAAAATGTCCATGAATCTGAAATAATGTGCAATAAATTCCATATTTATAGATGTGATAGAGTTGAAAAAGATGGTGGTGGAGTTTTAATTGCAGTTTCTACTTGCTTACCATCTGAAGAGATTGTTTTAAATATTGCAAGGGATATCGAATTCGTAGCTATATGTATTAAGTTGAAGTATACCACAATGTTTATAACATGTTCGTACATTCCTCCTGCTTCAAGTACTCAGATTTATGAAACCCATTTGAAATGTATAGAGCTCGTCGTGAAACAATCAAAACCTGCAGACACCGTTATTGTACTAGGTGATTTTAATATGCCAAACATCAGTTGGTGCAAAGAACCGGACTCAAACTTTTATACTCCAGCAACTGGCCAGGAATCAAACTTTTTTCTAGTCGACAGTTTTGCTGATCTTGGGCTTTTTCAAATAAATGGCATACGGAACACATTAGAAAGACTACTTGATTTGGTATTTGTTGTTCATCCTGAAGATTTTGGCGTTAAACGTGTGATTCCAGTGTTGTCACCTGAAGATCCTTATCACCCTACTTTGGAAATAAGTTTCTTCTTCTTGCAAACTTCATTACAATCAACTTGCCGGTTATATAATGACAGATCATTTGATTTTAAGAAAGCAGATTTTAACAAATTAAATAACCTACTATTTCTACTTCTGAGTATCATACAGACAATGCTTTAAATCCACAAGAAATTGATAAAAAGTTATCAAAATTTTACGCAGTATTATTTGACTGCTTTCAGAAATCTATTCCATTAAGAAAAAGAAAAATCACTAATGGACCCCCGTGGAACACATCGCATCTTGCTAGACTCAAAAACTTAAAGAATAAACATTATAGAGTCTTCAAAAAAACCAGTCTAGTTTCTGATTACGCAAAATATTCAACATCAAGGGCGCATTACAATTTAGCTAATACACAATGTTATAATAACTATCTTTCTAAGGTTAAATCATGTTTCAAACACAATCCCAAATCGTTCTACCAATTCGTTAACTCAAAGCGAAAAGTTTCTGGGTTTCCTTCGATGATGACGTTCTGATAACGAATCTTCTGATGATTCAGAGATTTGTGACATGTTTGCTGATTTTTTCTCCACATCATTTTCACGGAAACAATACAACCACCTATCTAAATATCCTTATTTAATTCCCGAAGCTACACACATTAGTTCTCCTAAAATACATGCAACAACAATTATAAGCGCTATTAGAAAATTAAAAAGTTCCGAAACATATGGTCCAGATGGTGTTCCTAGCTGTATCCTACAACGGTGTTTATATCCACTAGTTATGCCTTTAACATACTTATTTAATATATCGCTATCGGCTGGCCATTTTCCTACATATTGGAAAGCATCATTTATTTTGCCGTTGTTTAAGTCCGGAAGTAGATCAAACATCTCAAATTACAGAGGTATTGCTAAATTAAGTGTTATCCCGAAACTTTTCGAGAAAATTATAACAGACCATCTATCACATCATTTATCATCTTATTTGTCACCACTTCAACATGGATTTAGAAAAGGACGCTCTACTGCTACTAATCTTTTGGAATTTACATCTTATGTAATTGATTCGTTCTGCTCAGGTTACCAAATCGACACTATTTATATAGACTTTAGCAAGGCATTTGATAAAGTAAATCATGACCTTCTTATATCAAAACTGGAATTAGTTGGCTTTTCTCCTATTTTCTTGAAATGGATATCGACTTATCTTAAGGACAGACATCAATGTGTTTTGTTTAGAAATCGTAAATCTAAAACTATTTCTGTACTTTCTGGAGTTCCTCAAGGTAGCCATTTGGGTCCTTTATTGTTCCTCATATTCATTAATGATCTACCGTCCTGTGTTCACCATTCCAACATACTAATGTACGCTGATGATGTAAAGCTTTTCGTTAGCTTTAATAATTCTAATGTGTCCTCATTACTCCAAACGGATTTAAATAACCTCAACCAATGGTGCAATCTAAACTTAATGGAGTTAAACTTAAGGAAGTGTAAATACATGTCGTTTCACAGAGGATTTTCCGTACAGTGTACCTACAGAATTAACGAATATGCTGTTGAAAAGGTTGATTTATTTCGTGATCTTGGTGTATTGCTGGACACTAAGCTAACTTTCAACCATCACATCTCCCAGATTATAAATAAAGCTAAAGGAGTACTTGGTTTTATTAAACGTTGGGGAAAGGAGTTTGACGATCCGTACGTTATAAAGCAATTATACACTTCTCTGGTTAGACCTATTTTGGAATATGGATGTGTGGTCTGGGATCCGCAATATGAAGTTCATATTAAGAAAATTGAATCTGTTCAAAAACAATATTTGATATTCTGTCTTAGAAGTCTGCCCTGGATTGCAAATGCAAATCTCCCATCATATGAAAGCCGCCTATCTCTTATCAAGCTCCCTACGTTAAAAACTAGAAGAAAATGTATGAATGTTTCATTTATTTTAAACTTAATCAATGGTATTACCGTTTCCGACGTACTGCTGAGTAAAATTGAATTTATAATTCCACAACGCCCGACAAGATATTACATGCCTCTCAAGCTACAATATTTTCGCACTAATTATGGTAACTTTGATCCATTCCGTCGAATGTGTGCAGAATTCAACAGCCTTTACGACATAACGACATAATTGATTATTCATCCCATCCTGACACCATTAAAAGGAATATCATTAATCACTTAAGTAGTTAATTTTATATACGTTATCTCAATTATACTATTTTTATTTAAATTTAATGCTGTAATAAAATATTTTCAATGGCCTGTAAGAATTTTTTTCATAGGCTGATTAAATAAATAAATAAATAAAACTACAATTCTATTTGGATGTTTAGAATAATAATTAATAATTCTACCTGATGATGTTGGTTTCTGATACCAATCTATAGATAAACTATTGTTACTACGTATGATCAATGTGTCTAAGTAAGGAAGTTTATTATTCTTTTCTATTTCAACAGTAAATTTAATGTCTGAATGAAAAGAGTTAAGTGATGCTAGTATACTGTCTAGTTCAGATTCTAAAATTATACAAAATATATCATCAACATATTTAGTTATAATTTTAGGTTTAACTGATGATTGCCCTATACACTTTTTCAATACTTCTTCCATAACAGTATCAGCTACTATTGGAGATGCTGGGGATCCCATAGGAAGGCCTTTATTTTGCATATAAATTTTATTATTATATTTAAAATATCTATTATCTATTATGCAAAACTTTACTATTTTTAAAAATAAATCTTTATCTAAATTAGTAAATCCTTCAATATTAACAAAATTTTCTTCTATAATACTAATTGCCAATTCAATAGGTATACTCGGAAATAATGAAACAACATCAAATGACACCAATATTTCATTACTATTTATTTTAATATTCTCTATCTTTTTCCTAAATTCTAATGAGTTCTTAATATTATAAATAGAATGTTTAGTCATATTTTTTAAAATATTTGTAATATATTTACTAAGTTGATAAGATGGAGAATTCATAAATGAACAAATTGGTTTTAATGGGAAATTATCTTTATGAATTTTTGGTAATCCATATAATCTTGGTGCAATTGATGTGTTTGATTTCAAATTTGTCTTTTCAGGCAAAGTAATTATTTTTAATTTAAAAAGTCTTTCAACAATTTCATTATTTATTTTCTGTAACCTATTTGTTGGATCATTTTCTAAAACTTTGTATCTGAAGTATTTTCAACAATATCCTTCATTCTTGAAATATAATCTATTCTATTTATTACAACCGTTGTATTACCTTTATCAGCATCCAAAACAAGTATGTCTCTATTATTATTCAAAAATTTTTTTTCGCATCTCTTACATTATTAAGAATAAATTTATCCCTATTATTTAATTTTATCTTATTCATTTGGTCATCTATTATAGTCGTAAATCTTGCTCTTGCTCTTGCTACTTCTTGTTCTTCCTTTCCTTCTATTGTCTGTACTAAATCTTCACCATCTGATATAATTTTTAATATAGGAAATTGATCTTTATTTATTGGTACAGCATATTTCTTCCCTAAAGAAAGAGTTCTCTGAATATCAGTTGGAATATCTTTGTCCGTTTTGTTTATGAACCACTTTTTATTAAACCTTATGCCTAATTGTCTTCTCTGTAAATCACTTAAATTATCAAATTTCTTTTTATGTACCAGTTTAACTTTATTATTTAAAGAATTTGCTATGCTATCTTCAAATTCCAAAAATCTCTCCATTTCCTCATTATTCAAATATCTTCTTAATTTATTTTCAATTATTAATATTTCCCTTTGAGAATCCTTAAGTAGCTGGTGTCTCTCCTTAATTGTAAAATTTAAAATTCTATTTTGAACAACTTCCAAATATTTTGAAATGGGATTTTGTATCATCCGTTGTCCATTTACATGAAAAAGATTATAAATATTATTAGTAGAATTCCTTACAAAATTTGGAACGATACCTGCATTACGGCAACGAATAAGAAATGTTATATTCGTTTTAAACTTAATAATTTTGTCTCTCACTTTCTTGTACCTATTAATAACTCTTCTTACTTCTGCATTTTTCTTAAACCAAGAGTAGTTCATTTTATTTGAAAAATTTAAACTCTTTTCTTGAAGGTATTTTGATTATTATAATTCTTCTTGCCTATAAATTCAAACTTATTTTCTTCTTTTTTGTTTCTTGAAATTCTTCTTCTAATCTTGCTCTTCTTTTCTATAAAACGTATTTCTAATTTCACGATCTTGACGGTTTTTCTGATAATCTTGTATCTTAATTTATTTCTTGAATTAATTCTGATTCTTACTCGTGCTCTTCTTCTGTAGTATATTGTTCTATTTTTTCAGCCTTTGATTATTTTATTTTAATTTATATTGAGCTTGAGGCTTATTTTTATAAAAATTATTTATTTTATATTTAGTTCAATATTTCGATATCCTCTGGATATCTTCTTCAGGATAAAATTATTTATAATAATTTAACAATGACAAAATTTTTTATAAATTATATAAACTTAAATATTTTTTGTTGTTTTTTGTTTTTATATAAAAAATTGAAAATGAATGAAAAATTTTTTCATACATATTAAAAACATTTCAAAATTGAAACTTTTTTCTTTCCTGTCTACATTATGAAAATTGAAATTTGAAAAATGAGGAAATGAATATAATAATTAATAAAATTTGAACACATTATAGTTTACCCTATGATCATTTTTGTAAATCAAATGTCTATCAGTGTCAGCCTTAAAATTAATTCTTTTGTCTAATGGTACATTTATTATCTGTAACATTTCTAACATATAGCGATGTCTATACCTATTTTCAGAATTTAAAATGGATATATTTTCAAAATCTGGATAGTGATTTGAATCACGACAATGTAAAGATAGTGCTGTTTTTTGTGTAGAAGTATAATTCCTATATTTTAAGTTTGATCTATGTCCCGTTAATCTGGTCTTAAGTTTATTTTGTGTTGTACCTATATAAACTTTATTACAAATTTCATTGTCTTTTCCCTTACATGGAATTTTATAAACAACATTTGACTTTTCTAATTTATCTATCTTGTCTTTAATAGTACTAAATAATTTACCTAGTGTATTAAATGATTTGTGTGCCATTCTATATTTGTTTTTATTTAAAATATCTGATTTTTCTACTCTTTCTGAAACTATTGGAATATATGTCATAGATTTATAAATCTTTGGTTCAATATTATTGTTTGTGTAACTTATATTATTTCGTCTGTAATATTGCCCTATTAAATTACAAGCTAATCCTACAGGAAAATCATTATTAACTAAAATTTCTTTAATAATATTTTTATTCTTATTATGAAATTTTGCATCACTTACACCTAGTATCCTATCTATTAAATTCTTTGCTGTGTTAATTACAATTCTCTTTGGATGTTTAGAATAATAATTAATAATTCTACCTGATGATGTTGGTTTCTGATACCAATCTATAGATAAACTATTGTTACTACGTATGATCAATGTGTCTAAGTAAGGAAGTTTATTATTCTTTTCTATTTCAACAGTAAATTTAATGTCTGAATGAAAAGAGTTAAGTGATGCCAGTATACTGACTAGTTCAGATTCTAAAATTATACAAAATATATCATCAACATATTTAGTTATAATTTTAGGTTTAACTGATGATTGCCCTATACACTTTTTCAATACTTCTTCCATAACAGTATAAGCTACTATTGGAGATGCTGGGGATCCCATAGGAAGGCCTTTATTTTGCATATAAATTTTATTATTATATTTAAAATATCTATTATCTATTATGCAAAACTTTACTATTTTTAAAAATAAATCTTTATCTAAATTAGTAAATCCTTCAATATTAACAAAATTTTCTTCTATAATACTAATTGCCAATTCAATAGGTATACTCGGAAATAATGAAACAACATCAAATGACACCAATATTTCATTACTATTTATTTTAATATTCTCTATCTTTTTCCTAAATTCTAATGAGTTCTTAATATTATAAATAGAATGTTTAGTCAAATTTTTTAAAATATTTGTAATATATTTACTAAGTTGATAAGATGGAGAATTCATAAATGAACAAATTGGTCTTAATGGGAAATTATCTTTATGAATTTTTGGTAATCCATATAATCTTGGTGCAATTGATGTGTTTGATTTCAAATTTGTCTTTTCAGGCAAAGTAATTATTTTTAATTTGAAAAGTCTTTCAACAATTTCATTATTTATTTTCTGTAACCTATTTGTTGGATCATTTTCTAAAACTTTGTATCTGAAGTATTTTCAACAATATCCTTCATTCTTGAAATATAATCTATTCTATTTATTACAACCATTGTATTACCTTTATCAGCATCCAAAACAAGTATGTCTCTATTATTATTCAAAAATTTTTTTTCGCATCTCTTACATTATTAAGAATAAATTTATCCCTATTATTTAATTTTATCTTATTCATTTGGTCATCTATTATAGTCGTAAATCTTGCTCTTGCTACTTCTTGTTCTTCCTTTCCTTCTATTGTCTGTACTAAATCTTCACCATCTGATATAATTTTTAATATATCAAATTGATCTTTATTTATTGGTAGAGCATATTTCTTCCCTAAAGAAAGAGTTCTCTGAATATCCAGATTTTGAAAATTCTGAAAATAGGTATAGACATCGCTAAATTCTGAAAATAGGTATAGACATCGCTATATGTTAGAAATGTTACAGATAATAAATGTACCATTAGACAAAATAATTAATTTTAAGGCTGATACTGATAGTGTAGCACAGAATTATAGACATTTGATTTACAAAAATAGTTTATTAAAATGATCATAGGGTAAACTAGAATGTGTTCAAATTTTATTAATTATTATATTCATATCCTCATTTTTCAAATTTCAATTTTCATAATGTAGACAGGAAAGAAAAAAGTTTCAATTTTGAAATGTTTTTAATATGTATGAAAAAGTTTTTCATTCATTTTCAATTTTTTATATAAAAACAAAAAACAACAAAAAAAATATTTAAGTTCATATAATTTATAAAAAAAATTTTGTTATTGTTAAATTATTATTAATAATTTTATCCTGAAGAAGATATCCAGAGGATATCGAAATATTGAACTAAATATAAAATAAATAATTTTTATAAAAATAAGCCTCAAGCTCAATATAAACTAAAATAAAATAATCAAAGACTGAAAAAATAGAACAAAATTATTAACATTTATATTAAAATTATTAACATTTCTATTAAAATTATTACCATTTATATTAAAATTATTAACATGTATTATTATTTGCTCTCTAATTTTTCGACCTTACGGCATTTTTTTTGGTGTTTTTATACAAAATTGAATATTTGCATATAATTTTTAATGATAATAAAATATTATATACAAACATTCTATTCTATATAAAAAATTAAAAGAATTCGGCTAAAAGTGTTTACGTTATATAATATTATTAATTAGAGGATATCGTAATTCATATGTATAAGTTTGCCAAAAATCGGAAAAACATAACAGTTTCGTAATCGCTTTTATTGTAAATTTTATTATTTTTTCCGTTTGCAACCCTTAAGATTTATTTGCACAAATTGCTTAACACATTTTAAAACTATTATAG
The DNA here is from genome assembly GCA_951800035.1 of Linnaemya tessellans. NCBI lineage: Eukaryota > Metazoa > Arthropoda > Insecta > Diptera > Tachinidae > Linnaemya > Linnaemya tessellans. The sequence goes on from OX637532.1 coordinate 68,538,729, forward strand.
AAAAGCCATGGTTTACTAATCCTGCGAATGTGGAGGAAAAGGTTTTCACATTTATTGATGCACCTCACCTCCTAAAACTTGTTCGCAACCATTTCTTGGATAATGGAATAATCTACAATAACTCCTTATTGAGTCGCCGCACTATTTCGGAATTGTTAGTTTTAACTTCGAAGTCTGATGTCTCGATAACTTTTAAGTTAAGTGAAGAACATCTTTCGTTGAAAGGAGCTGGTACGCCAATAGTACATTACACAGAAATAGTTATTTAAGCATTTTTACTTCCAGCAAGGCAAAAAGTGAAACCAGCTGCTCAGCTTTTTTCACACACCACAGCCAGCGCTCTCATACGTTGCCATACAATGGGGGAGGTTATCTACAAGGCTATTGAAACAGCCGAATTTTTCCAATTGGTAAACGATTGGTTTGACGTTTTAAATTCCAAAATGGACACATTCAATTACCCCGGCAAGGTAAAAGTTATTTCGAGATTAAACAATATATATATATATATATATATATATATATATATATATATATATATATATATATATATATATATATATATTCAATAATATTCATCTAAGCAACCCTATGGGATATCGTATGACAATCAAAAGAGCACTTTGGATCGAATGACAAAAGCAATGTCGATTCCACTTCCACGCAAAAGGGTTTTAGAACCGTTTCAAAAAGGTATAATCGTTACCAACTCAGCAATAGAGAAATTGCAGAAGTATGTCGCAAAGTACGGTATGCACTATTTGGTTACAAATAGGTTAAACCAAGATGTCTTGGAGCACTTTTTTGGCGCTATCCAAAGCAAAGGTGGCCTGTACGATCACCCTTCTCCACAAGAATTTAAATATAGGCTTCGTAAATACCTACATTTTAGGTATGGAATTAATGCAATTTTTTAATTTCGTATATTACACATATTGCGCTTTTCATTTAGCAAAAAACACAGAATTTTTAAGCGGAAGAGGAAATGTGGAAAACGATGAAACCGATTGGCTAAACAGCAGCAACGTTAACAAGTCCTTTGCAGAGCATGACCAATCTCTAGTTACAATAGAAGATGATGACGATATCTTGCCTGAAAGTGGATTTGCAGAAAACGATTCCTTAGAGTCAAAAGAGAATGACATGCTCAATGACCTATACGATACGAATATACATGACATTGGCATTTTTCAGGAGGTTGGCTTAGAATATATAGCGGGTTATGTAATTCGAAAGCTTAATGTTGTGGAATAAAAATGTCATGAATCTTCTTTACGTGGGTTGACAGGTATCAAAAGGAAATTTAAGAAAGCCCAAAATCCAATTTCTTTCCAAGGTTAAGGAAATGGAGGTAATATTTTATAAAATAAATGGCCTTAATATATCTCACCGCCCAAATATCCTCCGATACCTGGTAGACGAAAGTAAATCTGTTGACCTGCCAGATAACGTCAGAAAATTCTTCTTTAAGTGCCGAATATACTTTCGGATTCGCAACCTTAATAAGCGACTTAAAGTTAAAAAAGCCAAGGAGTGTATAATGGGGTGCAAGAAAATGTTGAAAGTTAATTTATAAAGCGTTTTCCTATAATCAGGTATGTTTCTGCCTAATTCTATTCTTAATTCATTTTTTGTATGCCTTTTTCCGTTTGTGCTAACGTAATATTTATAAAAATTTCTTATAGGTAAATTTGTATACCAGGTGAACATATTAGCCTATCGCATAGTAACCAAAACGGATGATGATCAACCAATCAACAAATAAATACCCTGATTTTTTCTAATAGTTTATAATGTAAAATCAAATAAGATTCTTGTGTCTAATTTTTTAACCTTTTTTCTTTAACAAAAAATTATATATAGTAATAGAAAACTAAATTTTTAACAAAACTAAATAATTTACTGAACAACCTAATCGATAATAGTTTACCTCCTATAATGTAAAATCAAATAAGATTCTTGTGTTTATTTGTTTAACCTTTTTTCTTAAAAAAAAATGTATATATGTAGTAATAGAAAAGTAAATTTTTAACAAAAGATTTTATTTCTTTGTTATAAATAATAATTGGCCAAATTTTCTTTCCTATTGATATTGTTCTAATTGTTTAGCTATTGGCCTACCGTGTTTATGCAAATAAAAATGCAATTTTTATTCCATATTTGTCCCGACGTTTCGTGAATTTTATGTTCACTTTTTCAAGGGATCTTCGTCTATTTAATAAAAAAGATATATCAACTATTTTTCTCAATACATTAACAATTGTTTTAGTGACATGACTTACATGTGTTGTATATAAAAATTACATTGAATAAAGTTTTCTTAAAAATTTTTTAATTTTGTTTCCAAATATGCACTGGGTTGAATAAATCACAGATGTTTTTTTAAAACAAATTTGTAACTTGCGCTTAAGTTATCAGTATCTTCTTTGATGTTTATTGTTTTGTCTATTTTTTGTTGAATTCTTAAACTTTCTGTTATGTACCTTTTCTTGGTGTTGTCCAATATTCCAATATTCGTATATTGTCAAAGTCTGGATTGTGTTGTGTTTGTATTAAGTGTATTGAGAGAGCAGTGTTTTCTTTGCTTTTGTTTATATCATTTTTGTGTTCGTTTACTCTTGATCCCAACGCTCTTTTTGTTGTGCCAATATATAACAGATTACAGCTGTTCATGTTATTGCCCTTGCAAGGTATTTCATACAGTACGTTACTTTGTTGTAGTTTTTCTATTGGGGTTTTTGTTTTTGTGAATATTGTACTTAATGTTTTATTGGGTTTGTATGCAAAATTTATATCATCTTTATCTATTGTTGTTTTAATTGTTTTGTTGTCAGTGAGGCCGGGAATATATTAAGTTTGATACATCCAACCGCGTATTTTTTGTTTTTGGTGAATATTCAGTGTCATGCTCTAGCAAGCAACCATTCTTTTATTTATTTATTTTTTCTTGAATGGAAAACGTAACAACTTATTGTCCCCTTTTTAAATTTTTTTCATTTGAGTGTTTATTTAGAAAAAGTTTTATTTTTAATTAATGATTTCAAACAACGTTTTTTTTTCAACTTAGAAAATATTGCTAATTATGTATAAATATACCATTATCTTTCAAACACTTAGCTTTGTAAATTGTATTACAGGATGTTAATTTTCCCAGCAGGCTATAGGTTCAAATCTGCGAAACTGCAAATTATTTTTTATTTTATTTTAATTTTTTATTTTTAATAAATGAACGTGATTACATTCTATATATTATTGAGAGTGGAATATTAAGAATATTTTTCATAGTCATTAAACCAGCAGAACGGATCAGTACTGATTTCGAGGCCGCTACGCCATCAGCGTTCTTTGTTCAATTTTTCCACTGTTTCAAGTGGTGCTAGTTAGTAGGAATATCAACTATTTAACCAATGTTTTTAACGAAAATTTAATATGAGAAGTTCCCACATTCATTCGTCTTTTGAAAACAGCTGTTCTGCTCTGCTGTGTAAGTTGAATAACAAATGTCGTGTGCACCCTATGAGTGGTATTGCAGTGGCTATCAGCTGTGTAGATGTGTTGAATAGGCAAATGGTTTGTTGATGTTTTTGTCCTTTTTGTTTACGAATATGGGAAGGCGGGATTTTTTTGTTTATATGTATGGAAAAGAATGTAAATAAGGAGGAAGAGGTATAAAAGGGATTCTGGATAGATGGAAGGGACCCATTTTGAAGTCGAATTTTTAAAGATATAGTTTTGCTGGAACTTTTGGTGTTGTTAAAGTTTGTTCAAGTTTTATAATATAATTTAAATAAATCCATTTGTGGAACAAAAAAAAAATAAACGCCGAAAACTGAAGTTTTAAAGAGAACAATTAATTGAATAAAATAAAACGTGAATAAAGTAAAAGAAATAATGTTGAAAAAGAAAGTTGGAAAATAATGAAAATTTAATGAACGAAAGAAAAACAGTGTAGAATTAAAACACTAACGCTTTTATACAAGAACCAGAAACCAAAACTGAATCTTAAAGCTTAGAGTTTGAAACAGGAAAAAAGGGGAACAAACCCGATTTTGCCTATAAGAGAAACAGTGTGTAAGACCGCAGCCGTAGACGTCCTGATCCAAGATAGCCAACCAGAGTGGAAAAGGGGTTGTTCATCAGCAGCTAAGAGTAATAAGGAGGAAGCCAGCCAAGAAAGATACATCTCGTCCACAGGTATCGTGCCATTTATTTTATTACCCGTACAGGACTGAAACTGTGACGGACGAGTTCATACGTATATGTACATAATTTTTGGTAGGAGTTTTTGTGGAGGGAAAATTTTTTTTTTTGCGGGACTTACCCTTTGCCGCGTTTTGAAAAGAAAAAGGGCGCGAATAGTTAGGTGAGCTCATCGGAACGGTCGCGATTGTATTAAGTACCGGCATTCCTGAAACAAGGTTCGCCGACATTAAATATATATATATATATATATATATATATATATATATATATATATATTGTAACGACACGTTTCCGCTCTTAGCTGGGGTAAGGCTCAGCGGCGTCCAGGGTCGTACTATAATTTATTGTTTTACAGGACCAGAGGCAAAAAAAAACACTTCACTATAATTTTCGCTGACTTATTTATTGAACCCAAAATATGGTGGTGGTTCCAGCGGTGGTCGGCAGCGGCGTGGAATTTACCGAGCGTCGAAATGTCGACGTAAAGGGGCCCGGCTGGCTTGCGAGTGTTGAGAGCGAACCTGACAAAACTTTCACCTTTCTGTCGGCTCGGTTCTCCACAATCGTCAACGGTGACTCAGCTAGGGGCGACGGGCTACTTACAAACGGACAGGCGAGTAACGAGAGCACCCAGGCAAAACTTTCACCTTTCTGTCTGAGCGGTTCTTGCCAATCGTCGTCTACGCGGCGGTCTTGCTTCTGAACGGCACTTCCCGTCACAATACGCGTACTGTGTGTGCAGAACGAACGTACCACCCGACAAAACTTTCACCTTTCTGTCGATAGTAGTTCACCCCGTACTCACGTTTAAGGTTTCAGCGTACCACTGTACTGGAGTTGGTATCCCAGGTCGAACTTTCACTTTTCAGATGGGACACAAACTCCGATGTGGTTTTCTCCTTACTGAAACCCACCGAGTTAATTTACAAGAAGCAAAGACTAAATAATTAAATCGACTTACCTTCACGCCGGCTGCACAGGAACTCCTCGTTCTTTGCAAAATGTTCTGCCTTTTATAGTCGAGCTCAGTAGGTACACATGAATATTTTCATGCATGTATGTGAGCTTTACAATATGAAAATATTCTTAACAACTACAACAATGTTCATAAGGAACCGTTGTTATATATACAATTGTCAACTTAAACATACAGACAAATTCTTCCTCTGTTACTATACCATATTATACGTACATATGTAGGCTGGCTGTCCACAAATTTATGCGGGTAGGTATGTTTGCATGTGCTTTTGCACAGGCCGCAGTTTAGCATTGAGTTTGGTTTTCTTTTACGCTAGTCCGTGATACATGGTTTGTATATACTGAAGAAAACCAAAAACAATAACAATTGAGACACTAGTAAGCAAGTGAGACGATGCGATCGTAGATATACATCCATATGTACGTATATATGCATATATGCGTGTAGGTATGTTTGCATGTGCTTTTGCACAGGCAGCAGTTTAGCATTGAGTTTGGTTTTCTTTTACACTAGTCCGTGATACATGGTTTGTATATACTGAAGAAAACCAAAAACAATAACAATTGAGACACTAGTAAGCAAGTGAGACGATGCGATCGTAGATATACATCCATATGTACGTATATATGCATATATGCGTGTAGGTATGTTTGCATGTGCTTTTGCACAGGCAGCAGCTTAGCATTGAGTTTGGTTTCTTGGACACTAGTCAGTTATACATGGTTGGTGTATACTGAAGAAAACCAAAAACAATAACAATTGAGACGACGCGATCGTAAATATACAGCCATATGTACGCATATATGTTTATATGCGTGTAGGTATGTTTGCATGTGCTTTTGCACACGCAGTAGCTTAGCATTGAGTTTGGTTTTCTTTTACACTAGTCAGTTATACATGGTTTGTGTATACTGAAGAAAACCAAAAACAATAACCAGCAGAACTTGTCATTAGCAAAACCTATGTGCTACTCAGCGATGCGCTGTTAAAATGTATTATGTCCATAAACAACTAAGGTGCGATTTGACAAGCGAAAATAATTCAATATACGAAATAATTTACAAACATAAAATTCACAATGCGTTAAGATAAACTATTATTAAGTGCTGCTGATGGGCGCAAAAACAAGCCATGCGACTTTTGCTGGTCACATTATTCCTCCTCCTGGGGGGGATGAAGCGTCAGGGTGTAGTTGCCATAAAAGAGAGGAGGGAGACCTTGTTAGTTTTGAGGGGCGACGTATGGCTTCAAGTCGCTTAAGTGTGCGGTGCGTGTCTTCTGGGTGGCTATATCGGAAACTTCGACGATGACGGGCGACACGAAACCCCGAATAATGAATGGTCCCACATACTTTGGGGCTAGCTTCGCTGTGAAGTTTTCTACTGCTCGCGAAAGAGGGTGCTGTCGCACGAGGACTTGTTCGCCCACTTGCGGCTGCCACTGGCGGCGTCGTAAATTGTAATAATGTTGTTGTCTCTGGGATGCTTTATTTAAATTTGAGCGCACGATGTGAAATATTTCTTGAAGCTTCTTTGCACGATCATCGGGTTGGAGGACCTTGGCTCCCGTTCCGATTATTACGTGGTCGTACACGGCATTCGGCAGTCTGGGTTCCCTACCTTGAGTTAGGTAGGCGGGCGAGTAGCCAGACGATTCCGATATGGCGGTGTTCATGGCCAACATGATTTCCGGAAGGAATTCATCCCAGCGGTTGTGATCGGAGCCGGAGAATTTAGCAATCATCTGTTTGATGGTGCGGTTTGCTCGTTCCGTGGGATTCTCCTGTGGCGTGTATGGAGCGGTGAACTGCTGTTTTACACCTATGTCAGCCAGATATTTCTTGAGTGAGGATGACGTAAACTGGCTTCCATTGTCAGTACGAAATATTTTGGGCACCCCATACCGGGCCACGATGCGTTCGCGGAACGCTTTGATGACTCCTTCTGCTGTGGCTCGACGTGCAGGTACTAGCTCGCACCATTTCGAAAAATTATCAAAGAATACTAGGAGTACCGTATTCCCATGACGTGTTCGGGGCAACGGCCCGACGTAATCGGCACAAACCGTAGCCCAAGGCTCGTCGGGAATTCTCGTCAGCATTTGCCCTGCTGGTTTTCTCTGCTCGATCTTGTATCGTTGACATGTGTCACACTGTTGGACATAGCGGGTTACGTCTCGTGACATTTTAGGCCAGTAATACCTACTCGCGATTCGTTGGATCGTTTTGCGGATGCCAAAATGACCGCCAGTTGGCTGGTCATGTGCTTCCTTGAAAATCTGGAGTCTTAACGGGGTGCCAATACACAACTTCCAGGGTGTACTTTCCTCAGAATCTCCCTTGGTGAAGTGTCGGTAGAGTTGTCCGTGGACGATGGCGTAGTCGCTAAATTTCGCAGGGTCTGTTTTTACGTCGTTTGTGAGTTTTTCCAACCATGGACACGATTCGGCGGCGTTTGCATGTGATATGTGGGCCAGTTCTACTGGCTGGCGAGATAAAGCATCCGACACGATGTTGTGTTTTCCTCTCCTGTAGATGACTGTGAAATTGTATTGCTGCAGCTCTAAGGCCCATCTGGCCAGTCTGCCCGTCGGGTTGTCGATGCCGTTTAACCATTTCAGAGCCATGTGGTCCGTAATGACTTCGAATGCGTACCCCTCCAGGTAAGGGCGCATTTTCCGTATACCCCATAGGATGGCGAGGCATTCCTTCTCGGTGGCGGAATAGATTTTTTCGGCCTTGTTTAAATGCCGGCTGGCGTATGCGATCACGTGCTCCTGGCCCTCAATTTGTTGGGTCAGAACCGCGCCCAAACCACAGTCGCTGGCATCAGTTTGTAGTGTGAAGGGTTGCGAAAAATCGGGGCACATGAGGACTGGTGCCTGGGTTAATTTGGCCTTGAGTATTTCAAATGCCTGCTGCTGTTCGTCTCCCCATTTCCAATGTCGCCCCTTTTTTAACAGTGTTGTAAGGGGTTGGGTTAGAGACGCACATTCAGGAACAAAACGTCGGTACCATGACGTGACCCCAAGAAATCTACGCACTTCGGTGACACTTTTTGGAGGTTGCATATCGGCGATGGCTGAGATTTTTTCTGGATCGGTTTTAATACCTTCTTTGGTGACTACGTGTCCCAGGTATTTTGTTTCGGCGGCAAAAAACTCACATTTGTCCGGGTTGATTCTTAAGTTGGCTGCGCGTAGGCGTTGGAAGACCTCCTTCAGGTGCTGTAAGTGTTCTTCGAAAGAAGGACTGATGACAATTATGTCGTCGAGGTAAGCGAAGGCATATGGCTCTAACTCGGGTCCGATGACTCGGTCTAAAGCTCGTTGGAAAGTGGCTGGGGCCGAGTGTAGCCCAAATGGCATCACTCGCCATTGATACAAACCTCGGCCGGCCACCGCAAATGCGGTGAATTTCTTGCTGTCTGCGTCCATCGGGATTTGCCAATATCCGTCCTTCAAATCCAAGCTACTTATGTACCTGGCGTTTCGTAGTCGGTCCAGGATGGTATCGATTCGTGGTAGGGGGTAGGCGTCCGGGGCAGACCTAGCGTTCAGCTGGCGGAAATCCATGCAGGTTCGCCAGGTGCCGTTTTTCTTTTTCACAAGTGTAATCGGGAAACTGTAGGGGCTGTGAGAGGGTTCTATGCAACCCTGTTGGATCAACTTATCAACTTCTTGGTCAATGATGGCCTGCATGGCTGGGTTCCGGGGGCCGTATCTAATCTTAATAGCGCGGTCATCCTTCATGACAATTTTGTGGCTGGTGACATTGGATAACCCCTTAATATCGCTGAATTTTGCCAATTCCTTTTGCAAAAATTTGCTGACTCTCTGGCTCTCACTGTCAGTATGATGGCTGGGTCGCCCTTTATCTGAAAATGGAGTATGGGGTTCATTATTTCTTACCTGAGCGAAGTGGTTGCCTGGGCACGACGTATCGGGCCTGTCAGCGCTGCTACCGGCCGTTAATCCGGCACAGCTGATGGTAGTATCAAAGATCTGGAGGAAATCGAGCCCTAGGATGATGTCTTCAGTGGCCTTTTCCATTACTAAGAACTCGCAGTTGGCTGTCTTCCTGCCCAGGGTCACTTCGATGCTCAGGGCTCGGTAGATGCTTGACTTGGAGCCGTCGGCCAATGTAACGTCCACCTGAGTGTGCTGATACATTGGTCGGGGGATAAGTTTGCGGACGAGTTGTGGATGGATGAAACTTCTCGTTGCCCCGGTGTCCAGTGTCGTAGCGACTAGTTGGTTTCCGATCCGTACCATCGCTCGCACTTTGTTGTCTTCCCACACAATTTCCGTCTGGTTTGCGTGTTTCTTCTCGCTCACTGGTTCTCTGGGTTTCCGACGGGCACGCACTCGAGAGGTAGGCTTTTCAACCGGTGGTGCTCTCCTCTACCGTGGTTGGAGGTGGTAGGGATACTTTCCAGATCGTCGGCCAAATCGATGAGGTCTTCCAATGAAGTGAAATCCCGGCGGCGAATATACCACTGGTAGTCGGGTAGCGCATTTCGGAAAATACGCTCTAGCTTTTGTTCCTCGGACATGGTGGCGTGACGCATGAGGGTCTGTAGCGCCAAAACATAATCCTTGAACGGTTCGCGGGCACGTTGCGTGCGCTTACGGATTTCATCGTCCAATTTCTCGAAATAGCGGGATGGCAGGAAAAACTTTAGAAAATCGGCTTTAAAGGCTGGCCACTGCTGCCAATCTTTATTGTTGTTGCGGTACCACACCAGGGCCTTATCCCGGAAACATTCGGCCAGAACCCTCATGACATCGACTAAATTCACCCCGTACATACCTGCTAGTTCTTCCGCTCTTTCGATAAAACCCAACGGGTCTTTACCGCCATCGTATTTGAGGTTCCACTTTCTCACTATTTCGATCACCAGAATACGGGTGTTTGCTTCCGATTCCGGGGCTGGTGCCGTCTTCTCACCCGGGGGCGCTGGTGTCGCCCAAACTGAGGTTGGTTGGTTGAGGTTGGTTGCTGGAGCGGCTCCTTCATGCTGGGATTGGAGGGCCAGTAATTTTTCGGTGATTACCCCGTCGTGATCGGCACCGATGAAATTGCTGAAACGCTTCCGCAGCTCTTCGACACTTCCGGTGTTGGTTTGCTGAAAATGGGCCAGGTACGTGGAAAGCTCATCCTTCTTGAGCGTATATACCCACGACGTTTTCAGCATTTTCACTTTCATTTATTTTTATCAAATTTTTATTTCTTTTTTTTTCGTTTGATTTTAAAAAAAAAAGTTCACAATTTTTCTTTTTGTTTATTTATTTAAAAAAAAAAAAGTTCGCACAGTTTCATGTATTTAGCAAAATTGTTTTTGTAATTTAATTTAACAAGTTTTTTTATTTATTTCAGCACAAAAATTTGGTTTTATTATTTGCTCAGCGGCGTCCAGGGTCGTACTATAATTTATTGTTTTACAGGACCAGAGGCAAAAAAAAAAACACTTCACTATAATTTTCGCTGACTTATTTATTTAACCCAAAATATGGTGGTGGTTCCAGCGGTGGTCGGCAGCGGCGTGGAATTTACCGAGCGTCGAAATGTCGACGTAAAGGGGCCCGGCTGGCTTGCGAGTGTTGAGAGCGAACCTGACAAAACTTTCACCTTTCTGTCGGCTCGGTTCTCCACAATCGTCAACGGTGACTCAGCTAGGGGCGACGGGCTACTTACAAACGGACAGGCGAGTAACGAGAGCACCCAGGCAAAACTTTCACCTTTCTGTCTGAGCGGTTCTTGCCAATCGTCGTCTACGCGGCGGTCTTGCTTCTGAACGGCACTTCCCGTCACAATACGCGTACGGTGTGTGCGGAACGAACGTACCACCCGACAAAACTTTCACCTTTCTGTCGATAGTAGTTCACCCCGTACTCACGTTTAAGGTTTCAGCGTACCACTGTACTGGAGTTGGTATACCAGGTCGAACTTTCACTTTTCAGATGGGACACAAACTCCGATGTGGTTTTCTCCTTACTGAAACCCACCGAGTTAATTTATAAGAAGCAAAGACTAAATAATTAAATCGACTTACCTTCACGCCGGCTGCACAGGAACTCCTCGTTCTTTGCAAAATGTTCTGCCTTTTATAGTCGAGCTCAGTAGGTACACATGAATATTTTCATGCATGTATGTGAGCTTTACAATATGAAAATATTCTTAACAACTACAACAATGTTCATAAGGAACCGTTGTTATATATACAATTGTCAACTTAAACATACAGACAAATTCTTCCTCTGTTACTATACCATATTATACGTACATATGTAGGCCGGCTGTCCACAAATTTATGCGTGTAGGTATGTTTGCATGTGCTTTTGCACAGGCCGCAGTTTAGCATTGAGTTTGGTTTTCTTTTACGCTAGTCCGTGATACATGGTTTGTATATACTGAAGAAAACCAAAAACAATAATAATTGAGACACTAGTAAGCAAGTGAGACGATGCGATCGTAGATATACATCCATATGTACGTATATATGCATATATGCGTGTAGGTATGTTTGCATGTGCTTTTGCACAGGCAGCAGTTTAGCATTGAGTTTGGTTTTCTTTTACACTAGTCCGTGATACATGGTTTGTATATACTGAAGAAAACCAAAAACAATAACAATTGAGACACTAGTAAGCAAGTGAGACGATGCGATCGTAGATATACATCCATATGTACGTATATATGCATATATGCGTGTAGGTATGTTTGCATGTGCTTTTGCACAGGCAGCAGCTTAGCATTGAGTTTGGTTTTCTTGGACACTAGTCAGTTATACATGGTTGGTGTATACTGAAGAAAACCAAAAACAATAACAATTGAGACGACGCGATCGTAAATATACAGCCATATGTACGCATATATGTTTATATGCGTGTAGGTATGTTTGCATGTGCTTTTGCACACGCAGTAGCTTAGCATTGAGTTTGGTTTTCTTTTACACTAGTCAGTTATACATGGTTTGTGTATACTGAAGAAAACCAAAAACAATAACCAGCAGAACTTGTCATTAGCAAAACCTATGTGCTACTCAGCGATGCGCTGTTAAAATGTATTATGTCCATAAACAACTAAGGTGCGATTTGACAAGCGAAAATAATTCAATATACGAAATAATTTACAAACATAAAATTCACAATGCGTTAAGATAAACTATTATTAAGTGCTGCTGATGGGCGCAAAAACAAGCCATGCGACTTTTGCTGGTCACAATATATATATATATATATATATATATATATATATATATATATATATATATCGTTTTTTTTTAATTTGTACATGAGACGACCGGACGTTTAAATAGGACACGCCACGTACGGACGGCCGTACCCTAGACGGAGTCGTTTTTTTTTTGTTTGGGTTATATACAGTTGCTTAAAGTAAATTCAAGATAAAAATTCGTTAATATCAATTCTTTTGTTTTTTTTATGAATTAAATAGTTTCGCTTAGTTTGTATACTGTGACCAGCAAAAGTCGCATGGCTTGTTTTTGCGCCCATCAGCAGCACTTAATAATAGTTTATCTTAACGCATTGTGAATTTTATGTTTGTAAATTATTTCGTATATTGACTTAGAATTATTTTCGCTTGTCAAATCGCACCTTAGTTGTTTATGGACATAATACATTTTAACAGCGCATCGCTGAGTAGCACATAGGTTTTTGCTAATGACAAGTTCTGCTGGTTATTGTTTTTGGTTTTCTTCAGTATACACAAACCATGTATAACTGACTAGTGTAAAAGAAAACCAAACTCAATGCTAAGCTACTGCGTGTGCAAAAGCACATGCAAACATACCTACAGGCATATAAACATATATGCGTACATATGGCTGTATATTTACGATCGCGTCGTCTCAATTGTTTTTGGTTTTCTTCAGTATACACAAACCATGTATAACTGACTAGTGTCCAAGAAAACCAAACTCAATGCTAAGCTGCTGCCTGTGCAAAAGCACATGCAAACATACCTACGCGCATATAAACATATATGCGTACATATGGATGTATATCTACGATCGCATCGTCTCAATGTGACTTGCTTACAAGTGTCTCAATTGTTATTGTTTTTGGTTTTCTTCAGTATACACAAACCATGTATCACGGACTAGTGTAAAAGAAAACCAAACTCAATGCTAAACTGCGGCCTGTGCAAAAGCACATGCAAACATACCTACCCGCATAAATTTGTGGACAGCCGGCCTACATATGTACGTATAATATGGTATAGTAACAGAGGAAGAATTTGTCTGTATGTTTAAGTTGACAATTGTATATATAACAACGGTTCCTTATGAACATTGTTGTAGTTGTTAAGAATATTTTCATATTGTAAAGCTCACATACATGCATGAAAATATTCATGTGTACCTACTGAGCTCGACTATAAAAGGCAGAACATTTTGCAAAGAACGAGGAGTTCCTGTGCAGCTGGCGTGAAGGTAAGTCGATTTAATTATTTAGTCTTTGCTTCTTATAAATTAACTCGGTGGGTTTCAGTAAGGAGAAAACCACATCGGAGTTTGTGTCCCATCTGAAAAGTGAAAGTTCGACCTGGTATACCAACTCCAGTACAGTGGTACGCTGAAACCTTAAACGTGAGTACGGGGTGAACTACTATCGACAGAAAGGTGAAAGTTTTGTCGGGTGGTACGTTCGTTCCGCACACACCGTACGCGTATTGTGACGGGAAGTGCCGTTCAGAAGCAAGACCGCCGCGTAGACGACGATTGGCAAGAACCGCTCAGACAGAAAGGTGAAAGTTTTGCCTGGGTGCTCTCGTTACTCGCCTGTCCGTTTGTAAGTAGCCCGTCGCCCTAGCTGAGTCACCGTTGACGATTGTGGAGAACCGAGCCGACAGAAAGGTGAAAGTTTTGTCAGGTTCGCTCTCAACACTCGCAAGCCAGCCGGGCCCCTTTACGTCGACATTTCGACGCTCGGTAAATTCCACGCCGCTGCCGACCACCGCTGGAACCACCACCATATTTTGGGTTAAATAAATAAGTCAGCGAAAATTATAGTGAAGTGTTTTTTTTGCCTCTGGTCCTGTAAAACAATAAATTATAGTACGACCCTGGACGCCGCTGAGCCTTACCCCAGCTAAGAGCGGAAACGTGTCGTTACAATACATAATTGCTTGTTTTTGAATTTTGTTTTAATTTTTTTTTCTTAATTACTTTGTTCATACGTAAATTCATAATTTGCTTTCATTTGAAATTTCTTTTATTTTGTTTAATTTAATCTCCATAATTTTGTTCAAGCTTTTTTATATAACTACATATATTTTGTTTTTCATTTGAATTTGGAATTTTCGTTAATTAATTTTGTATTTTTATAAATAAAAATGTATTTCCTAATTAGTTGAAAGTTTCAGTCTTTTAGCATGGCAGTCTAATTTAATTTTATGCGGTAAGTAAGGGACAGGAAATATACCAAGGAACCGTTTTTGGGACATCCAATGCGGACCAATGAGATGTCACGGAGGAGCCGCTGGGTTCCTAAGGGGAGGGTGAATTCCTGGCAGACCAGCCGCCAGAGGGTTTCAATTGGTTTGTATGTTGTGTAAGTGTACTGAAAGGAAGTAAACGTGTGTTTGTTTCGGGCTCTAATTCTAAAAAAAGGAATTATTATTCTGTGCTGAACAGCTGGCACAACAAAGCTGGTTTATATATATATATATATATATATATATATATATATATATATATATATATATATATATATATACATGTTGTTTATTTTATTAGACTGGCTGGCAAGATCCCACCCAAGACGGCGAGCTCTAGCCGGAGCAACCACCAGAAAACCAGCGCAGCCAGCAGTCTGGTAACACAGCTTTTATCTGTTAGCAAGTTTTGCGACGAAGGTACAGACACAAAACAGATGGCACACAAAACCATCTGTCCAATATAAGCATCAACACATCATAACACACATTATCTCTATTATACAAAAACTGATGTTGACTTGTCTTTGTGCTTTGGAATATTTATCATGTCTTCCTGAGATTTAAATTAAAATTTCGAACAATTAGCCTATAGAATCTTAATTCAATTTAATATAGCAATATAAAATGTTCGTTAAAATTCTTACTACATATAAATCTATTTTGTTTTTCCACCTTTATACAATTATTATACGTTGTTAAACAATAAAAGTACATAAAAAAGGCACTTTTATTGTGTGCCAACGGCAGACTAATTATATGAAGGTGGAAAAACAAAATAGATTTATATCGAATAAAATTTGTTTGTTGTGTTTTCTTGAATTTCAAATCCTATGGTTTTGCTTGTGTAATTCTCAATTCATTTTTGGGAGTTTATGTATGTATAAGCTAAGAGGTTTTGTTATTTTGGAATTAGGTTAAAGTCTACTGATGATTTGGTGTAAGAACCAATGAAATGCAGGCATATAGACATACTTGAACACATAGCAAACAAAAAGCACTAATTTAATTGAAGTAATATGTGGAATAAACGATTTTAAAATTAAGTTGTTAATTTTTTTTATTTTATATGTTATTGTATTTGAAAAACAAATACCTTGAATAATTTTTCATGTCATGTTCCAAAACCATTTTTCTATATAATTTTAATAATTTGTATTTCCTGAAGATGTTAAGGTGATATAGGCATTTGGTGGCACAACTTCAGGTTCGGGAGTTATAGGTCACACAGTGGGCGATTTGTTAGTTTCAAATATATCCCCTTTGAGGGGATATAGGTCACTTGATGGCACAAATTCCGTTTCTGGTGTTATAGGTCAAAAGAACAACCACTCTGCGAAAATCTTATAATGGCAAATTGTAGCCTTTAAAGTGATACATACATTTGGTGGCACAATTTCTGGTTCGGGCGTTAAAGGCTAAAAACTGTTCTTCGAAAGTTTTTGAAAATTTTTTTGCACCTATAATATGCCAACTATAGCGAACGACGCGTAATTTTGTTAGCTTTTGATCGCAGGTAGCGTAAATATTGGCATATTCTTAGTTTTTGAGTTATAAACTCAAAACTAAAACAAGAAGTTTATATATTGACTTTTCAGAGTTTTTTGAAATTTTATTGCGCCTATAACTTTTTTCCTAGGCACCCCCGAAATATGCCAACTATTGCGTTCGACGGGCAATTTTGATCGCAGGTAGCGTCAATATTGGCATATTCTTAGTTTTTGATTTATAAGCAGGTATCGGCAAACATATACATCTTCATTGTAAGTTTGGATGAGTGAGAACAAATAACAATTTCCTCAATACACTTTTTTCATAAACGCAACCACGTCAATAGCAACAACAGCAAGGTATTTTTTCATAAACATACAACAACGACAATAACAACATCTCCATTGTTTAAGCCAGATCCTTAATATTTTATATTTGTTTAATTTTCTTTTAACATTTGCTACTTTGTCAGGACCCAAATTTATTCCTTTCTTAAATCATTCCTGATTTTTCGGAGTATTATCTTGGATTCTGACTAGTAAAAATACCTAACGGTTTGGTTTTATTCGTTTGTTCGGTCCTTTGTTGTTTTTCTTATGTATAAACACTTACTTGTTTATGAGCCTTTGAGAAAGTGGCACATTCCAACTGTTTTATATACATAAATCCCCATAATCGAAAAAAGGTAATAAAGAAATATTTAATTCAATTTGAAAACACGAGATAACAATTGTCTTTTTATTTATACCTCCCTCTTTACACGCAAACATTTGGTCCATTGGAGCCGGATCTTGGAAAAATAAACAAATTGCAAAAAGTGCTAATTTCGTTTTTTTTTCTTATCATTAAAAGATCGCCATCAACCCCTACTTCCGACGGAATATTAGAACAGCGTTTTTTTTATATACAAATATATTTTCACTGGTTAATTAAAAGGTGCGTAAAACATTTTTTAATATTATTTAAAAGTGAAGAAATAAAATATATAAGGATATTTATAATGTAAAGATAAAGAGGGAAACAATTACAATTGTTGCTGTTTTCATATGTGATTGATCGCTTTGTAATAAAATTACAAGCAGACATATTTGTGTTGAAACGCCATCTGGTTTTCAATCATCCTTAAAAATTGTGACGTTTGCTTTGATTTATTTTTCATGGTGCTATAAAAATCAATCGTGCGTATTGTTTACGTGGACGGACGGATTTATTAAAATTAATTTAATAATTATTAAAGAAATTTTATTATTACCGGTGAATTTCCAAAGTGAAAATAAAATTAAGTTGCAAATATAAAATTCATTTGTGGTTGCCTGAAAAAATAAATGGTGCTGTGATATATATTATTGTGATACATAAACACATACATTTTTTGTGTTTTTTCTTTGCATATATACTTGTTTAACTAGCACTCTATAGTCGGTCAAATTGGTCGAGATAGTGTTTGTGGTAAATTTTTGTGAATGAATTTAAGATAAATAATTTTTTTTTGAAATTCATTTAAATTTTATAGAAATTTACCCTATATTCGGTATAGTTAATACGAATATTTTGCAACAAAAATTCCTTGGAAAAAAAATAAAATAAATTAGTATCGTAAAGAAAAACTATGGCAACTGCAATTTTGAAGAAATTTATTCGTGTATCAAATGCTCTTATTATATTTGAAGCAAAATTTAATGATATACGTGAAGATTTGCATACTATATATACATTGGATATTCACCGTGAAGAATTAAAAGAATTGTGGGATAAAGTGAAAGTTGTTTATGAGGACTGTCTTGATGATATTGACAATAATGCTAAGGCAGATCCCAACGACGCAGCAACAACTACGGCTAAATATGACGCTTCTGACGCAGCTTATTTGAATTGTTTGTCGGCAATTAATGAAAAAATTAAGTTTTGAGAAGGTACCGAAAATGAATGAATCTGTGATGAAAGATTGTCATTCAAATAATTCTGATCATAATCTGGCTTTACCTCCGTGTGATGTAAACACATTTGAAGGTGGTTATGTTTCATGGCCAGCCTTTCGAGACCTTTTCACAGCTTTGTATATAAATAGTTCGCGTTTGAATAATATAGAGCGGTATTGCCATTTACTAAGAAAAACTACCGGTGAAGCAAAAGAAATTGTATCAAAATACCCCCTTAGTAATGAAGGTTTTGATATAGCTTGGCAAAGTTTAAAGGACGCATATGAGAATCCGCGTATGCTTGTTAATAACCAGTTGAAGATTTTGTTTAAACTTCCCGCATTTGATAAGGAAACAAGTGATGGTTTAAAAACTTTGCAGCGTGGTGTCAATAATTCTTTGACTTCATTGGCAATATATAAGGTATCAACTGAAAGTTGGGATCCAATTTTGATTTTCTTATGTATTCAACGGTTGTGCACGTCCACTATTAGTTTATGGGAACAAAGTGTTAGGGATAAAGCGGAATTATCTAAATGGAAAGATGTTGACGTCTTTCTGACAGAAAGGATTCAAACTCTAGAATGTGTTCGCGATCTTAGGGACTCCACAGTAGTAAAACCTTCAGTACAGAAGACCAAGGTTCATGTTGTGAATTCTAATTTAACTTCTTGTGTCCTTTGTCGTACATCGGGGCATTTCTTGAGGACATGTAAACGTTTTAAGAATCTCTCAATTTCGGAAAGGTTTGCAACAGTTAAAAAATATCGTTGTTGTGTTAATTGTTTATCGCGAGAACATAGAGTTAAAAATTGTAAAAGTGCCTTTAATTGCACGGCGTGCAATAAGAGACATCATTCATTGTTACACCGGGAATTGTCTAGTACTGAAGGTGCGTTGAATATGTCAATGCGGGAGGGTTCTTCGATTCCCCCTGCTATTTCACAGAATAATAATATTAATTCGTCCCTACCGTCTACTTCTAGTGGCTTGTCTGCAAATCGACAAGTTTTCCATGCTACTCAGAACCGCAAAGTGCTTCTGGGAACCGCTATGGTCAATATTATTCATCAGGGTATGACGTACCCAGCCCGAGCTCTTATTGACCCTGCTTCAGAAACATCCTTTGTGTCCGAGAATTTAAAAAATCGCTTGAAACTAATTACACATTCGACGAATGTTGAAGTTTCCGGTATTAATCAAACGGTTTCTGCTAAGACTAGAAAACTTTGTTCTTTGAGAATTAGTTCGTTTGTGGATCAGACTCTTGTCTTAGAGACAAAGGCTTTTGTGTTACCAAGCATTTCTGGTGCATTGCCATCTTTCTGTATAGGTTCGAGTCTTCGTAATAGGTTTGCAACTTTACAATTGGCCGATCCTAATTTTTACCAATCAAGACCGGTTGATATACTATTAGGGGCTGATATATATCCGCAATTGATCTTGGGCGGTATTCAACGGGACGGTTTCGAATCTTTGGTGGCTCAGAATACGGTATTCGGATGGATTATCATGGGATCTGTTGTTAACACACCAATTCAGGTGTATTCCACCACTATAGAAAATTTGCCTGAAGATAATCTTAATATGAATCTTCTTAGGGTTTGGGAATTGGAGGAAACCCCAAAACGCAAAATATTGACATCTCTTGATAGGATTTGTGAGGAAAACTATCGGAGAACTACGCGACGCAACTCCGAAGGCCGATATGTAGTGAAGCTACCATTTAAGCTTGAATTTCCTCATTCTATCAATTTGGGTTCTTCAAAACAGAATGTCATGGCACAATTCTTGAGAAACGAATCTTCTCTGCTACGTAAACCTGATATTAAAACATTGTATGATGATGACGTTGATGAATATAGGCTTCTGGATCATATGAGGCCTGTTTCGGAGAATGTTTTTAGTAGGAATATATCATCGTGTTATCTTCCTCATCATCCTGTTATTAAACCTGATAGGAAAACTACAAAGTTGCGTGTCGTGTTTAACGCATCGAATAAGACTTTAAGCGGAATTAGCTTGAATGATTGCCTATATGTGGGCCCCACATTGCAATCGGACTTGGTGCTTTTGATTTTACGTTGGAGGCTCTTTCGATATGTTTTTAATTGTGACATTACGCAGATGTATAGACAGATTCGACTTGATTCTGCTCATACTCCATATCAACGGATATTATTTCGGCGTTCTCCGACGGAGGAAGTCAAGGCGTATGAGTTACAGACGGTAACTTTCGGTGTAAATTGTGCTCCCTATTTGGCGATACGGACCCTTTTGCAATTGGCAGATGATTCGGAGAATGAGTATCCTATTGCTGCTCATATTTTGCGCAAATCTATGTACGTTGACGACGTACTACCAGGTGCTCATGACATTTCATCTGCTTTGGAGGCTAGGGATCAACTTCGAACTTCGGCGAAATTTGAACTTAGAAAATGGACTTCTAATGCGATGGAAATTTTAGATGGCCTTCCCTCAGAATATTTGGTAGAATCGAAGCTTTTAACATTTGTTGAATCTAGCAGCTCTAAAACTTTGGGTATTCAATGGAATGCTCAATTGGATTCCTTTTACTCTAAGGTGGAGCCTATTGCTGGTGAAATAGATTATACAAAGAGGGAAGTATTGTCCATAATAGCTAAATTGTTTGATCCCGTTGGTTGGTTAGGTCCTGTCATTATTGTTGCAAAGATTATTATGCAAAGGATTTGGCGTGACAACATTGAGTGGGATGATAAATTACTTCCTTCTACAGATATGGAATGGAAAAAATTCGTGAGTTTCTACACTGAGGTGAACAATATACAGATACCGAGATGGGTGAAATATGCGCCTAATACATCCGCTGAGCTTCATGTTTTCTCTGATGCCTCAGATTGGAACTTTGTGGTGTCGTACTGGCTTCCGAACTATTGAAAACCATTGTTAGGGAAATTGATATTCCATTTAGGGAAGTATATTGCTGGACAGATTCTACCATTGTTCTTTGTTGGTTAAGAAAAACTCCTAGTAATTGGACCACTTTTGTAGCCAATAGAGTTTGTCGAATTCAGGAGAATGTTAAGAATAATAATTGGTATCATATCAGATCTGAGGAAAATCCTGCGGATTTAGCTAGCAGAGGAGTCTCCCCTTCAGATTTATCGAAAAGTGGCCTTTGGTGGCATGGACCTACGTGGCTTCGTAAAAATAGGTATAATTGGCAGCTAAATGACATGTCGTCCATGGACACGGAGACGGAAGCTCGAACGGTGAAGACCCATGCATCTTTCTTTACCAAATTTGAAGATATTCTTGAGAGGTTTTCTAAGTTGGATCGTGCTCTTAGAGTAATAGCTTATATGTTACGATTCTTTTATATGACACACCCGTCTCACAGAGGCAAAAATTCGTTTACTTCTACGGCAACTACCAGTGAGGAATTGTCTAGAGTTAAGTTACGTTTAGCAATTTTGGCTCAAAAGGTTCACTTTGCAGAGGAGTATCAATTTTTGCAATTGAAGAAACCCATTTCTTCTAGAAGTTCATTGACATCGCTCAATCCATTTTTGGATAAGGATGGAGCTATGAGGTAGAATGGTCGTTTGGTTAAATCTCCATTTCTGTCCTATACAGAAAAACATCCTATCATTCTACCATACTCTTGTCGTTTTACGATTCTGTTAGCAGAATTTGTACATATACTTCCTATTCATGGCGGAAATCAATTGATGCTGAGAATTATTCGCATTGAATATTGGGTTCCCTGTTTGAAAGTTTTAGTACGTACTGTAGTGAGTCGGTGCAAACGTTGTATACTGGATCGGAAACGCTCTTGCACTCAAATTATGGCAGCTTTGCCTCCAGAAAGAACTGTTCTAGACCGACCATTTAACACCACGGGTATAGACTTCGCTGGTCCGTTTGATATGAAGAGTTTTACTGGCCGCGCTTGTAGGATAACGAAGGCATATGTGTGTATTTTCGTTTGTTTTTCTACAAAAGCAGTACACTTGGAGGCTACCACTGACTTATCAACGGATGCATTTTTAGCTGCTTTTCATCGTTTCATTGCTACGCGAGGTTGTCCATTTACTATATTTTCTGATAATGGAACTAATTTTGTTGGCGCTTCTAGAGATATTGAAAGGGACTTTCGTACATTTCTATCGGAATGTAGAGCCCGAATGTGTTCTACTTTTGGCATACAGGGTCTTACGTGGCGTTTTATCGCAGCTGGTGTCCCTCACATGAGTGGGTTATGAGAGGCTGCTGTTAAAAGTTTTAAAACACATTTTCGAAAAGAAGCTCAAAATCTGCGATATACATTTGAAGAATGGTCTACTATATTGGCAAGAATTGAAGCATGCCTCAATTCTCCCTTGTGTCCCATATCAGACAACCCTAATGAGCCTGTTGCTCTTACGCCTGGTCACTTCTTAATCGACTGTCCTATATTGGCTCCTCCGGAACCAAGTATTTTGGAGACTCATGATAGCATTGTAAATAGATATCGTAAGATTAAGGCATTTTCTCAAGATTTCTGTCGACGATGGAAAGAGGAATATTTGCAAAATTTACATAAGAGGTATAAATGGAAGTTTCCTGAGAGGGATATACAAGTTGACGATTTGGTTGTTATTCGTCATGAACAACATTCTCCCACTTCTTGGAAATTAGGCAGAGTAATTAAAACCTATCCCGGGACTGATGATCATATTCGCGTCGGGGACATACGTACTGCAAACGGCATTGTGAAGCGACCAATCAAAAAACTGGTCATCTTGACCCCATAAAATTTTGAAATTTATTAACTTCCACTATTTCCTAGCATTATGGACTCATTATCATTGCTAATGGAAGAGGCTCTCTTGCAAGAGACTGTGGAGGTTATTGAAGTAGCCCCTCCGGCTGTGATGCTGTCTAGCAACATTTCTGCGGGTTTGGAAACGACTCCTGCTGCTGCGACTAGGCCAGATATTGCGGAGGTGGTGAAATCTACGGAGAGCCCAACTATTACTGCTGGTGACTCCGATGAAATATCCAAACTGCCTGCTGCTGAGCGGCCTAAAGCTACTGCACTTGCTTGCAGCCTCTGCAAGAAACCGCATCCCTTGGTAGCTTGCTTCCGTTTCAGGCGGCTGTCACATGAAAAGAAGCTACGTCACTTATTGGTTTGGGGTCATTGCTCAAAATGTTTGGCCAGCAACCACAAAGTTAAAGATTGTGGCAGCGTGCGGAAATGTGGCAAATGCCAAGGAGACCACCACACTCTAATACATTTCTCTAGGCCGGCTGAAAAAGGTGCACCGAAGCCAAAGGTTGTCCGCCCCCCGAAAAAGCAGAAAAATTCAACGAAGCCTGTGCTGTCGGGACCGGGTCTGGCTAGTATAGCGCCGTTGCCACTCCGC
Source organism: Linnaemya tessellans (assembly GCA_951800035.1). Taxonomy (NCBI): domain Eukaryota; kingdom Metazoa; phylum Arthropoda; class Insecta; order Diptera; family Tachinidae; genus Linnaemya; species Linnaemya tessellans. The sequence goes on from OX637532.1 coordinate 68,562,174, forward strand.
CATGTTGTTTCATTTTCGCCCACGGCGCAGGTTAAGTTGCAGGCGGGAAGTCATGAGGTTTCGGTGAGAGCGGTGATAGACGTATGCTGTGAGGTCAGCTATGTAAGCGATCAGCTTGTCGCCAAACTGAAGCTGCCAGCTCCAGATGGCTACTGTCGCTTACGCATACGCTCTATATATGATGCTGCGAAACACATATCCCTTACTGCCAAGGTGCAGCGCATGCATGGCATAAGGACGCCTCGAGAAAGTGTGGCAGAGGCTGTTAAGAACAGATTTCCGGGGTTACAGTTAGCTGACCCCACGTTTTATCATTCTGGGCAGGTGGCACTGGTGTTGGGTCCGGAATTGAGCGGGCAGATAATGACTGGTAACATTTTTTCGACTCCGGGTTCACCTTTGGCCCAATATACCATCTTTGGTTGGGTGATCTCCGGAGCGTCGCCGATTTAATTTGAATAATTATACATTCCATTTAATGTCGTTTAAGTCTTGTCATTTATTGTACTTTTTTTTATAAATACAAGATTTAAAATTTTTATTATTGAATAACTTCGTTATTGCAAGGTGGCCGGCAATGTTTAAGCCAGATCGTTGATATTTTATATTGCTTCTTTCAATTTGTTTATTTAATTTTCTTTTAACATTTGCTACTTTGTCTTGGATTCTGACTAGTAGAAATACCTAACGGTTTGGTTTTATTCGTTTGTTCGGTCCTTTGTTGTTTTTCTTATGTATAAACACTTACTTGTTTGTGAGCCTTTAAGAAAGTGGCACATTCCAACTGTTTTATATACATAAATCCCCATAATCGAAAAAATGTAATAAAGAAATATTTAATTCAATTTGAAAACACTAGATAACAATTGTCTTTTTATTTATACCTCCCTCTTTACACGCAAACATCCATTGAAGGTTCGTACGAGAATGAGAGTAAGTATATTTACTCAGTAAAAGCATGTGTGTGACTCTCAAAAGTAAATTTTATTCTCACGTGGAACCCGAGACCGACTTCTGTTTATAAGTTCAAAAATAAAACAAGAAGTTTATATATCGACCTTTTAGAGTTTTTTGATATCTTGTTGCACCTATAACGCTTTCCCTAGACACCCCCAAAATATGGCAGCTATTGCGATCGGCGCGTAATATTGTTAGCTTTAGATCGCAGGTAGCGTCAACATTGGCATATTCTTAGTTTATGAGTTATAAGCTCAAAACTAAAATACTATGAAGTATAGCGAGCACGTGGCGCAAATCGATTCTTAGAAAAAAAAGCGCCCACACCGCACTTTAATAATAAATTTGTAAACAAACCAGCCATATTTGTAAACAAACCTGCCACGTGTTCCAAGAAAAAAAATCTTGTTAAAACTAGAAGCATATATTATTTTCTTCACAGAGATCATTAAAAATTATTAAAACCGCACAGCTCTGAAGCAAAAGCGCTCTGAAACAAAAGCGCTTTGAAACAAAACTGCTCTGACACAAAAGTGCTCAGTACTGAGCTAAAATCATCTATTTTAGTGAGCGCTCATTTAAAACCGTTCTGCTAAATGACTACTACCGATTTGAAATCACTGGGTTTTTTCTAGGAAATTCGTTTTGAATTTATTAAAAATTTTATTTTATATGTAATATGAAGTGTTTTTTATTTATTTTTGTAACAAAATAAGTATTTATGCACATTAAAACATAATTTTTAAAAAAGTTCTAAGGACACTGCATGATTAGTAAAAAATTGTTTTGCTTTGTTTACAATTGTTCGTGATTTACTTTTTCTCTTTAGCAGTCAGCTAGCTTATTTTTCGAAGATATTGTTGAGGTTGTGCTTACTTACAAGGTTTCGCTTGTATCCAGAGGATTTGATAAGTCCCGTAAACGAAGTTTTTTAACACACTCATTTCTTAATTGCTAGTATAGTAGCCCCAGGCATTTTTAATTACTTACTTTTCAGTTTTTAATTTAGAGTGTCAAAAAATAAACAACAAAGCTGTTTTCTCTTCTCGTGTTTTCGAAAAATTAAAACCACGAAAAAATCGTAAAACCACGCGATTTTCAGAACAGGCCTGATAAATAATATGAATGTTGGCTATTGCTTGTTTGGCAACGGATATTTAGGTATCTTTCTGAATTAACAGAACTTTTCTAAAAAATCAGTAAGAAAATTTAGAAAAAAAAAACAAATTCAAAATAATTAATTTTAAAGCCCTGAGGCCAAATTACGGCATTCGATATCGATCGAAATTTGTATATAAATTGTATAGAAATTTCGTTTCGAATCGAATGCGGTAATTTGGCCCCAGGATTCTTTTATATATTTTTGTTAGGTAATTAGGAACAAATATACATCCCGTATCATGCTCCGATGTTTAAGAAACTTTTTTCATGGGTAATAGTCTTAAATCTAAGAATTATGGTAGAAAAATTATGACCGGAACGCTCTTAGTTTGGGAGTTATAGGCCTCTTAAAGTTAAAACATATAACACCCTCCATGTTAATACTACATGGTCTTATAAATACCTTTCAAACGGTATATAACAGCCGTACTGATTGTACTGATTTGGAAAGGCTAAGGGTTAAAAGTTAAGTTTTTTTATATTGACATTTTTTTACAAAAGTACCGTTAAATCGAAAATGAGTCTATATAACAATATCTTATTACATGGTAAAATGATTAGAAGACATTCACACCTTTCATTTGACACGTATACCGTAAATATCTTGAGGAAAAAATAATAAAAACCGGCCGGCTATGCAGAAAGTTTTTACTCAGCGAAGCCACTGTTCGACATACATAGAGGAGGAAATCCTCAAGCTTAATATGGAAGATGTTATGGGCATATATACGTTTTAACTTTAGATGCCTATAACTCCCCAAACTAAGAGCGTCCGCTCCAAAATTTCTTTTACCATAATTCTTAGTTTTAGGAGTATTACTTTTGACTAAAGTTTCATAAAAATCGGAGCGTGATACGGGATGTAAATTTAAGTCCTGTTTCAATATACATATTTAATATTCATCTCTCAACCCACTGACATTCCTTATTTTCTTTCCATGCAAACTGATCTTCGTATATTTGCTTTTTCCAGATGGGTACAAGTCTCTCTTTAATATTCATCTCTCAGCCCACTGACATTCCTTATTTTCTTTCCATGCAAACTGATCTTCGTATATTTCCTTTTTCCAGATGGGTACAAGTCTCTTTAAGTCGTCAATGGCTACTGAAACAGCTCGCAACGATGTTTCACGATGTGGTGAAGAAATAGCGATAACTACGCTAGCTTCTCGAATTCCAACTAAGCCCAATCGATGATATATAATGATATTCACTATATCTGGCCATTTTTGTCTCAAATCATTACAAATAAGATCAAGATACTTTAATGCCATTGGCTCGTACGCTTCATATTCTAAGCTTAACACCTGTGTATAATATGGTATGTAATATTAACTTCATTTTAAACATAGGGGTTTTCTCACTTTTTTCCCTTCAAAGTTATCACGGGTCGTTCCAACAAACACAGCTATAGATCCACAACATTCTGATGACGCCAAGTTGGTTATTGCGCCAACGTCTAAAGTATTATGAACAAGTTTTAAACGATTCATGGTTATATTTTTCCTACAATCGCACTGTATTATCCGGAACTTATTAGAGGTGATAGCTACTTCGTCTCCTTCTTGTAACAGCCAAGAAATATCATAGTTTCTTGTTAATTGCTAATATCAAACTTTCTCGGATCACTCCCAACTTATAATCGTTGCAAATTCGTCGCAAAAGATCCGCAATAATATTTCATTAACCCAACTAATTAAAGGCTTCGTTTAATCCAAGGTATATCAATATATGAATTTGAATTTGCCTTGGTTTCATCCAGATCATAGGCTACATACCAGTAAACCAAGCCGATCGGCTTGAAATCGGCGGCTAGCCGCCGCCGAGCAATATATATAAAATAAAGCCGCCGCCGATTATAATCGGCTTAAAAGCTGAGCCGGCTTACTCCCCGCCGCCAATTTTGACAGCTCAGCCGACAAAGTTTTGAAGTTGGCCGGCTTCAACATTTCCACAGGTTTGTATTTTACATTATCTTTCACTTTTAGCTATTATTATTTTTGTTAAAAAAAAGATATATGTGTGTATATAGTTATGAAATTCAACATTTTTAATTTAAATGTGTTTATATATTTTGCAATTCTCATAATTCATTATGAGAGTTTTGTATAAACGCAAGAGGTTTCAAATTTTTCCACTATATAGCATAAAAGGTAAATAAATTCGTTTGGACATGTTTAACCCATAACAAACAACAAGTTTTCAGAAATATGTCTCTTCATTGATGCTGTAGTTTGCTTCATAGTTTCTAAAACAAAAGTCCTATCGCATTCACTTTTTGCTATTTTTTTTTTGTTAAAAAAAATTACATAGTTTTTAAATTTAAAATTTTTAACCTAAACATTACAACACATTGTAATTCTGATAATTCATTATGAGAGTTTTTTCAACTCTGTAGTGTTTGTATACTTGGTAATTCTCATATTGTTTTATAAGAGTTTTATATAAACATAAGAGGCTTAAAACTTTTTGAAGAAAAATTTCGATATAGAGAAACTTGTTTAGACATGTTTAACCCAAACCAATCAGTACATGCACATTAAATAAGTAAATAAAATAGATGAATTTGTATATATGTATGTACATATTGTAAACATATTTAAACAAAATTAAAAATATATGCATTTTTTGACATGCAGATTAAACTAATAAATAAAACAAATGAATATGTATATATGTGTATATAATTAAACCAATACATACATATGTATAAATGACTAAAGAAAATAATAAATGTAAAAATATGTCCTATTTTTAATTATATGAGCAATTAATCTGAGTTTTTATTTATTTGCTTTTTTATTAACAAGTAAAGTATAAAAATCTGATTAAAATATATTTCTATATTAAAAAAGCTAATTATAGATATGCATGATACAAAGAAAACAAAGACAATGCAATGCGCAGGTCCGTTATGTTTGTATATGAATCAGCTGTTTTGTGTGACGTCACACCCTTTAATAAATTTTTTGTGAGAAAGCAGTTTATTTAATTTGAGCTAATAAAATTTAATAAATTTACATTCTAATATTAAAATAAAAGTTTAACTTGTGAAAAAAAGCAAAATGAAGTGCAGTGTTGTAAATTGCAACAAAATATACAAAATTAATGCGGCTGAATGCAGTTTTTTTCAATTTCCAACAGACGGTGCCCTTCGAAAGAAATGGATTAGCTTTTGTGGCCATAAAAGATTCAATCCAGATAAATCATTGGTCTGCATGCATCATTTTAAAGCGGAGGATTTCGCCAATACGATGCAGTATGAAATGGGTAATAAAAGTACAATTATATTAATTTTAGAGTTGCAATATTCATATATGTTTCCGAAGGTTTTTCTAAAAAAAGATTGCTAAAGGTAGGTGTAGTCCCAACAATTAACAGTGCGTTAGCCCAGGCCGATGAGAATACTTACCGCGTTTTAAGAATTGAGCGGAGGAATAATAAAAAAATTTTTGAAGATATTTTAAAAAATCACCAACAAAAGAATATTTTGCAGTCAACTGAAAATATACCTGTAGGTACATCGGAAAGCATGGGTGAAATTAAAACTTTGGAGTCAATTCAAAATGAACATGCAATTATTTTTATACTTTTAAAAGCATACAAAATAAATAAAAAAACAAATTTGTAGTGGTCGCAGCAAAAAATAATAACTTTTTACAATAAAAATATGTAAACAAAATTTTTCCATACCATTTACATGTGTTTGTGTGGTAGTGTTTATATTTATTTGAGGGTGTGACGTATATGCGCAGAAGAAATGTGTTTTTAAAATTTCTTTGCATGATCTTTTCTTCTTTGTATCATGATAGATATGTTGTTTTGAGCCGAATTTCAGCCGCCGCCGATAATTATTTTTCCAAGCCGCCGCCGCCGACCATTTTTGCTCACGCCGCCGCCGCCGATCATATCGCATCGGCTTGTTTCACTGCTACATACATATCTAGGCAGATTAAATCTGCCTTGATACATATATGTAGTGAATTCGCCTTGATAATTATGTTTCATATGTAGATACAAGGCGAATTCATATGTATGAATTCGCCTTGTCTAGATATATGCAAACAGGGGTACTAAACCGGGTGGCTTCGTTAGGAATGTAAACAATTTTTTGCTCTTATTAAATTTTTGTTTGTTGTGAGTTTAAACTGTCAAAGTACGGCGTAATTATATTTATGTTCAGAGCTGATATATGAATAAAAACTGTTTATTGAAAAAGGAATATTTTATATTATTGTTGTGAAAAAAGTGAACTAAAGAATGTACTAATAATAATAATTATGATAACAATCTAGATAAAAAACTAGTTAAAGTGAGAAAATCCTTAATCCGGTATATATATTACCGGGAGTAATATAAATACTTGCAGTAATATAATATCCTAAACCATAAACATTATTTTAGATATAAATATTTACCAGAGCTCGTTGTGGTACGATATACTATGAGGAAGAAAATCTTAAAGCGCGGCAGTACTACATTTGCAGTCCACTAATATAACAAAGAATATATAATAAACTTTTGTGTTGCACTTATTGTATATTTGTGTATACTTAATACGTGTGATTCTATGAAAAAATAACTATTTTCAACTTTTAAGTCTTAATTCCTCTGTGGTGTCTTCATTCCTTATCAGATAGTGATGACATAAGTGTCAACTGAAAGGTGTGAATGCGTTCTATTTATTTTATTATATAATAAGACACCATTATATAGACCCATTTCCGATTTCAGGTCGCAAGAAAATATTGTGTTTTGATTAAATCTTTTTTTACTTTTTCTTCACTTTTGTATGTTGGCATGATGCAAGATATTTTAGTTCTTAAATTTTAAATGCTTCTTCTTCTTCTTACGCTTTTGACATTTATATCCTAACTCATTGTTTTGACAATCTCAACTTTATTACACAAACAAAAAAACCTATGTTGTTGTATTGTTGTACTTGTAGCCCTTAAGCTGGAAGTACATAACACGCGTTTCACGCGTCGCGCGAGTTACATATAAACCTTATAATGACAACATGGATAAATTTTTAAAAGAAATAGGTAAATGAACTTTTAGTCTTGCAAGAATTATTTTAATTGCGACATTTAATACTTCGAAATACTTTTCAATAATTTTTGTAACTAATTTGAAAAATGATGATTACATTTGAAATAAATAAAATTAAGTAAAAGAACAAGTTATAATTTTAGATTAAGAATCATTGTAAATCAGTTTTTGTTCTTCCATCAAGTGAAACGGTCTAAGTCGCTAATCCTACGAATAAGTCTAAATAAAGGAAATAAATAAATAAACATACTGAGTCTAAACATATAAACTGTGTTTTTTTTTAAATAGTGAAATCTAAAAACAAAATTGGCGCAGTCGGTAGGATCCTTTTATTACAAAGGATTCAGTGATTAGCTACCCTCGTGAGAAACAGCTACTTTAACAATTCTGCGAATCCTACGGGACCCTCCAGGATAATAAAGTAATAGTGCAGTGAACAATTATCAAAATTGGACGCCACTAATTAAAAAGTGCAGTGAACAATTAATTATCAAAATTGGACACCACTAATTAAAAAGTGCAGTGAACAATTATCAAAATTGGACGCCAATAATTAAAAAGTGCAGTGAACAGTGGTCAAAACTGAACACCACTAAAAATAAAAACAAAGAAAAGCTTAATTCAGTGAACATTTAAAAAAAAGTGGGCACAATTAACCCTAAAATGGTAAACATCGCCTGAGGCGAAACAATATTTTTTTTTAACGATATTTTCTGATCGCTTACACCTACTTAAGCATGCGCTCGTGCCAACTCAGTTGAGTGTTGTACGAGGTTGCGCGCACACCTACTCTGTTTTGCTTCGCTCCGTTGCCGAATAATACATATGTGAGTCGCCTGTGAGGCGAAGTTTACCAATAAAGGTGAATTTTTTGAACATAATAGTTTGTTCGTTTTTTTTTTTTTGCTAAAAATTAGAGTGTGCATATAATCTTTTTAGTTTTCTATAATGACTGCTTCTGAAGCGCATATACAAGGATGGCTGGACGAGATATTGGAAAATGGGAGTGAACATAACGACGACTTAGAAGTTGACTTTGAATCAGACGATAGTGAGGCCGACCCAACTTACCTCGCTGATTTAGACGATGACATGCAGAATATTGATGTCTCTTATCAAAGTGATGTACAATCCACATCGACTCATGTCCAGGAAGATGTAGGCATGTCGCAAATTGAACTACAATCTGAGAAATGGCTTCTTACACCATCGGAATTGGTTATGAGAGGAAAGAATAAATGTATGTGGTCCACGGCACCGTCTTCTTCGAACAGAGTATCGAACAGAACTCCTTCCAGAAATATAGTACATATTTTGTCAGGGCCAAAAGGAGAAGCCAAGGGCATTGTAGATCCCCTGAAGTGTTTCGAACTAATTTTTACTTCTGAATTGATGGATGAAGTACTTTTGCGCAATACTGAATTTATTGACCAAGCAGCTACCAAGTATAAAGCTATGAATACCACTACATCACATGCCACAACAAAAGAATTTCGTGCTCTTCTTGGCATACTTATATCGAGCGGTGCGTTGAAAAATAATCACCTGTCATCTGATGAACTGTTTGATCCTACGATTTGTGGATCCTAAAATATTGCTGCAATGAGCACTCGCGATGATAGAAAAAAAGCCGATAAGTTTGCGCCTATTCGGTATATTTGGGAAATTTTTATCAAGCAGTGTAGAGATCTGTATAAACCAGGCTCGTACGTAACAATAGATGAGCAACTTTTGGCGTTCAGAGGACGTTGCCCATTTCGTATGTATATTCCTAATAAACCTGCACAAATATGGAATAGAGATTGTTTTAGTGTGCGATGTAAGATCAAAATATATGATTGATGCCTCATCATATTTAGGAAAAAATAGTAGTGCAGCTATAAAAGAACCATTGGGCTCTTACTATTGTAAACTGCTTACAAAAACTATACATAGGACGAATCGCAATTTGACTGCCGATAACTGGTTTAGATCTATCCCGCTAGTTGAGCTGTTGCTTCAACCACCATACAACCTTATTTTCATTGGAACAATTCGAAGTAATAAGCAAGAAATTCCAGCGGAGTTCAAACATAATTCGTCATGTCCTGTTGGCACATCTCTTTTTGGTTTCCACGAAAGTCTCACTCTTCTTAGCTACAAGCCAAAGCCTCAAAAAACGGTTCTTTTGCTCTCTTCAATGCACGACAAGCCTTCCGTTGATGTCATTTCCGGTAAGCCAGTAATAATACAATCCTATAATGCATAGATGTTCAGCCCATACAACAATTGTTTAAAAAATTTACACACATTTGTTATGCTCTTATAAAAATTTTCATTCAGTCGTCGTTGAGCAAGCGATGAGAACACATGCGGATGGTTGTTGTCATTTTATTTCAGAAATTTATTAAGCATTGTTGTTGCTTCTTGTTGGACGAAGCATAGCAAACACAAGCGATTCAATTACAATTGAGCACAAAAATTAAACTCGAAATTGAATAAAAGCATACACGTTCACGGAATGAAATGTGAAAAGTATTTTATGATAAATTATGCTTTTCTAACATTCAAGTTTTAATCTAACATAAAAAACTGGTTTAAATAGATTTATTTTTGTTTTGTTCTCAATATAACTGTTCTTTTTTTTGATATTGATAACTGCTATATACGGTTCCCGATATTTTTTTCTTAAAATTAAAATTACATTCACTTAATAAGTTATTTATATATGGCAAAAACTCTTGTCTGTTTTTCTTATTTTAAGCGTTTGGCATTATGTTTGCTGGGCAAAATCTCTAACTAATACATCTTCACTTTTATTTTTGAACATCTATGCTATAATGAAACAAAAGGTGCTGTGGATACTTTTGATCAGATATGTAGTCATTCAAGCTGTAGTCGCAAGACCAAGCGTTGGCCGCTTTGTATGCTCTATGGAATGTTGAATATGGCTCTACTCAACAGTTATGTAATTTATGTATTCAATTGTGAAGTTTTGAAAACGAAGGCGATGTCCAGAAGAGAATACCTCAAGAAAATTAAGCAAGGACCTATGTACAGACTGGTACGCTACTCGTTTGGAAGAAAGGCCGCATATGCAAAAAAGAGTTCGTGCAGCAATACATGACACTATTGGTCATAACACTGACGATTATGCAGACGAACCAGGCATAAAAAAGGGCAAACGATCAAAATGTGATTTCTGTCCTTCGAAATCAAAACGTATGAGCGTATATTTCTATGCAAAATGCAAGAAAACATACTGTTTAGAGCACAGATCGCCAAACTGTTGGCAATGTGACGCAAAAAAATAGTTTGAAAAACTACAAAATTCATTTTGGTGTGTACAGTTTTTTTCCCCTTAAAAGCTTTGTATTATTTTTTTAAATGCTAATTTGATCTCAGGACAATAAGATACGATAGGTTTTTTTAATCTCGAATGGAGCTTTTTTTATTTTTTTTTAAGCGATCTCTTGGAATTAGTGATTAAGATATGTGATCAAAAAAGTATGGCATAGGTTTAAGATATTTATAAAATGAACTGGTTTTTGTTAATTTTTGTTACTAAACATTGATAAATATGTCTTTGTTTTAATAAAATTTTGTTTATTTTTAAATAAAATATGTGTTTTTTATAAAAGCCGCCTCACAGGCGATGTTTACCGTTAAAGAGCTAAAAAATATGTTTACCATTCTAGGGTTAAGAAAATATAAGACTTAAAATTCAAAGTGTGCTCCAAAAGACAGATAATATTTGACCAAAGACGAAAAATGGAAGAACAGGCTCAATTACCATCAGTGAATGTGGCAGAGGAACTAGCCGGGAAAGATGCACAGCTAGAACGTCTACGTAATGCATACATATAGCTGCAGGGACAGTTTCAGCAACACCAGGAACAACAACAACAGCCACAAGGACATGCAACTCTAGCCCTGGTACAACAACAGCAAACAGAACAGATCTTCAAAAATGTGTCGCATATACCAACATTTACAGGACATGGTCACGTAACCATCAACTCCTTTATGAGCAATGTCGAATATATGTTATCCACAATAAGCACCGAGGCGATGAGAAAAGAGGCAGCTAAGGCAATATCCTACAGATGTATACAAAAAGAAGCGAAAAACGCCATAATCAACATACAACAAGTGGACGACTGGGAACTGATAAAAAAATTTCTTAAACTTAGATACAGGCCAGACACGGAACCACACCAAATATACCGAAGAATTAACAACCTTTATGTAAATTCGGTAAGTGAACTAGCAATAGAAGTCCAAAATATAAAACAGATGAGTTGATAATATATCATAGTGGAGATCATTGTATAGATTTAAGCAATATTGATAGCGTATTAATAAACACCATAAAAGAAATAACACAAGGTACTTTGCTAGATAAAATTTACGACATGCGGGATTTAGGTAGCATATTAGATATCATGACAAGACGAAGGTACGAAGACTGTTGTATCAGACCAGAATTTAGAAAATATAGACAGGAAAAAAATAATAATTACAACACGAGTAAAGGACAAAGAAACTCCTTTAACAATTACAATAATAGCAGGAGTAATAACAATAATAAAAATTTTAAGCAAAACTTCACCAATGTTGGCAAGAATTTTAATAACTCAGGAAGATACGGAATCCATTATAATCAAGATAATAACACAAGGTTCGCCCAGATAGGAAACTATAATAAAGATAATAGCCAGAGGTTCGCCCAGATAGGAAACCCTAGGCCAAATTCCGGCCAATACCGCTGGAATCCACCTAGGCAAGATCGAAACGAACCCATGGAAATAGATAACATCGAAATGAAACAGAAAAATGTTTATAAATCCGCCCAGGCAAGAAACCAAAATTATCAAGTTCAAAACGGATTGAATACGGAAATTAATAGTGTTCCAATGGCAGGACACTCTGATCCAAACCCATCTCATAGTGATGTGGGTCAAGTCAGACAAAGCCAGGATCATTTTTTTCGACGACCAAATCGGACTGTTTTGCCACCATAGAAATCACAATTAACGGAAAAAATTATATTGCACTAATAGACACAGGAGCTAACATAAGTCTAATGGATAGAAAAATAAACGATTTCAGAAAAATGTTACTGAAACAACCAATTAATTTCAATAAATACAAAAGATATAATTAAGTACGAAACCTTAACTCAGGCTCCTAATGAATTCAATCTCCCTCCTGATGCAAAAATTAGATGGAAGATAACGGAATTTAGAATAAGGAAATATAGTTTTATAACAGGGATCGACCTATTAAACTGTTTTGACACAATTATAAATTTAGTAGATGGATATATGTATATCAATTAATAAAAATATTTGTAGATTTATAACGAACCCCTATAAAAATATTGAATGCTGTACGTTAGAAGGAATTACGTTTGAATTGAATAGAATTCAGCTAAATCATTTGAACAGTGAAGAAAATAAAGAAATAACGAAAATTTTGAGAAGATTTAAGAATCTCTTCTTTAAAGAAGGTGACAAATTGACAAGTACCATGACTACCCGTCCACACGAGCAATAAGTTTGGCAATTATTGCCGTGGCAACCGTCAAATTTGATTGCCGACACAAGATATTAACGTGTGGACCGCATGAATATATGTTAGAACACATATTCGGCAACAAATATTATAATACATTGCCGAGCAATAATCTTTTAACACATGCTGTCAAATTGAATTGTCATTTCATTGTCTTAGAAGAAAACAACACTGTTTATAATGTTTTAAGATTTGTACGTGTTCGCTACCAAGATATGCAAGCAAGAACATTGGCAATTGACGTCGCGTTTCTGCCGGCGTTATTGCTTGTATCAAGACACGAAATGTTGCTCGTGTGGTCGCAGTGTGAGGATACATCATGAAATTAGGACGACAACAGACGAGCAGATAAATGCCAAACTATATAGATATCCGCCACAGCATGAAGCTGAAGTAAGAAGACAGATAAAAGAAATGGAGGAGCAGGGAATAATTAGGAAAAGTAGGTCAAGATATTCCAGCCCCTTAATAGTAGTGCCAAAGAAAATAGATAATTCAGGGAAACCGAAATACAGACTGGTTGTAGATTATAGGAAGTTAAATGAAGTGACAATAGATGACAAGTTTCCATTACCCAACATAGATTCAATACTGGACAAATTAGGAAGGGCACAATATTTCACAACTATAGATTTGGCCAAAGGCTACCATCAAATCCTATTTGAAGAGAAAGATAGGGAAAAGACCACATTTGTTACCCTCCATGGACTCTACGAATTCATACGGATGCCATTTGGATTAAAAAACGCTCCGGCAACGTTTCAAAGACTAATGAACGAAACACTACGGGACTTCATCAACAAGACATGTGTAGTCTATTTAGACGACATATTAATCTTCAGTACATCGCTTAACGAACTCATAAACGCAATAATAGATATTTTCAAAACATCAGAGAAGGCAAACTTAAAGATTCAAATTGACAAGTGTAATTTCATGAAGAAAGAGACGGAATTCTTGGGGCACATACTGACAAAGGAAGGATTGAAACCTAACCCAAATAAAATCAACATAATTCAGGAATTAACGCTACCAAAGACAGAAAAACAAATTAAGAGTTTTCTAGGACTAACAGGTTACTACAGAAAATTCATAAAAGATTATGCCAAAGTAGCCCAGCCGATTATAAAGTATTTAAAAAAAGGAGTGAAGATAAACTTGAAAGATCCTACTTATATTGAGGCATTCGAAAAATTAAAAAATTTAATTAGCTCACATCCCATCTTAAGATTCCCAAACTATGACAAACAATCGGTTTGTTTTGCATCTAGAACCCTTAATAATCATGAAAAAAACTACTCAGCTACTGATAAGGAATTTTTGGCAATAATATGGAGTGTGAATTACTTCAGACCATACCTATACGGTAGAAAATTTCAAATACTCACGGACCATCAACCAATAAAATTCTTGCATTCGAAATATAGAGGTAAGGATATGTCTCCAAGGCATCAACGTTGGCTTTTGAAATTAGGGGAATACGATTTTACAATAGAATATATCAAAGGCAAGGAGAATAAAGTGGTAGATTTTCTGAGCAGGATAGAAAAAAGTAATGAGGAAACTATAACAAACCTTCAAGAAACCCCGTGCAATGAGATAAACTACAATATCGTGAACAATCGAGAAGAGAATGATAACGTATCAATGATTACTGTCCATTCAGCGGAAGAAACTCTATAGGACCATTTTTTCATTAAAGAAGAAATTATAAACAAATACAAAACGCAAATAATATTAACGAATAATAAGGTACAAGAAATACATGGAAAAAGGATTATTTTTATTGCAGAGTGGGATTTGGAACAAATGGGAGAAATTTTCAGAAAATATATTGGGAAAGGAAAAATAGGTATATTTTCAAAGCTAAGCGAAAGCATCTATAATACGGTTCAAGAAAAATTAATAGAAATGTACTCTAATGACAACCAACTAGAATTTATAAAATGCACGATGCGAGCACAGGACATAGAAACCGAAGTGGAGGCAGTGAAACAGATAGCCTTTTATCATATACGAGAAAGCCTACACTCCGGAATAGTTGAAACGTACAATCAAATGAAATACAAAATCTATTCCCCAAACCTTATGGAGTTAATTCAAATGGTGATTAACCAATGTGAAGTATGCCAGCAAGTAAAGTATGATAGAAAACCTATTAAGGTAACATTTGTATATACAGAAACACCATCTGAAAAATTGTACATATGGATACGTACGTAATAAAAGGAACTCATTTCTTGACGATGATAGACAAATTTTCTAAGTTTGGCGTAGCATACCCACTAAATGATAGAAATCATGTAACAATTATCGAACAACTTGAAGAGCATTTTGCTAAGATAGGAAAACCGAAGACGATAATAGCCGATAATGAATTTAAAGCTCGCAGAATAAAAGAATTTTTAGAACAGGAAAATGTTGAATTACACTTAACTAAACCAAATAGCCACACGGGAAACGCCGACGTGGAAAGATTCCATAATACTATAGCAGAAAAATTCAGAATTCTATACCAATCTAATAAACAAACACCAGTAAAACAGTTGATTCAAAAAACAATAAGAAATTACAATAACCGATACCACTCAAGTATTAAATGTACACCATACGACGTACATTTGGGAAAAATCGACAATAACCGAATTAAGAATAACTTAGAAGATAACAAAAGAAAAGTAATAAATAAATTAAATGAACATAGAGAAGACTATACAGAAAATAGAAAAGAGGGATTCATTAAGAACTATAAAGCTGTTAGACACAAAGAGCAACCAAAATATAAAAAAGCTAATTTGGAAAACGTACATCCTTGCAATATTAAAAGATCTTTAAAATTTTCAGATTTGGACAATACTAATGATTCTCCTATGGACCACACAAACTAAAGGACTAATAACAACAAAACTTTTGATAGAACAGACAGGATATACAGAAATCAATATGAGAAATCAGGAAATTGTTAAGGAATCAGATATAATTTTACATATAATTAATCTTCACGAAATAGAAGGAATCCTAAACAACATGACAGATAACATCCACTTAATGAAAACTGAAAACAAAAAATTACTCGAGTTAGAACTATTAGATACTAAAAATAAGTTAGTGACTTTGATACCGAAACAAAATAGAATGAGGCGCGGACTAATCAACGGAATAGGAAGCATGTCGAAATGGTTATTCGGGACAATGGACGATGAAGATAGACAGAGTATAGCACCTTTCTAACATTGAAGATATTAAAGAAAATAATAACCAGCAAATTTTAATTAATGATTATTTTAACACAACTCTCAATCATTTAAAAATGATAACGATAAATGATAGAAAGAGATTGGAAAGGGAATTAAACTCCTTGAACAAATTTTTAGAAATACAACATAATAACAATACATATTTAGAACAATTAACTAATATACAATTGATAAAAAGTAAAATAGAGCATCTCCAAGACAATGTAATTTCTGCAAAATATGGAATTGTACATCCAAGTATTCTAACCAATAAAGAAACAGAAAAATATGATATCGATTATAATAAATTAAAATATATCCAATTTGGCACAGCATTTTTTAATAACTCTTATCTAATTTTCGGAATAAAAATACCTAAGCAATTTATAACGGTAAAAGTAAGTTTCATTCTGCCATTACCAAACAAGGAAAGTAATGAAATTGATTCTAATATTGAAAAAATTTTTGTATTGAAAAATAAAACATAAATTTGAAGAAAGTAAACACTTAAAATATTTGAAAATAAGCAATCATTGTCTAATTAAAAATAATTGTCAATTGGTAAAAAACAAAGATTTTGAACTATTACAATTAGATATAGACACAATTGTAGTGAAAAATGCAAATAATACTTATGTCAATCAAACATGCAATTCTAAAGATATTATTCTCAGAGGAAATTACTTAATAAATTTTAATAATTGTTGAATAATAATTGAAGATTACTATTTTTCTAATATAGTTGAAAATATTGAAGAAAGACAAATAGTTCAGTACACACATTCAGTTCAAAATTTTACAAAAAAATCTCATTCGAAGAAATTAAAAATGAACAACAGTATAATATAAAAAATATAAAAGAATTAAGATATCATAGCAAATTGTCACATGGTTGTAACATCGTAATGTTAAGTATTATTATAATAATAATCATAGTTATGGTAATAATATTAATGAAACATCAAAATATTAAAATAAAATTAAATAACAGAATTCAGGAGAATTCTAATCTAAATGGGGGAGTAGTTACATATAAACCCTATAATGACAATATGGATAAATATGGACATATTAATAATGCTGTCAATACACTTTAAAATTAACTGCAAGTCTTGCAAGAATTATTTTAATTGCGACATTTAATACTTCGAAATACTTTTCAATAAAATTTGTTACTAATTTGAAAAATGATGATTACATTAAAAATAAATAATATTAAGTAAAAGAACAAGTTATAATTTTAGATTAAGAAACATTGTAAAATCAGTTTTTGTTCTTCCATCAAGTGAAACGGTCTAAGTCGCTACTCCTACGAATAAGTCTAAATAAAAGAAATAAATAAAGAAACATACTGAGTCTAAACATATAAAGTTTGTGTTTTTTTAAAAAATAGTGAAATCTAAAAACAAAATTCGCGTTCTATGCGTTTCATACTTCAGACGCGTTTTTCAACTCAAGTTACATGCAAAGCGTTTTATGCGTCAATGTTTATGTTTTGATCAGCTGTAGTGTAATATTCACAAAAGTTCATTTTGCTAATATGTTAAATAATATTTCTGTACAATAGTAATCTTTTGTTATATAGAAATTCGTAATTTTTAACGGCATTAATTAACTTCTCGTCCATTGCACTTTTATTTTTATCTGTGTTTAACCTACCTTGTTTGATATATGGCAAAATTAATAAACATAACAGAGATGGGACATATTACGTAAAATAAATCGATAAATTATATGAATATTTGTTTGAAGAAACAATTGTGATAATATAACCATTTCAATGCATTTCACTCTTGAAAATATTGGTCATCTTTATTGCGACAGTGTTTTCTTATTAAAAACGTTTTATTATAATAAAAATGAAAAAATAATAATCCACGACAGAAACATATTAATCGATAACATTGAAAATGTAATATAATTTGTCATCTCTGGCTATCAAAACCAGCTGACATTTTTTCAAGACGCGTGCCGCGCGTACAAAAGTAGAAAGTAGATCTACTTTACGCGTCAAGCGTTCTACGCGTTTTGCCATGTAAGTTGTTACATACAATTACACTAGTTCTACTTTTTTGATAGACGCTTATAACGCGTAGACGCGTGAAACGCTTGTTATGTACTTCCAGCTTTACGCTGCCACCTGGTTTTATTACGCCATGTAGCTGACTAAAATTCTTTTAGTTTTTACCTGAACGTATGTTAAAATTTGTTTACTTATGTAGCGATCCATATATGTTTATTCCGTTGAAAAAATTATTTTGTAAAATTGTGAAAAACATTATTAATTCAACAAAAGTAGCAAAACTGTTGTGGTAAAAATTTTTGTGAAAAAGTGTATTGTTTAAGAAACGTAACAAAAGAAATTGTTTTAAAAAGTTCTATGCGAAACGTATTTAAATTTTTGGAAATAATTGCGAACAAAATATCTATATTATAGAAGAAAACTTCTGACAGAAATTAGAATTTTACACAAACAAAATGTACAGTGGTTTTTGTAATTTTATGTTGTTGTATCTTGCGACTACTTGATATAGATATACCTTGGATATATGTATATCTATAATATAGATTCTATATACATAAGTATGTAAGTTAAGTTGCTGTCCATAATCGACCTACTGGGAAAATCATTGAACAATTTTTTTATTCTGTAGAAGACATTGTTGTGAAAAGATGGGCCTGCTTACGACACAGGTATGCACGAGAAAAACGGCAGGAAAACCTCCTTTCTGGCAGGTGAAGAAAACAAGATGCCACATTTTTTGGATTTAACAAGATTTTTTGTATGTATGTCATATAAACAGATTAACAGCTGATATATATAGTTTTAACAAGATTTTTTGTTTTGTTTACAATTTCGAGAGAGAATACGCAAGCACGTGCGTTCATGGGAGCATATATGCCATGTATTTATGGGGGTTGTTTTAACTATTTGCTTATAGCTTAAAAACCACACGTTTGCGGCTAACGCCACTACCTGCAATCGAAAGCTTACAAAAATGCGCTTCGATTGCAATAATTATCATACATTTCCGTGCCTCGTGGAAGAATTTATGGGTGCAACAAGATTTGCAAAAGTTGAAGAATACAAAAATATTTATTTTTCGAGAGAGGATACGCAAGTATGTGTTATTATAAGAGTATATATGCTATGTATTCATGGGGGTTATTTTAACAATTTGCTTATAGCTTAAAAACTACACGTTTGCGGCTAACGCCACTACCTGCAATCGAAAGCTTACAAAAATGTGCTTCGATTGCAATAATTATCATACATTTCCGTGCCTCGTGGAAGAATTTGTGGGTGCAACAAGATTTGCAAAAGTTGAAGAATACAAAAATATTTCTTTCTACTCAAAAACTAGAAAATTGGTATGTTGGCAGAGCTGCCAGAAATTTTTCGTGAAAAATCAGCAAATTTACCAAAAAAACGGGCTTTGTAGGCACTTTCATTTCTTAAAATCGGCATTAATTAAAAAACTTATTTTTACATATAAACACTTTTTTATGAAAGAAAACAAAAACAATTCAATATTATTTATTAAATAATCTCCCAATTAGCAATTTAAAATTGCTAATTGGGAGATTAAACGAAAACCCAAAATAATTTTTAACCTTGTGAAGTGAAAATTTATTGATCTATAGATGTCATTTTGGGTATATTTAATAAATAATATTGAATTGTTTTTGTTTTCTTTCATAAAAAAGTGTTTATATGTAAAAATAAGTTTTTTAATTAATGCCGATTTTAAGAAATGAAAGTGCCTATAAAGCCCGTTTTTTTTGGTAAATTTGCTGATTTTTCACGAAAAATTTCTGGCAGCTCTGGCAACATACCAATTTTCTAGTTTTTGAGTAGAAAGAAATATTTTTGTATTCTTCAACTTTTGCAAATCTTGTTGCACCCACAAATTCTTCCACGAGGCACGGAAATGTATGATAATTATTGCAATCGAAGCGTATTTTTGTAAGCTTTCGATTGCAGGTAGTGGCGTTAGCCGCAAACGTGTAGTTTTTAAGCTATAAGCAAATAGCTAAAACAACCCCCATAAATACATGGCATATATACTCCCATGAAAGCACGTGCTTGCGTATCCTCTCTCGAAATTGTAAACAAAACAAAAAATCTTGATAAAATCAGCTGTTAATCTGTTTCTCATACATACATACAAAAAAATCTTGTTTTCTTAGAATCCAAATCTTGTTTTCTTCACGGCGATCAAAAATCTTGTTAAAACTAAAAAATGTGGCATCTTGTTTCTTCACCTGCGTTAATTAGCCTATGATAGAATAACTGCCCTACAAGAACAATGACAGTCATTTGAAGTATCATCTGAAAGTTATTGCTGATTGGTGGTAACATCAGAAGTTTCCATCAATATGAAAAAACTGATGTAAACATTCGTGTACGTGTGATCTTGTATCCCTCTCACTCATGTGAACTTCGTGAACTAGAAAAACATGCAGCTGAACTGCTCACTCCGCAGTATTTTACTAGTCAGTACTGATGAAAACATCGTTATAGCTGATAAATCAGTGCTGTCAAATCAGTACTGATATGGACATCGTCATAGATGACAAATCAGTACTGATGTATACATCGTCATAGCTGAAAAATCAGTAGTGATGTAAAAGCAACTCATCCCTGATTGATACATCATGAATAAAATAAGTTTTTTTAATGTGTTTTAAATAAATATTTAATTAAAATTAACAAAGAAAAATTAAAAAACAATATTAAAAAGTAATTATAGTATGAACTAAAATTTGTTAGTATGTGTGAGACCGACAATGCTTGAAGAAAAATCAAAAAATTTAGATTTTTAGCATGCTTGCTGTCACATGCTTGTGAATGTATTGTAGTATTACTTCAAGCACGAAAAAATTTTCATTTTCATGTAATCTTTCATAGTGAGAAAGTGTTGAAAAAAGCGGAATAAAAAATAAAACATGCGTGATGAAAAAAATGAAATTTTAGAATTTATTGTGGTGTACCAGTCTTTGACAGCTATTTGGGACGTTAAAAGTGCACAGTAAAGCGACCGCAACATAAAAGATGTACAGTATGAAGTACTGTTGAATTGTTATAAAAGCAACATCCAGAAGGAAAACTTGTCTATGTTAAAAAAAAATGTATGTGCTCTGGACGAATTTCAGGCGGGAATTAAGGAGAAAGAACAATTTGGAAAAAAGTGGTGCTGGTGCTAATGATGAGACGACGCTGTATCATTTCGATGCACTTAGTTTTCTACCGGACATTGAAAGCCAAGTGCTTCTGTTATTGAAACGGCAACCATGGTCAAGGATTGAAAAGAAAATGTATCGGTTATCGTTTCTCCTTTTGTTCTTTATATTTATTAGTATCTGTTCTTTATATATATTTGAATCTGTTATTTATATTCATTGTATTGTACGTATTTGATGTTGTATATAATTACAATATATAAGTGGCTCCTGCAAGTGTGTTAGTTATATAGATACCGGCAGATTTAAGAACTTGGTATACAGAACACCATCTTTTAAATCACTTTGCGCCAAGACACTTAGCAAGATACCACGTAAGTTTTATTTTTAAAGTTTGTTCTGTAAATGACTAAATAAGTACATTTTAGAAAATAAACCGCAAGCACAACAATAAACACATTTACAATTTACGCCGATTTGTTGTTTAATTGGAGTTTTTTCTCGCTAAGGCGCAAAGGTAACAAATTGTGATTAATAGTTCACAATTTATTTTATTCTGTGTTGCAGTCGCGAGACTATAGATCGTTGTACGTACATATGTAAGTAGAGGATTTATGTCGGACACTGATTTTACGCCGAAGAGAAAAAGTTATAGAAAAACAAAAGGTATTCCTCCTCCAAGGTTTGAAGACTTTATGCCGGAAAGTCAGAATCCCGAGAAACCTGTCACGCCGCAGGGGAGTACAAAGATGTCGCAGCCAGCGAATCAAAATGTCAATGCACCCAATACTTCAAGAACTACAAATGTACAGTTTCAACAGCCAGTGCCGCCAGCACTTCAAGCAACACAAACGTTTAGCCAAGGCTCGTCAAGCCGGTTAACAGAATCCTCTGAAATCATGTCAACAATATCCCGAGAGTTTGATAAGAAATTGACAGAAATGAGAAACGAATTTCAGAGGCAAATGCATGCTATGCAGGAATTGATGATAACAAATTCGCAACAGGTAAATAGTAGTGTTTTGGAGATACGAAATGAACTCCGCGTCGAGAATATTAATGCTGCACTACAGCAAAACACGCCTGTTAGCGAGTCGCCAGAAAATAGTGAAATTGGGGTTAGATTACTCGAACAGACAAAAGAAAATGTACCCGTTGCCAGCGTTTACAGGTAAACCCAAGGCAGATTAAACAGGTACCCTCACTAGCGCAGCTGTCTATTGTTTACAAAGCAACTCATTGTCAAAAGTTTGTTTACAAGGTACAGAAATTGTTTTTTTAGTGACAAATTGCAGCAAAATATTAAAGTTTTTTAGAAATAGTGATATATTCAAAGTGTTTCGGCAGCAGCATCAAAAATATCTCAGTCAAAAGTTTGTTTGTGTGTTTCAAAGTGGATTTCACAATAAAAGAAACATCTTTGGACTTTAGTAAAGTAAAAACTGCCGCTTTTAGTCTACTACTGAAGCGCAAGCAATTGTTCTCAATGGGAAGCCACAACGCTCTCTTGGAGTTTGTATTAGATGGAGCGCCTCAAATTAAAGAACATTTATTGCATTCTCGCAAAGAAGTTGATCTCCAATTGAAATTTAAGTGTGAAAAGTTCATAAAAGATGCTCTTAACAATTTAGCAGCACCTCTAGTAACATTTCTGGAAAAAGCACAGGCCGTTGTAAGTTCTTCATCGCTTGCGGCCGCCAAGGAACATCAGCAACAACAAAGTAATAAAATAAACTATAGTATAGTTTATTTTATAGCTACTATACACTGAGGCAAAGTTCATGAGCGAGTCCACAGCATATAAGCAGTGTTATACCTACAAGAGACCCAACGATTAATAAAAAACAAACTGCCGACGTTACAAAGATCGATGTAATTGTATTTAAGCAACATGGACGCCGAATTTATATTATTGCGACCCATACAAGTTAGTTTTAAAAAATTTGCTAAATATCTTGACTTGATAATTAAACAATTCTTTTCTTTATATCCTCCAGAACAACATAATTCAGTCCGTTGTTAAATTAGAGCAATTACAAACCACTAGTGGTTACAGCTCCGATGACATGCCCTTCCACCGAATAATATTATCTAGTGCCAGTAATTTAGCATTCGATGCGATGATAAACTTTTCTGCTGGCCAACGCAAAACAAATATGTCATCAACAGATAACAACAGTAACTTGCCACAAGCTGCAGCTACGAAAACCAGCGAAAACATTGGACAATAAAGTTAGTTTTGATGGCCCAGTGGAAAATCTGCCAGAAGTGTCGGAATCTTCAGGCAATAATAGTAGTGTTACATCGCCAACAGTACTATCGCCGGAACCTGCACTGGGGAATGCACGCAATAGAATAAAGATTTTTTGCTTTAGTTATAAATATTCTTTATTGTTATTAAACTACGCAATAAAACATTATAAGTAACGTTACACAAATATGAAATGTCTTTTATAACTCGGTCTCGTCCAGTCTTTTTAGCTAATACCTGTTGAGAAAAACTAAATAGATGAATGTTACGTTCCAAGGCAGCTTAAATGCATATTTATACTTACCGTATAATCGCGGAGAGTCCAAACTACAGGTTCGTGTACTTAAAATCTAATATCTTTGGAATAAAATTTTGATTTCCGAAGAACCTTTTTGTGCTCGAATGCGATGTTTAGATTCTCTTAGATACACACCTTCTCCAGTGCACAAACGACTTGAGTCATTCAGATGTAATTGAAGTTTACACAGAGCAGCCCTAAGCGTAATATATTGAGTGGGTTCCCAGATTCATACTGGAAAATTATAACACTTTATTTTTTCGAAACATTTATTGGTTTTAATATAAGTACCTTCTTTGGAGAACGCATTTTAATTCCTTTTAACTCGATATATCTTAAACAAGGAAATCACGTATGGCCCAAGGCAGCTTAGACAGCCCACTTAAAAATTATGTATTTACCACCATTTAATTAAAATTCTCTAATTCTATATGTACATATATAGATAAAAAATGTATTTATTTATTATAAAAATTTAAAAAATATAATTCAAAACATGTAAATTTGTTTATATTATTTGTTTTAGCTGCCTTTTGGTTTTTGCTTTTTGTTTTGTTTTCCAGAAAATTACATTTCTTTTTGACAACGAGGCGCTTAATTTCTAGCAACAAAATACGTGTGGTTTTTGGTGTTGTTAATTGTTGTAGTTATGGGGGTACCTAGTAAAGCTGCCTTGGGTAAACCTGAAGAGTGACAAAGCTTTGTGGAATCATTCGAAAGCACCACCACCGAGTTTAATTATTCGAATCTTTATAATATTATGCGCCTTCGTGACGCCATATCCGGGGAGGGCAGGGAAACTGTAGAGGCACTACTATCTAACTCAGCCAACGTACCCGCCATTTTAGAAATATTAAAAGAAACGTATGGTCGTCCCGAACAGTTGATACGAAGCCAAATAGAAAAAATAAGACGCGTAGCCCCGATGCCCGAAGATAGGCTTGATCAAATTGTTGATTTAGCCAACAAGGTTTCTAATATGACCACGTTTTTGAAAAATGCGTACGGTGAACACCACTTGTATAACTCCACACTTCTAAGAGAAATGGTTCGAAAGTTGCCTATAGCACGACAACTGCAATGGGCAGAAAAATGCATTACTCTTGAGCAGCTTCCTACAACAGTAGAATTTAGCCAGTGGCTAAATGGTATACGACGAATTGCAAATATGGTGTCGGACTCGCTTCCAGTAACGCACGTACCTAAAAGAACATCGATAAATGTGGTAAGTCAAAATAATCAAATAAAATCAGGCAATAGGATATATGTGCATGTAGCCGTGGAAAGAAAATACTCGTATTGTGATGGTGGATGTACTGAACTGGAACGTTGCAACTTGTTTAAAGAACTGCCGATAGACGCCCGTTGGAAAAAATTAAAAGAGTTGAAGCTATGTTTTTCCTGTTTGAAAAAGAACCACAGAGCGCCAGAGTGCTACAAGAAGAAAAAGTGTGGTGTAGGTGGTTGCAATCGAACCCATCACAGTAAATTGCACAGTGCAGGCGTAAGTAATGTGACATCAGCACAAGAGGTGCAGGTCACAAGTGGCCCCAGTGCAAGCTCTAATACCAATTGTGTGGATGGTCGTGTTAGCTGCCACTACAATAAAATATTTGCGTCTACCGACGTATTATTTCAAGTTATACCCGTAAAGCTGTACAACAAGAAAAACGAAATCGGCACTTATGCATTTATTGACGACGGATCAAATGCCACAATTATAGACAGCCAAATAGCACATCAGCTAGGTATCGTTGGTAAGAAAAGTACGTTAGAATTATTATAGTTAAACCGCGAAAAAGCGTCAGAAACGACTGAGATAATTGAATTAGAAATAAGCGGTATAGAAAAGAATGCAAAGAAATATAGAATGTCAAATGTATACACATCAGAAAATTTGGAGTTGCCAATTCAATCATTTTACGCCGACGGCTGTGGTGAAAGAAATTTATATTTGTCGGTGCTTAAATCACTCATATTTAACAGTGCCATTGGAAATACCAAGAACAAGATCTGGACCCATAGCAATTAGAACAAGGCTAGGGTGGTTAGCGTATGGACGAGTAAATGGGAATGAAGCAGAAGGTCCACGTACGATGTGTATGGCTCAGATGAAAAACAACCATGCCATGGAAAATATAAATAAACTTGTCTCTAATTACTTTTTATTAGAATCGTTTGGGACAAAGCCAGATGTAAAGTCGCCTATGTCAAAGGACGAATCCCGCGCTTGGCTCATTCTGAAAAATACGACCACAATGGTAAACGGAAGATATGAAGTCGCTGTGTTATAGAAAGAAATTTTCACCGTATTTCCAGATAGTTTTGATATGGCTTTAAGACGACTTGAGGGGGTTGAAAAGAAAATGGCCCAAGATCAGGAGTTTGCAGCCGAATACTGTTCAAAGATAGAGGAATATATTGCGAAGGGATATGCTGACCGATTAGATGAAAAAGACGCCAAGATACGCACCGCCAAGACGTGGTACATCCCTCATTTCGGTGTAAGAAACCCCAACAAAAGTGGAATGAGATTAGTATTCGACGCAGCTGCTGAAGTAAACAATGTGTCATTAAACAAATCGTTATTGCCCGGTCCTGATATCAATCAACCATTATTTGCTGTTCTGATTTCTGGTGATATTCAAGAGATGTTTCATCAGATTGCTGTAAGAAAAGAAGACTATGATAGCCAAAGATTTATATGGAGAAAAGGTAGCTCAGAGAATCCACTGGAAAAGTATGTAATGAAGAGATTAATTTTTGGAGCGACATGCTCGCCCGCCGTGGCACAGTATGTTAAAAATTTTAATGCGCAATTATTTGAAAACGAACATCCGAGGGCCGTGCACGGAATTTGCGAGCGCCATTATGTAGACGACTACGTTGATTGCTTTCAATCAGAAAAAGAAGCTATAAAAGTAGTGAAAGAGGTAATTGAGATACACAAAAAGGCCGGTTTTAATTTACGTCGTATCAGTTCCAATTCGGAAAGGGTGAGAAAGAAATGCGGTGGTTATGATGAAGGGAATGTTCAGATAGATAAGGATTATGAGCGTATATTAGGCATGCATTGGAATACTAGAGAAGATAAATATGTATTTAAATTACATTGGGCACGTATCTCACCAGAAATTTTTGATTTTAAACGCAAACCTACGAAAAGAGAACTTTTGAAATACTCATGTCTATTTTCGACCCCTATGGGTTTCTGGTTGATTTTATGATCACAGCCAAAGTTATCATGCAAGCCGTTTGGAAGGCGGGAATCCAATGGGACGAAGAAATATCGGATGAATTATATAAGTATTGGAAGTCATGGCTAAATGAATTGCATAAGGTGTCGCAATTTGAAATATTGAGGCTATATGCCCCTACGTTTGAAACCGCTCTCGTTGAGCTGCATATGTTTTCGGATGCCAGTGAGCAAGCTATGGTAGTTGTTGCGTACTGGCATATAGTTAAAGCTGGAGATGTGAAGGTGGCATTTGTTAGTGCAAAAAGTCGTTGTGCCCCGATTCGTTACCATAGTATTCCAAAAATGGAGTTGCAAGCAGCAACAATGGGTGTTCGCCTAATGCAGGCAATTGTCTCGCACCACAGTGTCAGCGTTCATCGTTGCGCCTTTTGGAGTGAATCATATACGGTACTAAGATGGATTAGGTCCGATCATCGAATATATAAGCAGTATGTGGCGAATCGTGTCGCTGAAATTCTTGAAGAAAGTTCTGTTGAGCAGTGGCGATGGTTCCCGGGGCCGTTAAATCCTGCTGATGACGGCACACGTGCGAAATTTGAGAGTCAGTACAACAATAATGGAAGGTGGAAGCATGGACCTGAGTTTTTAATAAATCAAGAATCAAGTTGGCCTAGGGAACCCGCCGGCGCGCACGTAGATGAGTTAAGTAATGATGAGATGCGATCGAAATTTATGTTGATTACCGTACATATGGTAGGTTATACTGTACCTTGCATTAATAGTTTTTCTAATTATTCGAGGTATAAACGAGCGACAGCCTGAATGTTACGCTATGTAGAAAATCTGAGCAGACGAGGCAAAGAGGCAGAGGCGCAAATAGGTCCATTGCAAGCAGATGAAGAAAGTGCGGTTGAGATATATTTGTCGTACCGCTCAAGCCGAAGTATATGCGGAGGAATTATCGAGCCTAGGGAAAAAGGGCGTGGTTTCTTCTAGTAGCCCATTGAGAAGACACTTAATCCCGTAATTGGTGTAGACCAGCTTATTCGTTGTAATAGTCGCTTAGAGAAAGCTGAATCTCTACCTATATCTCTGTGTAATCGTCACGAACTCAGCCGTTTAATAGTGCAACACTACCACAATATCTTCCAGCATGCTAATGCTTCTACGGTTATGTGTGAAATAAGACAAAAATTTTGGATACCATCGTTGAGTCGATTGGTTAAAACAGTCCAGATAAAGTGTATGGTATGCAAATTAAGGAGCGCTAAGCCAATACAACTCCAAATGAGTGCACTGCCCATTGATAGATTTCAACCTTACGTCCGCCCATTTACATATACTGGGGTAGATCTGTGTGGCCCATTCTATGTCACTATACGACGATCAAGAGAAAAAAGATGGATCTGTCTCTTGACTTGCCTAACCGTACGAGCTGTTCACTTGGAAATAGCCTTAGATTTATCTACTGATGCCTTCATATTATGTTTGAGAAATTTTATAAATAGAAGGGGTGTACCTCATCAAATACGAAGTGACAACGTCACTAATTTCGTGGGCGTAAACACCGAATTAAAAGGTATTACGAATTTTCTAGATCATGATGAGACAACTTCAAGGCTAGCCCCCTAGGCATCAAATGGATTTATAGTACGCCCGCCAACCCAGCACAAGGAGGAATATGGGAACGATTGGTGCAGTCAATAAAAAAGGTTTTGCTTAATATGCTGAAAGAAGAAGCGCCGAAATTACATATATTTAGCAGTTTATTGATTGAGACCGAGTGTATTGTCAACGCCCGACCTTTAACACACATTCCTGTGACACCCGCTGAACCTGAACCTCTAACGCCTAATCTCTTTCTGTCGCCTTCAGATGAAGAGCCCCGTTTAATGTGTTTAAGGAAGCAATGGAGAATACTAACGAATTTAAAGAATTGTTTTTGGAAAAGATGGATAAGGGAGTACTTGCCTGAGCTAACGAGATGAACGAAATGGCATTTACCTGCACGAACGCTAACGAAAGGAAGTCTGGTATTGATATGTGATCCCGAGGCCTCTAGTTCAAAATGGAGACGTGGAAGAGTCGTAGAGTTATATTACGGAACAGATGGTATAGCTAGATCAGCCGCAGTTGATACATCAACAGGAACTCTGAAGAGAAATATTTCGAAAATAGCTGTCTTAGACATTGTGTTACCAACTGAGGGTGATTCTCCTCCAGAGAAGCCAAATCACGGAGCGGGAGATGTTATTGAAACGGCAACCATGGTCAAGAATTGAAAAGAAAATGTATCGTTTCTCCTTTTGTTCTTTATATATATTAGTATTTGTTCTTTATATGTGTTTGAATCTGTTATTTATATTCATTGTATTGTACGTATTTGATGTTGTATATAATTACGATATGTAAGTGGCTCCTGCAAGTGTGTTAGTTATATAGATACCGGCAGATTTAAGAACATGGTATACAGAACACCATCTTTTAAATCACTTTGCGCCAAGACAATTAGCAAGATACCACGTAAGTTTTATTTTTAAATTTTCGGCAGTTGTACTTTATAAAGATGTCAAATTTTTCTTCAACCTGCTTTCACCATCAAGAACCTCTCTTACGTAACCGTCACCAATTTTCCTTCTCAGAAATTTGTGTAAATAACAACACGCCAATACAATTTTGTTAATATTTTCCGGTTCCAGATTAATTGGCCTTTGAAAAATTTGTGTTGTCAATATGCCAAAGGCGTTTTCAACAACTCTGCGTGCTCGGCTTAAACGATAATTAAAATTCGTTGTTCCATTGTTAACCCAATGTGTGCAAACGGTTTCATAAAATTGTTGCTTAATTGAAAGGCATCGTCCCCAATTAAAACAAATGGAATTTCGCTTTTTCCACATGGCGGTAAATTTGGCATTGGAAAATTTAATTTATTCCCGTAAAATGCTTCGCCAAAAGCGGTATGCCGGAAAACTCCAAAATCAGAAATCCGCCCGTTTATGCCTACATCTGCTACCATAAATTCATAATTGGCGTTTACTACCGTCATTAATAACACGCTAAAAACTTTTTTTGTTATAATAAAAAGATCCGGAACCGTGCGGTTTCCTGATGGCAACGTGCTTTCCATCGACTGCCCCAAGACAATTCGGAAAATTCCATCTGTTGTAGAAATTGTCTACAACTGACTTCCATTCTTCCTCAGTTTGTGGTACCTGTAATTTAAAAAACAAAATTATTATTGTATAAACAAATTTGAGATATGCATATACAATAAATATTTTATGTGTTTATATTTTTTAGCGCGATAAGGGAAAAACGACAAAACAAGTTAAAACAAATCCTGCTGATGTGCTATTTATGTTAGCGGCCGAACGTTTAAGAGAACCAGAAGACACGAATCACCACCTTGCGAAGGTATGGACTGAAAAGCTGTCGAAATTGGAGCCAAAGCAAAACATTCTTGCGGAAAAGTTAACAACTGAAGTTTTTTTTCAAGCCCAACTCCAGCTACGCATCTTAGATACAAACTTAACACAACCACCTAAACAATGGAATATTAAACGCACCTCAACAACTGTATCTAGAAGCCCTTCAATAGTGTATATAAGTATTTATTCACAAGATTCATCTTACAGTTCCACCGCAATATTTGAAACGTATCCAAATCATTTCATCCAATAAATTGGTAGCAAGCAATGCCAACGAACAGGCACTGCTTGAATATCCCATTGACGAATCACAATTTATCGATGAAGAATTTTCTTCACCTGTGACACTAAGCTCATTTTATTAAAATTTTGATGAAAATACTATTTAGATAATGAGACCTGTTTTCCATGAGTAATGAAATTGTTCAGAATTATTAAATTTTTGTTGCATGGAATACACAACATGTTTGATTACTCAACAAAAGCACTGTTTATAAGTATTAACTTTTGACTGCCTTAATTTGTAACTTTTTACATATTATTAATTTAAAATTTAATAACTAATACTATTTACTCGTATAAGTATTAATCTTTGATAGCATTTATACGATCTAAAAACCCTTATCCTGAAGTAATTTT
This sequence comes from Linnaemya tessellans, assembly GCA_951800035.1. NCBI lineage: Eukaryota > Metazoa > Arthropoda > Insecta > Diptera > Tachinidae > Linnaemya > Linnaemya tessellans. The sequence goes on from OX637532.1 coordinate 68,593,135, forward strand.
TTAATAAAAATTGACCTTTATTATTATTTCAATAAGAAATATATATGTATATAATAACAATTTTAATAAATAAAAATATGTATGCATAGTATAAAAATATGTTGTTTTTTATATAGTATATTTTCTCATGTCTGTATTTTTTACAAGTTTACAAAGAAAATTCCGGTGTCATTGCAACACTTTTTATAAACAACATGCAAATAAAAAATTATATACGAGTAGAAATTTTCTTGCCTCTATATATTCATCCAAACTAAGTATAATAGCATCGCATGTTTCCATGACAATTTTCGATATAGCGCTAGCCGATATCGCACTGGAAAACTTTAGGTCTTCGAAACTACAACCGCTAGCAAAAAATCTCAGCGTCGTAGATAACCGAAGGCTGGTTGGAATTAGAGTTGTGCTTTTTTTTACAGAAGAACTAGAGCCACTATAATATACTGATAGTGATTGAAAAATAAATATGTTATTAGAAAAATTTTTAAACTAAAAGCTAAATTTGAAACCAAGGAAAAGTCAAAGAAAATAAAAATTACTGTTACGCGTAATTTAACTAACCAAAACAAACTGAAGTTATCTCTTAAGGAAAAGTTTCTCATTCAACAACTTCTGCAGAATTAATATTTTTATGCGAATACTTTTATTCTTCACAAAATAAAAGTTTTTTTCAAGGAAAGAAGAAGACTAGTAAATATACTTTGACAGTCGGAGATGATCAGAGCAAAGGAGCAAAAAATTCTTAAAACAGCTGTCGAGGCTACCTGTTATGAATTTGCCTTGCACATAACATTTTATTTTATTTAACAAAGGCGAATTAAATAGTTCGCCTGGTATTTGACATTGTGTTTCACAAAAAAGTTGCTTTGTTGTAATGAATTCGCTTTGCATATACCTGATAATTGCAAGGTATATAAATACAAGGTAGTGCCACTTGCTTTTTTTAACTTTTAATAAGGATTTTTGAAGTTTATTTTTCTTTTTTTTTGATAAGTCTAGTTCAGAGACCCCCAAACGTGACTGAGCGCTTTTGTGCATATGTAAGTTCTCTCTGCTTTTTATGTGTGTTTGTTGTTCTTTTTGCAGTGCAGTTCTTTCTGCTGTTACTTGTGTGTATTTGGTGTTTTTTTATACACCGAGCAAATATTAAGTGTTCAAATGCTGAACTAACTCATCTATGTCAACTTCGGTTATGTTTAGTTTAATTCTCATGAGGTTCTCTAAAGCTTACAAAATAAAAAGTTACTTACATATATTGGTCGTACGGCGTTGGATAGTGGAAGAAAATAATAATATTTTTTACAAGAAGGGAGATATTTTCCGAATCTCCGCCAAAGCATTTTAAAACGTCCTGGAAAAGGTTTTTGACGAATATGCCGTCATTGTAAGGGCGACATTGCTTGTGCCAAACGCAAAGCAACTACATAAGAAACCTTTAAAATATTTAATTTTTGGCCAGAGGTCATGCAATAACCACCATCATTGTCTGGAAAATGATAGTCATATGGGGCTATGAATTTTTAAAAAAAAACCGCTTTTAATTCTAAAAGCTTAACTTTTCGCTCATCACCCGTGAAAAATTCAAAAAGGTTATGGCAAGCACAATAATGCCTTTTAATCTTATATAGTGTTTTTTTTTTTGCTAATTACACTGTAGCATATCGTGCATTGTGCTTCGCCTTCCATATTTTCAATAAAAAAATAATCAATCTCCCAATTATCGTCAAACATCTTCATAAAATTTTTGGAGTGTATTTTTTGCGTACACATGTAGGTCTTACTTCGATCAAAGCTGAACATCAAATTACTCGCTTTGTTTGGCCATAGCAACAACAACGAAACAGCCAAACACACAACATCACACATACTTTGTACGAAGTAGGAAACAGCCAAACACACAACATCACACATACTTTGTACGAAGTACCTAACGTATACGTGTGTTACCATAACGTCGACTGCGCAAGCCCATGGGCTTGCAAATGAAATTTTGCGTGGCTATGGTCTAGTTGATAAATATGTATAAAACCATGATATAAGTACGTATTTTATATGTTAAACTTTCTAAATAAGGGTTTTATTCTTAATGAAATATATATGGTTGTTTGTTGCAGAAGTTCTGTTAGTATTAAACACTCGTTTGTACATAAATATGTATATACATTTGTGTAACATTACAAAAAAATTAATATATAGTTACTATATATATATAGTAGTACTATATTATGAAAAATATGTGTCCAGTTTATTAAATTTATGGCAAGGGATGAGTCATTATCCTATTAGTTGTGTATGTTGGTGTTTCTAATGCCTATTTGTACCATTTCATTAATTTGCGTACTGTTTCAATAAGAATGTGGCTGTTGTTGGCTGAAGTAGTAGAACAAGAGGCTATGACGCGGAGGGTCCTGAGTTTAACCCCGCGCTGAGCTATGTTATATTCTGTTGAATTCTTCTGATCAGCATTACTGCATGGTTATGTTAGTTGTTGCCAGCCTGTTTCAATGAAGAAGGCATAGCACTGAAAATATTTGGCAGCGACTGGCACTATCATGTACTAAAAACAGAGTATCAGCACCCTCCTTCGTCGCACATAGGGGTATTTGGCCATTCTAGCCGGAAGTTAGGCTAAAACTTAATATTAAGAAATATAAAAATCTGAATTCGCAGCTCGACAGACAACAAAACTCTGCATCGTATAGTGAATTTTCAAGGGTTTTATTTGAAATTTGTCGTTTTGCGACACTGTAAAAGTCAGGAAAGTTGAGTAAATTGCACTGCATTTTTATGATTTTTAGACATTTACAATATATTCTTTTGTGGCTAGATATTAGATATTTTACATTAATTTCTTTTCTCTGCGAAAGGCTATGTTATCAGCAGCTTATATTAATTTTTAGAAAAAATTTATTTTATATATTTATGATAAGAACATTTGTTCGAAATTAAAAAACGATTTTTTTGTTCAGTTTTTTATAGAAAAAGGTATCAAAATGTTTTTGAAAGCGAATTCAATCGAGTTTTTAAATATGTTATAGTTCACTATAAAATATAAAATCTCTACTTTTAGACAGGAAACAAAAAAACCTTGTGCATATTTGGGCCATGTTTTTTTTATTTGATTTTTTTTAACAGAAGAAACCTCTTTGTCGGTCATAAAATGTTTTAGTTTTTAATAATTGTACTTGTATGTTTATTACTTAAATTATTACACATAATCTGTTGTTAATGTGTAAAAAAAGAAATGCGAGAAACAGTAATTCTCCCACACCCCTATAGAGGTTTTTAGCTACCTGTGCAGCTGCGTTGTAGTTAGCGTTATTTGATTGAGCAAAATAAATGTATCTTTTTTAATTGAATTTTGTATTATTATTAAAAAAAAGACAAAAATATATAAAAAATAAACAAATCTGGCCAGCAGGTATTCAGCTTTTTGCTATATATTGTGGTTATTGAACAAAGTTACTGTCAGAACCCTTTTGAAGCTTCGAATGTAAAATGGAAAAAGTTTATAAAAGGTTAGAGTTATTCCAAACATTACAAGAATCTAAAGCTACGACTGTTAAAGAGAAATTTAAATTTTTAGTCAGGAAATGGTGACAAAATGTCAAGGAGATGGTGCAATACCAGCAGTAAAGCAGTGTTTAACGAATTTCAAAATATATTGGCATTTAGCACAACGTGAAAAGGACCGATGTTGTTATGTGGTAAACTCTTCGACGTCTGGTTGTCTTTGGGCACCAACTAGCTCGTAACACATAAAAAAACGGAGCACCAAAACAGGGAGGGTTCCAAGCCACAACCAAACAGAGCCACTAACAAAAAAATTAAAACTCTACTAAAACAATTTAACAACACAAACGGAAACACTTGGGAGAGAGAACACAGATGGAAGTTCCCTACTCGCCCACCCTACCTGGGACACGATTCACCTACACAAAAAATTTCGCGGTCCCCCAACAACCCACACACTTGCACTTCCTTATCCAACCATGATCCTACCTCCCCCCGAGCAAGATTCACACTAGAAGTTAATTTTTTTTTCTTCACTTCATACAAATTTATTATCAGGGCATCCAAAAAGAAAAACTTAAAATTACTAAATTGGATAGAATTTTTTTCACAATATACAATATATAATTAAGAAAATAGTACGTAAACATTGTATATAAAAAATAAACAATAGATACAAAGAAAAACTAATAAATAAAAAAAAAATAAAAATTATTTGTCCGACCCCTTCGGAAACAAAATCCATAAAGCGTTTTACGAAGACTGCTCAACACAGAGCGAAACTCTACTCTATTCTACCTAAGGGAGCTCACTTATGGCAGTTAAATTTTGTTTTTGGTCCTTTAATTTCGGACAAATTTTTTTTCTCAAGGATACACGAAACACACTACCACAAACTCTACAAATTCCTCCTAGGGTCGACGCACAAAACCAATACCAAATACTAAAACTTATACTAATTCCCTAGACTCTAATTCAAAATTAACACTTAACACTAAATCATAATAAAAACTAACTTAACTATATACTAACAACTTTCTTTTAATATATTCTTGATCTTTTTTGTTTTTTTTTTATTTTGTTTTTATTAATTGATTCCTTTGAATTTCTGTTTTATTTTCTCCTTATGTTTCTTTAGTTTTGTTTCGTTTTTGGTTCCTTCATACACTTTTATGTTATACACGAAAGAAAAAGACTGGATATTTATATATATATATATATATATATATATATATATATATATATATATATATATATATATATATTGTTACGTTTTTAGACCTTTTCGTAAAAACGCTTTTTACTTATCCTTCAAGGATTCGTTTAATTGCATCAAATTAAAACACAGACAATTAACTTTAGAAATATAATGCGGCAACACTTTATTTACTACTTTATTAACACGAGTATTTGTACTACTAAACACTTAGCGATGTAAACACGTCTAGATTTAAAATCACACTGATCCCGCTGATCACTGGCAGCGATTTTATATAGCAAAATGACGACGTCTGGTAACTTCGCGAAGCATCTGGTCATGGTTGTTGTTGGTTGTGCTTTACTTAACATGTAGCTATATACGTGTGTTTGTTTATATGACAATGCTGTCTTGTGTGTTTTGTTTATTGTAACTATGTGTGGTTGTATGTATGAGTGTTCTGTGTGTTGCGTAGTTTTGTTTCTTCTTGTACTATGTGGGTATGTTTATGTGCATATTTGTGTGTATGTTGCTGTGTATATTTGTGTACATGTTTAGCTTTTATTAACAACAAATACTTGCGTACAAGATCATTAAGAATAAATCATCATCTCTTAGCATTGATGTTGCTTGGTTTTTCGTTGTTGTTATTTACACTTATTATCGCACAGCCTCGAATGATCTTGTATATTCTCAACGATGTATCCGGAATATTCCATTTCCGTTAATTCAAATATTATCTGCATTGTGTTGACCAGGGTTGTAACATTTTAACAACTAGAGATGATTTGGCAGTGCTGCCAAGTACATATAGCCACATTGTCGTTATATTTGAATCTATTTTTAAACTTTGTAACAATATATATATATATATATATATATATATATATATATATATATATATATATATATATATATATTTATAGCCGGAGCCTGCGAAACACCCACCGAATACGACACTAAAACAAATTCTTCGGCGCTGTCGATTGCCGCCAAAAGTTTTTTCGCGCACTTTATTTTCCCACAAATATGGGGACTGAATCCCGTATTTTTTTGGTAATGGCGCCTTTTGTTTGCTGCACTTCTAGACACGGTATTGGGACACACACAGAGTTACCTGTTTCACCGATACTTAGGAGTTTGTTCTGTCCTTCTTCTCTCCCCTGTTCCTGTGAGTTGCGTCGGCGGAACTTCTTTGGCAGAGACGTTTCCAGCTTCTCCGCGGTCACTGGCTGTATTCACCCTGGACGTCTATATTTGGTTCTTTTAATTTTATTTAATCTGCTTCTGTTTCTTTTTATTTTTAAATGTTCTTTATTTTCTTAATTTTGTTCTATTTGATTTGATTGTTTTAACTTCACTTTTTTTTCTTTGACTTGCACAACCTGTGTATTTAGCTTTAAGTTTTCTTCTCTGTAAAAATAAAACGATGTTCTGTCCTTCAAATCTTCTCTATAATTGTTTTTTCTTATTCTCACTCAAATCTTCCTACATACATTCCATTCATTCCATTTTTCCACTCACATACCACAGATTCCATTCACACAGACACACCACAACGATAAAATAAGCCGGGTGCCCTTTTTATGCATCCATTCACGAATGGACACCCCACCTTCACATGCAACCCTGGTCATTCATTCACAATAGCCGCTGGTGGTGAGTATCCATCAGCTGCTATTGTTCCACATTCATTCGCTCTCACACTTCCGCACAGCTGACACACTCAACAAACAACAACCATACCTCCTCAACACGCAGCCATCAAACAAATCAAAATTTCATCCACACCAATCTACATACATCCGCGCCAGCACTCATCATCATTCGTAAAATCCACATTCAATCAAATACCCTCCTCAATTTCCAACAACCCAAATCAACCATCCTTGCCTGGAGCCACCCAGACGCAACAAAACTCCGTTGCCAGCAAGCTTGCGCCAGTTGGAAACGGTGTGCGGATGATCCTCGGCCTAGGATTGCCGTCACTCCCACGTGGGGAACTCCCACACCCTGGATGTCTCAAGCCGGGCATCAAGCTAAGTGCCCCTCAAATATTCTTTTCATTATTCATACTCATACAACATTCATACAACATTGACTTAACAATCACCACAATCACATAACCTCATACATAACTTCTTCTAACATATAATTATCTAAACACAATAACTCGTTAATTTTTTTCTAACACGTCTACGCCTACATCACCAACACTTTATCACATTCCTTGGTCTTCCGTACGTTAAATTTTTTTTCTCTGCCTTTGGGTACAATAGGCCGGTTCAAAATTTATAGTGACTCAAATAAAAATACACAAAGTTATTAGGTATTACCGGTGACAATCCATTATATAAACCCGAATTACACCTACATATATACTACAGACAAAGGGACAGACACAACTTAAATGACTTTACCTTGTACCTTACCCTAATATCACAGATTTGTATGTTTTCCTAACCCTAATGCCCAGTTTTTAACTTTAAAATTAAGTACTATTTAAACTTAAAGTCTATCCAAATACAAAATTATGTTTTTCACTTCAAAATGAAATAAGATTTAAATGGCCCACATTGTACATTTAAATTCAATTTAAGTTTTTCATACAACCATGTGTTTGTTTATATTCAACAACTTGAAAATTGTTAAAGCACAGGGCACACTCATACAGGTAGAAGCGATAGCCCAGCTGATAATGTGTTGGGGGAAGTTCTAGTACAAAGTAAATTTTTTTTTTTTTTTTTACAAATTTACATACATACAAAACTTAAGGGCAAATGTAAAAACAAACATGTTTTTGTAGTTTTTCGGTTTGTTCTGTTCTACACATGTAATTGTGACATTTGAATTAGATATCACAAAAACAACATACATGTTCGGTTTTACATTTGTAGAACTGCTCTCACCTGCACCAGTGAGCCGTGGTAAAGCATCTGTTTATTGAAACAAAATGTATATAAAAGGTAATTGTCTTCGATAACCCTCAGTATTTATCTTGCCATTTATTGTGGTACCATACTTTTATCACAATTAAATACCAAAATAAATTTTAGACTGAAAAACTGAAAGTGTATTTAAGCACAACCTAAGTTTATGGAAAAATGAACTAACCTTGTACTTAAATACGAAGTCAAAAACTGGGGGGTAAGTATCACAGACGAAATATATTGCACTTTCTGTTAGATTTTAATGTCCTTGGCATGAAAAATCCCAATTGGTTTTCCTTGTAACGATTCTAACTCGTACATATTGTTGCCAATTGGCTTTTTAATGCGACCTTTTAGGTATTTCCTGCAAAATTTGGCGTTGATATTATTTTTAAAATCTGACAGTGCAAAGTTTTTTCTGTACACCTCCTGTCCCGGATAAAAACGCTCTTATAGCTGCCAGTACGGATTGGTTAACCCGTTCTGCGGCGTTGGACTGCGGTGAGTAAAATGCAGTTTTTAGGTGGGTTATTCCATAATTGGATACCATCTGCGCAAATGTGGCAGAAATGAACTGCTGACCGTTGTCACTATGGATGACTTCCGGCACACCAAACTTCTGAAAAACTTCCCTCACTAAAAATTGAACCACATTCTTGGCTGTTGCATCCTTCATGGTTGGTTGGTTGGTATACGTGGCTGCCCGCTACACGCAAGCATTCAAGTAGGATCTCTGAGATCCCGTTTTGAAAAACCACTCCACTCGTCAGTGACTACCTATGGAAGCCGTATCCTGATCTCGGGTACGGATGGTTACTAGATCCACCCCGTCGCATTGAGGTATCTAATAAGGTCCCCCAGACCTATACCTGATAACTCCGCGAGGTCGCCTATGATACTATTGCCTAAGAATTTGTGTCTCGTGTTGTGCAAGGCCGGGCATTCGCAAAGGAAGTGGTAAACTGTCTCCTCCTTGCTCTGATCCCGGCAGCTCCTACAGAATGCATTATGGTTGAGACCTAACCTGCCTGCATGTCTGCCTATTACCCAGTGCACCGTCACAACCGCTGCGAGCCTTGAGATGTCCCTGCGATTCCTGTTAATCAATTGTGCCGTTCTATTGTCGTTATAACATGGCCACATGCTTCTAGCCACCCTGCACGTGTTCAGCTTGCGCCACCTGTCCGCCGCTTTCTGCCGGAAATGGCTCTGAATGGTGCTCCTTAGGGTGCCAAACGGCATGTCCACCGATACGGCAGTAGAGACGTCCTTAGCAGATCCAGCCTTAGCTAGCTCATCTGCCTGTTCGTTTCCAAAGAAATTGCTGTGAGCGGGTACCCAGATGAGGGTAGCGTCTATCTGACCCCCCAGTCAGATAGCAGCTCTTTGCATTGGGCTACCAGAGTAGACGAAGTAGTGAACGACCTGAGAGATAGGAGTGCCGCCTGGCTATCGACAAAGATACCGACTCTACCCTGAACACCCCTATCAATTAACAGCGTCGCCGCCTCCCTTATAGCCAGTATCTCAGCCTGAAATACGCTGGATTCATCTGGGAGACGGAGCGAGAGTCTTATTCCAAGGTCCCTCGAGAAGATCCAGCGCCTACACCACAGATCATCCTTGATCCATCAGTATACACTCTGAAGTTGAATTCCCTTTCTAAGTTTCCCCTTCTCCACTCCCGCCTGGATGGTAAGAGGACTTTGAATGAAGTGTTAAAGTCTAAGTGAGGTACTACATAGTCGGTGGGCTTCCTCAGTGTCGGTGGTAGCCGGCCAAGGATTCCTGCGTGGCCATAGTCCCTTGACCTCCACCTCCCTGATGCCGCTAGTCTTGCCGCACTGCTTGAGGATGCCCGGAGTACATAAAGGTCAATCGGAATTAGGTTTAGTATAGCATTCAGCGCCTCTGAAGGACTAGTACGTAGACAACCAGTAATCCCGATGGAAGCAGATCTCTGTATCCTGTATAGTTGATCTACTACATATTTTTTACTTGTGGCGGGCCACCATACTAACGACCCATAAGTCAATATAGGGCGTACAATTGCTGTGTACATCCACTTAAGCATTATGAGTTTTAGACCCCATCTGGAGCCAAACATTCTCCTGCAGGAGTAGTAGGCAACTGTTGCCTTTTTTATTCTATGATGTATATTTGGTTTCCACGATAGCTTCGTGTCCAGGATAACTCCTAGGTATTTTGCCGTGTCCGAAAGGGACAGTTCCAAATTATTCAGCCGAGGAAGTTTAAAGCTTTGGGTTTTGGTCTTTGTAGTGAATAGTACCAGTTCCGTTTTGCTAGGGTTTACTCCTAGACCGCATCCTGCAGCCCATCTACTGAGCATACCAAAGGCGTTGGACATGATATCGCTAACCACGTCCGTGAACATCCCTGATACCATTATTACTACATCGTCCGCGTAAGCCACAACTTTAACTCCTGCAGCATCTAGTCTGAGAAGAATCGTGTTAACAACGAGAAGCCAGAGCAGCGGAGAAATCACCCCACCCTGTGGTGTTCCTCTACATGCCCATCTTGATATTTCGCTACTACCTAACGCTGCAGTGACATTTCTTGCCTTCAACATAGTAATGATCCAGTTGCTGATGTATTCCTCAACGTCTGCATCCCGGAGAGACTGTTGGATGGCTGCCACTGATACATTATTGAAAGCGCCTTCTATGTCTAAGAAGGCAGCCAAGGTATACTGCTTGTTTTCTAGGGATCTCTCCACGACTCCCACCACCTCATGCAGAGCTGTTTCCGTGGAGCGTCCCTTCAGGTAGGCATGCTGACTATCTGAGAGAATAAGCGATCCTTCAAGTCGATGCCTAATATGGGTGTCTAGTAATCTTTCTAGCGTCTTAACTAAGAAAGATGCAAGGCTGATTGGTCTGAAGTCTTTTGGGTCCTCGTGACTCCTTTTTCCAATCTTGGGAATGAAAACCACTTTTACTTTCCTCCAGCTGGTCGGAACGTAATTGAGTGTAAGACAGAGTTCAAAGAACCTATAAAGCCAGGGAATGACAGAGCCCTTCGCACTCTGTAGCATCTTTGGAATGATGCCGTCCGGACCCGGCGATTTAAACGGTGCGAAGCTGTCAATAGCCCAAGAGATTCTCTCTGGGGATATTAAATCTCTATTGACAGTGTGTTGAATCCCACTAAATGGGAGGATTCCTATGGCCGTGTCAGTACAGCCTGGAAAGTGGGTGTTGAAAAGAATACTTAGGGATTCCGCTGCATCCTTCATAGCCTTTAGAAAACAAAACTTCGAAAAATGATCGACTACTATAAAAATGTATGCGTTTCCGGTTTTTGACCTGGGATATTTTCCTAAAAAGTCGACATATATTTTTTGAAATGGAATTGCTGTTTCAACTTTCTCTCCCATAGTCGGCATTGTCGGTCGATTAACAGATTTGGTTTCTTTGCAGATTTGGCAGTTTTTTACATAATTCTGCACCTGCGTTGCCATCTTCGGCCAATAATAAAAACGTTTCAACCTATCTAGCGTTTTTCGCACGCCTCCATGTGCGGCGGTGTTAACGTTGTGGCTTTTTTCGATCAATATATATGTGATACCCTGCGGGATCCACAACTTCCAACTAGAATCGGTGGTATTCTCAACGCAATCAAAACTTGTCTTTTTATATGTATTTCCGTTATTGACTCGTAAGTCCGGTAGCTTCTCCGTATTATTTTCTATATTTCGAATCAACTCTATATATTCCTCCGATTCAAAAGCGGTGGTTCCAAAGTCGAAAAAGTTCTCCTCGCTTATTTCAGCTACTTCAATGGGCATACGTGAAAGCATGTCCGCCACGACATTCTCTGCGCCTTTTCGGTATTCTATCGTGAAATCGAATGCCTGCAGTTGTAGTGACCATCTTGCCAGGCGACCACTTAGGTCTTTCAGCGTCATAAGCCATTTCAGGCTCCCGTGATCCGTGATGACTGTGAAGTTCATCATTTCGATGTACGGCCTGAAACGCTTTACGGATAATACGGCTGCGAGACATTCCTTTTCGGTGACTGAATAATTTCTCTGGCAGGCTGTCAGCTTCTGGCTATAGAACGCGACTGGGTTTTCTTCCCCTCTCGAATTTTTCTGAAAGAATACCGCCCCTATCCCGAAGTCGGACGCGTCGCACTGTATAAAAAATGGCGAGCTAAAATCCGGGTGACGTAAAACTGGCGCTGTGGTTAGCAATATTTTCAGGGTTTCAAATGCTTCGATCGCCCCGGGCGTCATTTCAAATTTCCTCCCCTCTTTCAACTTGTCTGTCAGGGGTGCTGAGATGTTTGCGAAGTCCTTTATGAATCGCCTGTACCATCCCGCCGTCCCTAGGAAGCTTCTGACATCCCTGGGAGATTTCAGCAGCGATATCTGCTGGATCGCTCTGACCTTTTCGGGGTCAGTCCTTAATATGCCGCCGCCTACTATAAACCCTAAATACCGTAATTCTTTGAAACAAAACATGGACTTTTTAAGGCCTATCGTCAAATTTGCCCTTTCTAAACATTCTGCCACTTGCTTGAGCAACTTCAGATGAGTCGTAAACTCGTCGGATATTATCAGAAGGTCATCCAAATATATAAACACGTTGGCCCTCAGCCTCGCGGGTATCACTCTGTCCATCAGCCTTCACAGACGTTGCGCGGCGTTGCATAGACCAAACGGCATTACACGAAATTGGTACAGCGGCCGACCTGGAACAGTGAATGCCGTATACAGCTTGGCTTCATCCTCTAACTCAATTTGCCAGAAGGCATACTTCAGGTCGACGCTGCTTATGTAATTCGTTTGATCTATGCGGCTCAGAATACCATCAATGTTCTGCAAGAGATATGCATCCTTGACGGTGACCGCGTTTAATTTTCTGTCCAGACAGAAGCGATTTTTCCCCGGTTTTCGGACCACAGTCTTTCTGTTCGACCAAGGGCTGTTGCTTTCCTCGATCACTTTCAGGCGAAGCATGTTATCCAATTCCTCATACACTATTGCCTGAACGGCTGGTGAAAGCGGATAATGTTTATCCTTAATTGGATTTGTGCCCTGCACTAGTTTTATTTCATGCTTCTTCAAGAGCGTCTTGCCTAAACCTCTTTCTTCGAACGACGGAAATTTTCCTATAACCTTACTCAATTGCTGTTGCTGTTCAGACGTTAATACATGTTTGTTTCGTTTATGCGTATCCTGTTCCTCATGCAATTTCTCCACGATTTCTATATTTACCTCGGCCGATGTTAATCTTGGCGCTATTTCAAACTTTTGCCAGAAATCTATACCTAAATAAAGTTCCTGCTCTAGTTCGGGACATAAATAAAATATTGCATACTGCGTTTTTCCGTTATAATCTACTGCTAGCTGACATTTGCCCAACACACGATGTTGCTGGCCCGCTGCGGTGCTTACGTTGCTATGAATCGGAGTGACTTTAACATTTAGTTCGCCAATTACTTCGCGGCAATTTTCCCCCAAAATGCTGACAGACGCTCCTGAATCTAGAAGGCCTTTCATTGCTTTCCCCTCTAGAAGTACCTCGGCGTAGGGTCTAGGATCTAATTTTGAGCTACAATGTTTTACTGAATCTACTGCTAATTTTCTTTGCTACTTTCGTCGGATAAAATCTGATCTTAATTTTAAAATGTGTTGCCACCTTGGTAAACCTGGTGGTAATTGTACCATATTTTCATATTTATTTAAATCTGCCGGATTTTGGTCTTCGGCAGTTTTTTCCTTCTGGGGCATTTTGTTTGGGCTACAAAAAATGCGTTCCCTAACCTTTTCTTAATTTTCCTCCCTAACTGATAGTGGTAATAAATAACGAACTTTTGAAAAATCTGCTGACCTTGGCGGTTCGGATAAGATTATGTCGGGGCTGCTTCGCTGGACCGCGGCTCCCCGATCGACGCCGCGCCCCTCCTCGAGTTTCCCCGATCGTGCGAGCACTGCGGGCAGTTGGGTGTAATAGTGTTAGGTCTGCCACACCTATAACAAAACAAATTCCGCTGATCTGACGGGCATTCCTTAAAAACGTGTCCTTTCTGTTGACAATTCCAACAAATCGGCATGTTGTTTATTGCTGCTATTTCGGGCAACAGTTCTTGCTCACCTTCATCCACGTTCAAGACTGCTTCACTTACATACCTCGGCGCTCTGCCGGGCTGTGGGGGGATACTACGCGGGACATTTCGCGAGAAAGTTCTTTCGGCCTCTATGCACTCCATTCGAAGATTCTCAACCGAGCTTATAGCCATTGGGTAAACAACGCGGGCTAAACCTTCCCTCACATTACATTTGACTATCTTTATCATTTCCCCTTCCGCTACAGGGACTTCTAACCTAGCCCTTAATACATTTAGGCTGTGAAAATACTCGTCAATTGATTCACCAGGCATCTGCTTTCGCTCTACTAGCTCCTGCATTCTTTCCCAACTTGATCGTACAGTTTGGTAGCGGTTCAACAATGCTAGGCGGAGAGAATTCCAATCGGGTATCCTCGTTGTCTGGAGTAGTGCCCAGTACCACTGCTGCACCGATCCCGAAATTAGGAGATGAAATCCTCGAAGAATTTCTTCCCACGGAATCCGATATTGAGCCTGCATATGCTCGAGTCTGAATATGAACTCCTCTATAGACAATTGGTCACGACCCCCTTGGTTTCCCTTAAACTCCAAACCGAATTTGTCTATTCTTATTTTCCATCCGTCATAAGCAGGATTTGCTACTGATGGCGGTGGCAAATCATATCGAGGCGGCTGTTGGTTAAGCATAGGCCTGTGACCAGCTTCCAACCGACTGCCATTAACCATTCCTACAGAACGACTCCTATTCATATCTGCTAAATTTTTGACTGCAGCTGCAAGATGTGCAATGTTTTCATTCACCTTATTCATCTCATATGTTATTCTTTGGTCTACAAATAAATTTATGGCTTTATCCAAATTCTTTTTCATATCACTAACGCTTTCCTGCACCATAGCTCTAACTGACGGACTGAAATCCTGAGGAATTTCCAAGCTCTCAGCTTCCATACCTGCTCTTTTTGGAATTCCCCCCCACCCCCTGACTTCTCTCTCGAGTACTTATGGTCGCGGACAATTCATCTATTCTAGGTGGATTGGTTGCCATTTTAGACGAACTATTGTCTTTATAATATTTTTCTTTGACTTGCGGTGATGAGCGATTTAAGTCGAAAGATCGGTTTCGCTCTCGATGCCTTTTCAAACTTTCAGTTTTTCTCAGGTTTGTTTTTCCCCTACTGTCTGAATTCGGCCATACAATTTCCAAGGAAATCTATATCTTAAAAACACTACAGGCTGTCAACTCAAAAATAACTTGCTTAATTTAATCGCACTGCAACTAGTTTTTAGCTCCTTTATTAATTATGACCGACTACTCGGTTATTCACCTTTTAATTTATATAACTGTAATAGGAAACCCCGTGATGTTCGACCTCCGATCAAACTGACTAAATGCAAAGCAAAAAAAACTATAATTAGCAAAAATCAGAAACGAACTACTAATCAAAACTGATAAAAAAATAATTAATCTTATTCACAAACTATCTGAAAAAAAAAACTATATAAAAGAAATATAAACAAGATCAATCGTGATCTGGCAACACTTTTCTTGTGGAGATCCGATCAACCAGAATTAACAAGATTCCAATCTAGAACCAACCTTAATAGTTAAAAAAAAAAATTAATTTATATGTATATGACAAAAAAAAATTATAATAAAACAATATAAAAAAATCGTGACCTGGCAACACTCTTGCCTAAGATCACTTTTACTTACTTAAGACCGACAAATAAGGACACACTTTATACTATGACAAATATGGACTATTCACGGACTACACAATTTCACAATAAATAAGTTATATATATATATATATATATATATATATATATATATATATATATTTATATATATATATATATATATATATATATATATATATATATATATATATATATATATATAATAATTTATTTCGTGCGGGATCTGTGCCAATTTTTATTCTTTTTGTTACTATATCTATAACTTCTTAAACAAGACCTTATTTTACAAACAAATACAGAAATACAATAATACAGGATATACTACACAAGATTTCTATATTACGCTGAACAATTAATTTTTTTCACACGTCGGGTTCGGTTTCGATCATGACCGGTTCTGAAGTGTGTGGTTTCACAAAAAAAAAGACAACAAAAAATCCAAAATAAATTTGCTTTTCATATAAGATTGGGCGCCATATTGTTATGTGGTAAACTCTTCGACGTCTGGTTGTCTTTGGGCACCAACTAGCTCGTAACACATTAAAAAAAACGGAGCACCAAAACAGGGAGGGTTCCAACCCACAACCAAACAGAGCCACTAACAAAAAAATTAAAACTCTACTAAAACAATTTAACAACACAAACGGAAACACTTGGGAGAGAGAACACAGATGGAAATTCCCTACTCGCCCACCCTACCTGGGACACGACTCACCTACACAAAAAATTTCGCGGTCCCCCAACAACCCACACACTTGCACTTCCTTATCCAACCATGATCCTACCTCCCCCCGAGCAAGATTCACACTAGAAGTTAATTTTTTTTCTTCACTTCATACAAATTTATTATCAGGGCATCCAAAAAGAAAAACTTAAAATTACTAAATTGGATAGAATTTTTTTCACAATATACAATATATAATTAAGAAAATAGTACGTAAACATTGTATATAAAAAAAAACAATAGATACAAAGAAAAACTAATAAATAAAAAAAAAAAATAAAAAGTATTTGTCCGACCCCTTCGGAAACAAAATCCGTAAAGCGTTTTACGACGACTGCTCAACACAGAGCGAAACTCTACTCTATTCTACCTAAGGGAGCTCACTTATGGCAGTTAATTTTTTTTTGGTCCTTTAATTTCGGACAAATTTTTTTTCTCAAGGATACACGAAACACACTACCACAAACTCTACAAATTCCTTCTAGGGTCGACGCACAAAACCAATACCAAATACTAAAACTTATACTAATTCCCTATACTCTAATTCAAAATTAACACTTAACACTAAATCATAATAAAAACTAACTTAACTATATACTAACAACTTTCTTTTAATATATTCTTGATCTTTTTTGTTTTTTTTTTATTTTTTTTTATGAATTGATTCCTTTGAATATCTGTTTTATTTTCTCCTTATGTTTCTTTAGTTTTGTTTCGTTTTTGGTTCCTTCATACACTTTTATATTATACACGAAAGAAAAAGACTGGATACATACATATATATATATATATATATATATATATATATATATAACCGGAGCCTGCGAAACACCCACCGAATACGACACTAAAACAAATTCTTCGGCGCTGTCGATTGCCGCCAAAAGTTTTTTCGCGCACTTTATTTTCCCACAAATATGGGGACTGAATCCCGTATTTTTTTGGTAATGGCGCCTTTTCTGTTTGCTGCACTTCTAGACACGGTATTGGGACACACACAGAGTTACCTGTTTCACCGATACTTAGGAGTTTGTTCTGTCCTTCTTCTCTCCCCTGTTCCTGTGAGTTGCGTCGGCGGAACTTCTTTGGCAGAGACGTTTCCAGCTTTTCCCCGGTCACTGGCTGTATTCACCCTGGACGTCTGTATTTGGTTCTTTTAATTTTATTTAATCTGCTTCTGTTTCTTTTTATGTTTAAATGTTCTTTATTTTCTTAATTTTGTTCTATTTGATTTGATTGTTTTAACTTCACTTTTTTTTTCTTTGACTTGCACAACCTGTGTATTTAGCTTTAAGTTTTCTTCTCTGTAAAAATAAAACGATTTTCTGTCCTTCAAATCTTTTCTATAAGTGTTTTTTCTTATTCTCACTCATACATTCCATTCATTCCATTTTTCCACTCACCACAGATTCCATTCACACAGACACACCACAACGATAAAATAGGCCGGGTGCCCTTTTTATGCATCCATTCACGAATGGACACCTCACCTTCACATGCAACCCTGGTCATTCATTCACAATAGCCGCTGGTGGTGAGTATCCATCAGCTGCTATTGTTCCACATTCATTCGCTCTCACACTTCCGCACAGCTGACACACTCAACAAACAACAACCATACCTCCTCAACACACAACCATCAAACAAATCAAAATTTCATCCAAACCAATCTACATACATCCGCTCCAGCACTCATCATCATTCGTAAAATCCACATTCAATCAAATACCCTCCTCAATTTCCATCAACCCAAATCAACCATCCTTGCCTGGAGCCACCCAGACGCAACAATGTTTAACCATACATGCCACATGGCTGTAAGGAACAGTGGCTATACCTTTGTTTAGGGATTGGTTTGGCATTGGGAAGACACCTTCCCTCGACATTAAAGCTTAAAAATTACTATATTTTAGATATTAGCAAGCAAACATTTTTTCTTGTCAGAGGCGTTTTGGGGAGGGGGTTAAAGGGATACCTCTCCTTCCTATCAAAACTGAAAAATTTAGTTCTTATGGCAATAACGCGTAAGTAGTTCATTCCTTTTAATATATACATTATTTTTGCAAATAATATTTTGTCTCCGCCCACAAAATGGGGGTGAAAAATTGCATTTTAGGATCTCCTGGGTCCTTGTTTAGGTTTCTGAACTTTCACCGATGTTAGCAGTTCCGTTTTTCTAAACAAAAGTACGGGAAAACTTAAAACAAAAATTTGATTTTTCAGAGGTATTATTAGTTTTTCTAAGGGGAACTTTTTTCCCCTTGGTCCGATTTTTCCTATTTTCCGGCTTAAATAGTCTATGACCATAATACATATTTCTGCCAAGTGTCATCAGTGTAGGCTATAACTTTTTATAAGCAATAGTATAAAAAAACAAGAATATAATAAGTACGGCTAGATTGGCAAAATATGCCAACGTGCGTCGGTCTTGTAGTAAAAACCCAGCTGGCGAAGTAAACAAGTTGAAATAACTACAAAAAATTCTCTATCTTCTCATCTTTCTTCATCTGTCCCGTCTTTTCTAGTTCCGGCGCAATGCACTGCATATGTAGGGTCACCATCTGAGTGGTGGTGCATGATATAAAAAATAATCAAACATATTAAAGAGCCATCACTTTACATGTGTCACGATTTGAAGCATTATAAGTGTAGCAACATTTATATTTACCTAATGGCTCATTTAGCCGAACGTTGAAACCGTAAATGTGTGCTATATGTAAATGTAAGGTATATGTAAATGTTGCTGCACTTATAGAATGCTTAAAATCGTGTCACATGTTTTTGACAAAAACAAACAACATATAGTTATTTATTAAAACAAAATCATAAAAAATTCCCAAAATATTGTGTTTCTTGTAAGCTATATCGATTGAGTATATTTAATAAAGAAAGTAATATCATATAATGGATGTGGAAGACATGTTTATCACAAAAAATCTGATGCGCATCACTTTCAAAAATAAATACAATAAAACTCTATACAACTGCTTAAAACATTGATGGCACTTTAATATGTTTATGTTATTGGCGTTCGTATTGAAAAAGTACGCAAATTAGTTAAATGGTACAAAGATTTGAATTTCAAATCCAATGGTTTTGCTTGTGTAATTCTCAATCCATTTTTGGGAGTTTATGTATAAGCTAAGAGGTTTTGATATTTTGGAACTAGGTTAAAGTCTACTGATGATTTGGTGTAAGAACCAATGAAATGCAAGCATGTAGACATGGTTGACCACATAACAAACAAAAAGCACTAACTTAATTGAGACAATATGTCGAATAAACGATTTTAAAAACGTTTTGTGTAGATTTTGTTTTTTATTGTGCCTTTTTTTATATATTTATTGTTTGCCAAGGACAGACTAATTGTATGAAGGTGGAAAAACAAAATAGATTTATATCGAATGAAATTTTTTTGTTATGTTTTCTTGAATTTCAAATCCTATGGTTTTTCTTGTGTAATTCTCAATTAATTTTTGGGAGTTTATGTTAAAGCTAAGGGGGTTTGTTATTTTGGAATTAGGTTACAGTCTACTGATGATTTTGTGTAAGAACCAATGATATGCAGGCATATAGACATATTTGACCACATAACAAACAAAAAGCATTAACAAAAATAAATTATCTCTTTCTTATTGAGTTTTTATGTTGTTTTGGCTTCTGTATCGCCATTTTTCTCACTTTTCTCTGGTTAAGTTCATATGACATGGATATATATAACACAAACCAAATATTTTCTGCAGGGTTGTATTTGAGCTCAAAATGAGTTCATCTAGTAGTGAATTCGCCTTGCTAAACAGCTGTATAAATATTTCGCACCTCTTGTGGTAATCTTACCGCCGCCAAACATGTTGTCGGCTTAGTAACTCTTGTAATGAGCACATCGATTTTTTTCATGCGCTGGGATCATTGTTGCAATTAGTTGTGTATAAAGAAATATCCATAAATACGTTGTATTTAATAATTATTAATTTGTGCGGAAATAATACGAAGACCATTATTTCATGGGCAAAGGTATGCAAATCATTACTTTTAATTAACTGGATTATGTGAATTTAAATATTTATATGTGGAATACTATACGAAGATATTAAAAATTAGTCTTACGCTTCCCTAAGTAAAATAATTCTTAAGTTGGTGTTTATTAAATGTAATGTAGATGGACACATGTACGTATGTATATTAATAGTACCAATGTTGAAACTTAACTAAAAGTTCTACCTAATTATATTCTGTATGTGTCACTGGTTTACGAGGTACATACATATGCAGTTATTTTCTATTCCTGCACATCATTAATGAGTTCTAGAGTTGTGCTTATTAGCTCAGTGAGCTGAGCGCTCATTTTAGCTCAGCTCAGTTTACTGAGCTAGTTCGTTTAATATCTCAGTAGCTCATTGGCTCCGTAGCTGTTATAATGATACACCAAGGGTGATTAAAGACGTTCTAACCATATACATATGTATATTAAAGATGGCAAAAACTATAAGGATAATATTGTGGAGTTTCAGAGACAAATATAATCCAAAATTGCCTTTAATATATTTAGGAACAAATATATACCCCGTACCATGCTTCGATTTTCACGAAACTTTTGTCGTGGTTAATACCCTTAAATCTAAGAATTATGGTAAAAAAATTTTGGAGCGGACGCTCTTAGTTTGGGAGTTATAGGCCTCTAAAGTCAAAACATATATATGCCTATAACATCCTCTAAATTAACGCTACATTATTGATATGGATATTTTTGGAAAGGTCTTGTAAATACAGAATTCAATGCAGAAATTCTTTGCTCAGCGAAGCCCGGAAATGCAGAATATCTTTACTCTGCGAAGCCACTGTTCGACATCATAGATTAGAAAATCTTTTGGCCCGGCCAGAGGCCGGCAATGCAGAACATCTTTACTCAGCGAAGCCACTGTTTGACATACATAGAGGAGAAAATCCTTAAACCAGGCCGAAGGCCGGCAATCCAGAAAATCGTTCTTCAGCGAAGCCACTGTTCGACATACATATGTACGAGGAGAAAATCGTTAAGACCGGCCGGAGGCCTGCAATGCTGAAAATCTTGCACTAATATAAAATAGTAGAAAATTAAAAATTATTTTAGATATAAATATTTATCATAGCTCGTTGTTGTAGGAAATACTATGAGGAAGAAAATCTTAGAGCCCGGCAGGACTACATCTTTAGTCTACTATTATCACAAGAAAAATAAAAAAAATTTTTGTGTTACACTTATTGTATATTTGTGTGTACTTAATACGTGTAATTCTATGAAAAAATAACTATCTTAAAATTTCAAGTGTTAGTCCTCTGTAGTGTATTCATTCCTTATTATATATTTATGGTATAGGTGTCAAATGAAAGGTGTGAATATCTTCTATTAATTTTAGTATAAAATAAAATAACGTTATATATACCCATTTTCGTTTTAACGGTACTTTTGTAAAAAATGTCTAAAAAAATGAATTTTTAACCCCTGGCCTTTCCAAATCAGTACAGTCTTAGGACGTTATATACCGTATGAAAGGTATTTACAAGACCTTTACAACGATATCCATGTACCGTAAATATGAAGAATGGCATATATATGTTTTAAGTTTAGAGACCTATAACTCCCAAACTAAGAGCGTACTTTCCAAAATTTTTTTACCGTAATTCTTAGATTTAAGAGTATTACCCATGACAAGTTTCATAAAAATCGGAGCATGAAACGAGATGTAAATAACGAGATGCCATAGTTTTTATGAATTAGACCCTTTGTCTAAAGGAAATCTTAGTAGACTGCTTTGTCTTGAAAATAGCATGGTATTCAACATTTGATCAGTGCAATGCAGAAGACCTCTTCTTAAGCCCGAATGAATGCTGACAATGTAGATAACTTTTACATAGAATGCTTGGCACGGCGAGAGGAGCGTAATTTTTTTATATCTACATTGTCACTAAACAAAAAATAAAAAAAATTAAATGAAATGGTTTTCCGCGCAAATTTTTACTAACATTGCTTCTTGAAAGCCATTTTTTTTATAGTAAAGGGTGATTCAAGTAGAGATACTTTTTTCAATAGCCTTTTTTTTGACAGATCACGTGTGAGTCGTGTCATGCTGTCATGTTATTATACCCTTCACAAAAAAGTGAAAGGGTATATATATATAGGTTTGTCATTCCGTGTGTAATTTCTTCGATATGCACATGGGACCCCATAAAGTATATATATTCTGGATCCTTATGAATAGCGATGACGATTGAGCGATGTCCGTCTGTCTGCCTGTACGGTTTTCCCAAGCCCCCAGAAGAGCTAGAGACTTCGTTCTTGGATCGTTGGATTGGAAATGAACTTAAATAGAGCTATTGAAATTCAGAAAGATCCGAAGTATGGTTCCAGACCTAAGAAGCTTACACCTATTTCTCGACGCAAAATTTATATCAAAAATCTATTTTTTTTAATGTTTGTAAATTAAACCTATTTCGTGCTTTAGGAAGCCTCAATGGTCTATAAAAAACTAAAAACAAAATTTTTTTTTTCCAGGTATGGGAAAAAAAGTTTTTTTCGGCCTATTCCGTATATTGCAGTAACTAAAATTGTAAAGAAATTTTAAGTTTTTCTTTAACAAAACCTCTTTATACGTCATGAAGATTTGCATTGTCCAAAAAAAATTTTTTTTATTAAAATGTTGCTTCCAGGGGTGGGAAATTGCATATTTTTTATACGTGAAAGAAATCAAACAGGCAACTGATGTTGTTGTGTTTTTGGTAAATAAAACTGTCTTATAATGTAGAAAGAACAAAATTGGTATCAAAAATTCAAAAATAAAAAATAAATTTTCGAATCCAGGGATGGACAAGTGCAATATTTAATAGTACATGAAAGTGACCAAAATGGTTAAAAATTTTAAATTTTTCTTTAAAAAAAAAAATACATTATACCTCATGAAGCGTTGCACTGATAAAAAAACAAAAAATTAAAATTTCCCTTCCAGGGTTGGGAAACTGAAAGTTTTTTTTTGGTACATGCAATATTTTGTAATAGATACATGTAAAAACCAAAATGGTTGCAAAATTTGAGTTTTTCTATTATTATTTATTTATTTATTTAGCAATTCTGTTGCTATTTTATGTACATAATTTTGATAACAAATGTGCTTTTTAAAATTTCTACATCAAAATTTTTGTCTAACAAATTCAATTATTTTACTCTTAAATAGATATAAATTGTTTTCATTCTTGCATTCATAAGGCATTTCATTAAAAATTTTAAGTCCTTTATAAAATAGTGTATTTTGAGCAAAAGATGTTGAGGCAAATAAAATTCTATAATTATTTGCATTTCTTAGGGCGTACGGCTGGATACTAGCTATGTTGGCCAAATATTTATTCATGTACTGTGGTAGCATTCCGTTTTTTATTTTAAATATGAATATGAGTGCATTCATCACCAGCCGCTGATCAATGGAGAGCCATTGTAGTTTTGTTAGCATGTCCTTTATATGTGTCCTTCTGTTACATCTAAGAATACATCGCATTCCCTTGTTTTGCAGTTTTTGGAGCCTATCTTTCATGTGTTGAGTGCCCAAGAATAACACGGTTGAACAGTATTCAAAATGCGGTTTGATTGTGGTGTTGTAAATATTAATGGCAGTAGAAGTTGAAATTTTATGCCGAATTCTTTTTAAAAATGCAATCTTTTTAGCAACTTTTTTGCAAACGTATTCAATGTGAGATGTAAAGCTTAATTTATTATCCACGATTATTCCTAAGTACTTAATTTCATCAACTTTTTCAATTTGATTGTTTTCAATGCGTACGATTTCCGATGTATTCCCATTTATGATCATTGTTTTTGTTTTGCTTGTATTTAACTTAATTTTATTCATTTTCAAATATTTTTCGATATTTGTTAGATCCTCATTCAAGTTTTGTATGCATTCTTCAGGATTATCCCCACTTATATATATCAGTGTATCATCCGCGAACATGCATAACTTGCATTTCTTAACGACATTTCGTAGGTCATTCATATATATTAAGAACAACAACGTCCCCAAAACCGCTCCCTGTGGCACTCCTGTATCAATTACCATTGAATTTGAAACGCTATTTCCACATTTAGTTCTTTGAGTCCGGTTTCTCAAATAGTTTCTGCACCAAAGAAGCTCATTTCCTCTAACACCATACTTCTGTAATTTTACTAATAAAATATCTCTGTCAACGATTTCAAAAGCTTTCTTTAAGTCTAAAAAAACTGCTGCTACACATTTTTTCTTTCCTACTTCCATTTTCCATTCCGCTATTACCAGATTTAGTAGGGATTCACAATTATGGTTTTTTCTAAATCCCGATTGTGCTTCATATAGCAAATTATTAATTTCAAAGTATTTACTTAATTGATTATACACTATTTTTTCCAATAGTTTACTTAATACAGGTAACATATTAACAGGGCGTATATCATTTGGTGACTTTGAATTTGGTACTTTTTTAATTGGAACGATATAAGCTTCTTTAAGGATATCAGGAAAAATTCCAGTCTGAAGCGATGTAACTATTAAATGGTGTAATGGTTGTCCAATTATGTCAAAGTTAATAAGAAGTGTTCTCATACTAAGCAAATGTTGATCTCTTTTATTGTTCATTGCTCTCATAATTGTTTTAAGCTCTGATATACCGACTAATTCACACAAATCATTGATTTGTGTGTTCTCCTTTTTCAACACGAATTTTTTCAAAGCTTTCCACATATCTTTTTGGTTAGAACATTCATTTATTTTATTGTTTATATAAATTGCCTCACTCTTTTTTAACATTGAACTATATAGGTTTCTCATGCGTCTGTATTTACTCCAGTAATATTCACTATTATGCCACACTGCTAGTCTATATGATTTAATTTTATTTTGCTTCATTGTTCTTAAATTATTATTAAACCACGCTGTTGTATTACTGGTATTTCCCAATTTTTTTTCGACTACCATTGACTTTAGCGCATTATTTATATTAAGCATCAGTATATTGGCAAAGTTATTAATTGCTATATTTGGTGACAAGTTTATGATATCCCCTAAAATTGAGTTTCTGAAGATGGTGTTGTTATAACGCAATGTTTTAAGTTTCTGTGTTTTTGCATTATTTGTATAATTATTTATAGGAATTTTTAGTTCCAACGTTTCATGATCACTGATTTTCATTTTTTCGTTTATGTTGACTACAATATTTTCTATATTAGTAACGGCGTAGTCAATTAGTGACGATGTGTTGTATGTTATACGTGTGGGATATGTAACCATTTGTTTAAAATAATTGTCATTTATTATTTCTTCTAATTTTTTTTTATATGCACTATTTCCCATCCAATCAATGTTGAAGTCTCCCGTAATCAAATAACTTTCGTTTTCCGCAATAGCTTCCATTTCCTCTTCAAAAAACTCAATAAAATGTTGTTCTGGAGAGTTCTGTCTATTAGGTGATCTGTAGACTCCCACCAAATACATCAAAACATTCTCATATTGAATTCCTATTTTAAGCCACCAAATTTCTTTTTCAATCGATTTGCAGTCTATTGTTTTAACATTAAATTTCACATTGATATAAATACATACTCCGCCTGTGTGTCTAGATGTACTGTCACTCCGATATACGTTGAAGTTTTCCAAAGAGATTTCATTATTATCAATATCATTTGTTAAGTGTGTTTCCGAAATACATATAAAATCAAATTTTTCTTCATAACAAATTATTTCCAATTCTTTAATATTTGTTGTTAGTCCTCCGATATTAAGGTATATTCCTTAAGTTTTTTAATTGCTAATATGCAATCTTTTCTGCCTCAATTCTATTTTTCCTTATTAATACGGGGCATTCTCCATTCCTACAGTCATGGTTAGTATTAACATCCGACAACCTTAAATTTCTTTTTGCATTTTCACAATTTATACATTTGACTATATCATTTCGACAATCTTTGTAAGAGTGCCCAGCTTCACTACATTTTGCACAAATTTGCTCATCACTTTTGCAATGCCTAGACGTGTGGTTGAATCCCCAACATTTAAAACATCGCAGTACGCTACAATTCTGGTATACTGAACATCTATCCCACTCTATGTTAACTCGTTTATTATCAATAAACTGACTAAATCCATCACCATTAGTTTCAATTATAGCATTAAATATCTTTGGGTTTTTATACGATTTATAAACCTTAACGCATTCTATATATTCGCATTCAATATTATTTTGTTTTCTTATTGCTTTTACAATAGTATCTTTATCTAACTCCTCGCTCATTCCTGTAATTAAGATTCTCGGATTTCTCATCTTTGGAGTTCGGACCTCGTACTCGTTTCCCATTTTTTCTTTTATTACATTTGTTAAGATACTTCGATCATTTTCATTTTGACAATTTATAGTCACAACTCCTTCATTTCTCTTAATAATTCTCTTAACCTGCATATTAAGATTAGATGGTTTAATTTTCTGCTTTACCTCTTTCTCTGTAATATCACTATTTTGTTTGTTTTTTGGTTTCAATATAACGGGCATATTATTTGCTGCTTTAAGTTCTAAAACAAAACTACTTTATACCTCATGTAGATTTGCATTGATAAAAAAAATTTTAATAATTAAAATTTCGTTTCCAGGGCTGGGAAATTGAAATTTTTTTTATACATAAAAGAAACCAAAAAGGCAATTGACGTTGTTATAATTTGCTAAAACTATTTGATATTTTAGGAAGAACGAAATTGGTATCAAAAATGTCAAAAAAAAAAATATTAAAATTTCGAATCCAGGGTTGGACAAGTGCAATATTTTATAGTTCATGAAAGTGACCAAAACGGTTCAAAATTTTAAATTTTTGTTAAATAATACTGCTTTATACCTCATGAAGAGTTCCATTGGTAAATAAAAACAAAACAAAATTAAAGTTTCACTTCCTGGGTTGGGAAGTTTAAAGTTTTTTTTGGTACATGCAATATATTATTATTATTATTATTATTAGTTTCTTTATTAGTATTAAAAATACTTTTACAAACAATTACCTCTTGAATTATATAACTTTTTACAAACAAATGAATTTTGAATTACATTAAAAATTAGTTGAAACTATTATATATTGAATTTAACAAAATTTGATATGTTCTTTCTAAAACTATTGATATTTTGCTCATTTTTCATATAGTTTGGGAGAGTGTTATAAAGTTGCAATCCTTTATAAAATAAATTTCTTTGCATTGCTGTTGTATTTACCCTTTCGATTCTGAAGTTGTTGATATTTCTTAAGCTATATGGCTGGACTTCTCCTACGTATGATACTTGTTCCATTAAATATTGTGGTGCTTCTCCTCTTTTTATTTTTTGGATAAAATTTAGTGTATTAAAAGCAATCCTCTGTTTTATATTCAGCCATTTGAGTGCTTGGAGCATATAGTTAATAGGTGTGTATCTGTTGCATTTTAGAATAGTTCGCATTGCTTTATTTTGAAGCTTCTGCAGGCGTTCGATTTGTTGTGTAGTACAGCATGAATATATAATTGTGGAACAAAATTCAAAATGAGGTTTAATTATAGTATTATAGATGTTTACTGCAGTAGTGGTGGATACTTGTTTCCTTATTCTTTTAAAAAAACCAATTTTTTTACCAATCTTTTTACACACATAGTCCATGTGCGATTTAAACTTAAGTTCTTTATCAATTACTAGTCCTAAATATTTGATTTCATTTACCTTTTCAATTGTTTGATCGTTTATTTTAAAAATTACGTTACTGTCTGTCTTTATTTCCAATAGTTTTGTTTTGTTCTCATTTAACTTAAGTTTATTCATATTCAACCATGAATTTATATTTTCCATATCATCCATTAAGTCACCATAACATTGTTGATTTGTTTCTCCCTCAGCAAAAACTAGCGTGTCATCCGCATACATAATTATTTTACATTTTTCTAAAACATTTGGTAGATCGTTAATATATATTATAAATAGTAAAGCTCCCAAAATTGACCCTTGAGGCACTCCATATTCATTGATTAATGGTTTAGACTGCGCGGTATTTACTTTTGTAATTTGTTTCCTTTCAGTTAGGTATGTTTGAAACCACTTTAGTTCCCTATCTCTAATGCCGTAACTATAAAGTTTTTGGAGAAGAATTTCTCTATCTATTGTTTCAAAAGCTCTCTTGAAATCAAGGAATAAAGCAATTATCTTTTTATGACTGTAATTCTTTTTCCACTTGCTTACTACATAATTAACTGCCGTTTCACATGAAAATTTTTTTCTAAATCCCGACTGGTATTTTGACAGTAAATTTTCGGTTTCCAAATACTGTTCTAGTTGCTCTTTTACTACTTTCTCTATAAGTTTCTCACAAGTTTTTAACGCATTAATTGGTCGAAACTCCTCACATTTATTTGTTTTTGCAATCTTTTCAATTGGGGTAATCATCGATGTTTTCCAGTTTTCAGGAAATACGCCGGTTTGTAGTGATGTATTTATTATGTCAAGTATTGCTCTTCCTACAACGCTCCAATTGTCAAGTATCATCTTGTTGTTTATTTTGTCAAAATCTGATTTACTTTTTAGGTTTTTACATATTATTTTTAAATCTAATAGAGATATTAATCGGAATTTAAATTGGGAGCTTATCACAGGTACATTGTGGACATATTGCACATTGTTTATCACAGATCTTATTGCGGTTATGCTGTCAACGAAATATTTGTTGAATTTTTCGGCTATATCATAGTTATTCCTATATTGTATTACATGAAAGTGACCAAAGTATTTGCATATTTTAAGTTTTTCTTTAATAAAACTACTTTATACCTAATGAAGACTAGTATTGGTAAAAAAATTAAAATTTCCCTTCCAGGGCTGGGAAATTTAAATATTTTTTTATACATAAATGTAACCAAAAGTCTGTTTTTTTTGCTAATTAAAACCATTTTTTAGTTCAGTAAAAACAAAATTTGTATCAAAAATTGAAAAAAAAAACAAAATTTAATTTTACAAATATTAAGTTTTTCTTAAATAAAACTATTTCATGCCTCATTAAGAGTTTCATTGGTAAAAAAAAATTAAAATTGTGTTTCCAGGGTTGGGAAATTGAAATATTTATTCTGCATAAAAGTAACCAAAATGCAATTGACGTTGTTTTTTTTTTTGGTAATTAAAACTGTTTTATATATCAGAAAGAAGAAAATTGGTATTACAATCTTAAAAAATCAAAATTTCGTCTCCAGGTTTGTTTAAGATTCGGCACAGCCGAATATAGCAGTTTTACTTGTTTTTGTTTAGTATTGCTTGGCATTTCATAATGGAAAGACTTACGCCTGAACAACGATTACAAATCTATCAACTTTATTACGAAAATTCACGTTCTGTGAGGAATGTGTTTCGTGCACTTCGCTCAACTTATAGTCAACATAATCGGCCTACTGAGCTCACTATTCGCAACACCATCACCCATTTTGAGACCCAGCATTCATTATTGAATAATAATCGACCGAATAGACCATGTCCAGCACGCTGTGAAGAAAATATAGCGACCGTAGCTGAGAGTGTACACAAAGACCGTGGAGAGTCGATTCGGCGCCGTTCACAGCAACTCGGACATGATAACCGACTATTTGATGCCTGAAATTGAAGCTCGTGTTCTCGGCGACATTTGGTTTCAGCAAGACGGCGCATCAATCAATGGATTTATTGAAAGAACATTTCGGTGAGCACATAATTTCACGTTTTGGGCCGGTCGATTGGTCACCAAGATCGTGTTATATCACACCGTTAGACTTTTTCCTGTGGGGATATGTAAAGTCTAAAGTTTATGCGGACAAACCCGCTTCGATTCAGGCCTTGGAGGAAAATATCACTCGTGTCATTCGCCAGTTACCAGTCGAAATGCTCAAACGAGTCATCGAAACTTGAACTCAACGGATGGACCATCTGCGACGTAGCAACGGCCAACATTTGATAGACATAATCTTCAAAAAACAAATGCCAAAGAATGTTCTTTCAAATGATAATAAACATTCTCCATTAAATTTGAATTTTCTGTGATTTTTTTTTTTTTAAGGAACCTTGAAATGGATCTCCCATTATGGGACAATTTGTTTTAACCCGGCAGCACACATTCAATTTTTACCTTTCAATACTCTTTCAATTTGCAATACACCCACATTTTTTTTACTAACTCACACTTTTGAATTGACTACGAGATTGCTTGCCATTTTACCTTTCTATTAGGCTGGCAATATTTCTTTCAATTTAAACAGCTGATCACAGACAAAGTTTAGCACGTCACTATAAATAATAAATTATGGTAGTAAAAAGCTTAACAGAATTAAAAACCATTGTGCCTTAATTAAATGAAATTGTGTTTATGAAAATTCTTGTGATTATTTTTAAATTTTTATAAATATAAATTTTTTGCGATTCTAGAATTAGAACTCTCTTCGTCAAAGGCATTTCAGATATGAAGTTGACTATCAATTTGAATGCAGCATGTATCACATGTGTCAATTCAAGAGAGTTTTGACAAGTAATTGGTGTTATCAACTTCAAATCAATAAATTGAAAGTGTGGCTGCAGTGTAAATCATGTCGAGCCACGCAACTATTCTTTTAATTAATAATTTTTTTTATTATTTTTTTTTAAATTTAATTCAGATAAATCGAGCCCGTAGGGCCATATATGATTTACAAGTTAATATAAATGTAATGAGTTAATACTAAAGCTATTACTAACGATATACGAGAATATATATTTCAAAATAACTATATATTTGTAGGGTGTTTGTATAGTTGACCTGTTGTTTAATATGATGAAAAACTCTAGTTCGGCTTAAGGTCCGTTCACAAATAAAAACAAATCAATTTGTTTAAAACGTTGTTTTTATTATTTTTCTCTTCCTAAATTTCAGTTAACTTCGTTAACCATTATCAAGGAATCTAACAAAATACAAATATAATAGAACATATACCAAAAATTTTTTTTTTATATATCAAACACTAATATCTGTATGTAACTTATTTTAATTAAATCTATATAAAAAAACAAACAATGTCCTACCTCAATGTTGTTTACTTATCGACTAATTATTGTTTCCCTTATTTATGTTTATATCGACACATAATTAATAAACAAAGTTTGACATAATTAATAAACAAAGTTTGACATAATTAATAAACAAAGTTTGACATAATTAATAAACAAAGTTTGACATAATTAATAAACAAAGTTTGACATAATTAATAAACAAAGTTTGACATAATTAATAAACAAAGTTTGACATAATTAATAAACAAAGTTTGACATAATTAATAAACAAAGTTTGACATAATTAATAAACAAAGTTTGACATAATTAATAAACAAAGTTTGACATAATTAATAAACAAAGTCAGTATATATATATATATATATATATATATATATATATATATATATATATATATATATATATATATATAGATATATATATATATATATATATATATATATATTATCAGTATTATTCCTACGTCCTCCTTAGTTCCTAGGTAAGGAGGTTCGGAACTGATGCGCATATTTAATCGTCAGTAGCTAACGAATCCTAAGACGTACTAACTCTCCTACGAATCTGTGCTAATCTGCGAAGTTCTATTAGAACAAGCTGTACAAAACTACACACTCTGGTCCAATTCAATAAGGATTCCAGCATGGTCGGAATAATATTCTCCGGGCTGATCGTACGCCCCAAGCCTTCCTCTAAATACGACCTCCAGTTGCTGAATCGTGATCAGACAAAGACGACATGCTCAGCATCCTCAACCACATTCCCACCACAGTGTGGACAGAACGG